>CP144695.1:35682798-36282798 GCA_036885675.1 Vigna mungo | reverse complement strand
CAATTGTAGCTTTTCATAAATCTAAAGCTTTATCTTGTTTGGAAACACATTGTTTCCATGTCAACTTTTTATATCAATAAATATAAAATTGTGTTAATAATATTTCATTTTAGACTTAATGAAATTTTAAGTCTGATAAATTTTAAAATACTATTTTTGGTTTCTAGTTTGGTTAAGTGTGTTCAAAGTAATATCATATTTTGTAAAAGTGATTCAAATTAGTTCTTTTTACTTACGGCGTTAAAAACGCTAATAGTGTAATGTCCATCCTAACGAAAAGAATCTAGTCAGAATGACTTAAAACACTAACGAAAATCACAACTCTACGAACATCAAATAATCTAGACAGAATGAGTCTAGAAGAGCTGGTAGGGATATTAAAAGTTCATGAGCTCAAGCTTCTTCAAGATGGATCTATCAAGAAGGAGAAAAACATCTCATTCAAAGCTATCAAGAAGACATCCACCAAAGCTCTCAGAATAGACAAATTGTTTGAGGAATTAGGCGATGAACATGACTCCATGGATGAGAACGATGAAGATGAGCTTTCATTCATAATAAGAAAGCTCCAATCAATGTCGAGGAAAAGAAAATGCACAGTGTTCAACAGTAGATGCTTTGGATCTGGCTATAAGAACATACAAAAGACAGACGACTAGAATACATAATTATCTGTTACGAGTGCAACAAACCTAGACATTTTATATCAGAATGTCCTGAGCTTGAAAAGATAAGGAAGAAGTCAATGGGGCCCAGATACGAAAATAAAAAGATGCTGATGAGCACCTGGGAAGACTTGGACACATTTGACGAGGACGAGCATGCTAAAGTATGCCTGATAGCAGGAAATGCTAAGAGTACATCAAACGACTTTGATGATGAGGAAAATTTTCTGATCCACACTCAATAAGAAATGAATATTATGAACTTTTATCGTATTTTTCTGAGTTTTCTTTTACATATAAGAATTTATGTAGTCAACATTTATAACTCCTCACACAGAAAAATAACCTAGAAGATAAAGTAGCTACATCTAAGGATAAAGTTAAGATGCTTCAACAAAAGGTTAATAGTCTTAGTTAAAGTTGAGTGTCACAGAACAGGAAAAGGAGGAAACCAAGTTACAAAATGATAAACCTGTAGGAGATACAACAATAGCCAAAAATTTTAAAATCATAGAATCTCTTAGGCATGAAAATAATACCCTCACCAAAATACTAAGTAGAACTCTTGCTGGAAATGATAGGTTAGATCGTCTATTGAGAGAAAGTAGGCATTCATCTAACAAACAAAGCCTAGGTTATAGGAAATCCAACACAAAACACAAAAATAAAACTAACCATATTAGACTTACTAGGTCAAATAATGATGCATTGACTTATGAAAAGAAGGAAATGTATGTGTCTAATAAGTCAGGACCCAACTGGTTATGAGTACCTAAAAGTCAAATAATTCCTCGTGTAGATATATTGATGACCAAAAAGAAAGCATTGTCATGGTACTTGGACAATGACTGCTTACGTCACATGACGAGAGAAAAGTGTATGTTCCTAAACCTAAGGAAGAGAAAAGGAGGACCGATCACATTTAGAGGAAACAAAAAAGGAAAAATCATAGGAATTTGAAGATAGGTACAAACCTTTCCCTCTCCATTGATAATGTTTTGTTAGTAGACGACCTTAAACATAATCTGCTTAGCATAAGTTAATTGTGTGATAGACGATATAATGTTATTTTTGAAAAAGGCCAATGTAGAGTATTAGATAATAATAACTCCTTAGTATTTACAGCTAGTAGATAGGGTAACTTGTATAAAATAAATCTGGATGAATTGCAGTCTCAAAGTGTCTCTTGTCTAGTATCTATGAAAGATGAGGTAGTGACATGGCATAATAACTGTTGGCATGTAAGCATGAGAAATCTCAAAGTTGCAACACCATGATCTTGTTAGAGGGCTACCAAACATATCATTCAATGATATAGTCTTTTGTAGTGTTTGCATGAAGGGAAAACAGGTTAAAGAATCTTTTAAAATTGAAAACATGGTATCAACCAAACGACCTCTCGAGCTACTTCATATAGATTTATTTGGACCTACAAGAATTGAGTCTATGAGTGGTAAACGGTATGGGCTAGTAGTAGTAGATGATTTTTCTGGGTGGACTTGGGTTTTGTTTATAACTCACAAGGATGAGGCTTTTAATGTCTTTTGCAAACTCTATAAAAGGATAGAAACTAAAAAGGATTTAAAAATTATGTTTATCCGAAGTGATCATGGACGAGAATTTGAAAATGAGTTTTTCGAAAACTTTTACGAAAATTCTGGCATCAAACACAACTTTTCAATTCCAAGAACTTCGCAACACAATGGAGTTGTTGAGAGGAAAAATAGATCTTTGCAAGAAATGGCCAAAACTATGTTGAATGCTTTTAACACTCCTAAACACTTCTGGGAAGAAGTAGTTAACATTGCCTGCTACATTCAAAACAAAGTTTACATCAGGATAATCCTCAACAAGACACCTTACTCGTAGTGCTCGTAGCATGAGCAAAACGATGTCTTCTGTACGTTATCAAACTTGACAAGAATTTGATGATACCTAGATCGCAAATCTATCTTTGAAAACACCACATCACCCTTCAACTGGTCTAATAGATCATTGATCCTTGGCAACGAGTACTTGCTCTTTATAGTGACCTTGTTCAATTGTCGATAATCCACGCACAATCTTGACCTTCCGCCTTTCTTCTTCAAAAGCAAAGCATACGCCCCTCTCCACAGAGACACACTTGGCTTGATGATAACTCTCAGTTTTTCTCTCTTTTCTTGTGTTTAAAAGTCAATTTTAGTTTCTTTTTATTTCTAATTGTCTAGAGTTAGGTTAGTTTTAGGTTTTTCTATTAATTCTTTAGTTTTATAGAATTTTAGTTAAAAATAGGATTTTAAGTGTAATTTTTAGTTTTTGTTAATAATTAGAAAATTAATTTTTTTTAGAAAATCTTTTAATAAAAACCTTTTTCTTTTATGTTTATTTTAATTTTGAATTGCTGAAATACTGTTGCTTTAATTGCTAATTGGTCCATTTGTTCATAATTGAATTAAAATTTCAGGATGAGGCTGATTATTTTTGGTCAAGTAGGCTGGATTTGAGCAGAAACACGCTAGCCCTGGTCCTTTTTTATCACTGCTGCTGACGGAAGTCAATTAAAAAGCTTTGGGCTGAAATGCACTGTGCTACTGCAAGCAAAGAATTGGTCCATGTAAAAGTACAGTCTGATGATATTTGGGCTTAATTGAGATGACCCATTATGGAGATGGAAGTGCAACGTTTTTTGGCCGAAGCTTTCGTAACCGTTTTAATGAAACGCTGTGTTTCAAGCAGCTGTGTTTTGACTGAAGGAGTATGTCCGTGAAGAAGGCTTCGTTTCTAAAAATTAGAAGCAATTGAAGCTAGGGCTTGCAAAGAAGATTTTCCCCAAAAGCTTTCAACCCTCGAGTTAGGGTTCTTCAAGTGTAGAAGAAAAGGGGTTGTAATGAAGCAATGCGAACTCCACAGCCTAAAGGAATACAACCCAAGAAGCTTATCAGACCAAAAAGATGATGATCGGAAGCTGTTGACGGTTGGAGAGCGGTTCAGAGTTAGTTAGGACTGCTCGAGAAGCTTCTAGGGTTAGCTGTAACTGATTCTTCCCCCTTTCCCCCTTTCTTTCTTTCTTTATCTGCCTTTGAATTTTCCCTATAAAAGGGAGGTTTTGTAATATTGTAAAACAAGGGTGGTGGGTGACAGACACCATTCTTAGGTTTAGATGTGCACATGGTGACAGACGGTGTACTTAAACTAGGTTTTCACATTTTCTCGATTTAGAGTAGATTTACAGCTTTCTTAGAAGTAGATACATTCTTGGTTGTTGAATTTCACCGAGTTGTGAGGGTGACAGGCCGTGATTTTCGGTGATTGATGCACTTGTATACTTTGATCTTTACGCTGGAGTTCTTGGGGCTTTCCATTGGGTGATAGGCAGTGGGATTCTAGGACTATGGTATTGTGTAATTTTGATTTTTGCTTTCAATAAAGAAATTTATTGTTTCAGTTTTGATTCATTTTATGTTTGAGCTTGTTCTGTTAATTCTTGCGCATGAGTTACTTTTCTAAGCTTTCATATGCATTGATTTTACTTTTTAGTATTGAATTCTATGATGCTTTTGAGTTCATTCCCTTTCTTTTATGATTCGCGTGTCTGATATTGAGTGATATGGAGTAGTATTTTAGGGGTTTTGTTAGGTTTAGTTTTAGTTTTATGTTCCATGAATTTCCATTTACAATGTTAGTCTAGGTTTCTTGGTAGTGTACTTTTGTGTTTCTGTTTTACCTTTTATATTACTCAGATTATTTCCTTCCATTGGGGTTTTATATTACTTTTGTATCCATTGTCTCATTTTTTTTATTGTATGCGTGTATTGTTTTTAGTTTAGGTAACCTGTTTTGTTCTAGATTTTCAATTTTGTTCTTAAGTATGATAAGATTTCACTTGCTCGTTATAATTCTTAGTTGTAAATTTTGAATAGAGTTCCTGTTTTCATAAAATATATCATTCTCTGTAGTTCATTAATTAGTTTTAATCATGCATTTGCATTAGCATTTAGTTGCTCTTATTCATTTTATTTTCCCCACCTAGTTTTAGTAAATAAATAAATAGGCTATAATTCTACAATTTCTAAACTTAATAAGTACCAAGTCCACGGATTAGACCCTAGGTTTTCCCTATGCTACATTAGTGGAGAATTTAGGTTTGTTGAGATTTTAGGCAACAAAAATCCTTTCAACACTTGATAAACTTTTTCTCTAGCAATTCTTCAATCTGCTTCCTCAACTCAGCCAACTTTGTTGGAGCCATACGGTGCGAAGTCACTAATACTGACCCTGCTCATGGCACCAAGTTTATAGAGAAGTCCACCTCTCGACTCGGTGGCAACCCCGAACCTCCCCTAGAAACACATCTTCGTATTCCTCCACCACTGGTATTCCATTGATTTGCTCGTTTGTGCTCTTCTTTTGCTCTTTCGCCATCACCACCAAATAAATAACGCCACCCTTGAGATCCTACAACACTTTTCTCGATGTTGACATCTCAAAGCCTTCTGGTTCCTAGAAAACCACCTTTTGATGTCCATAGTCAATCAACACATGGTTATCAACCAACCAATCCATCCCTAAGATCACGTCTAGACCTTCAAGTGACAAACACACCAAATTGACTTTAGACTTGTGTTCTGCCACTTCTATCGGACGCCCAACACATACTAAACTGGTTGAAAGTTGTCCCGATGTTGGAGAAGAGACTACTAACTCACACCTCAAATCAAACACAGAGAGACCAAGATTCTCCACACATACCAAGGATACAAACGTGTGTGTCACACCCGAATCAAACAAAACATGTACATTTTTTTCCAAACAAGGAACAAGTTGTATCAACTTACTTAACTTCTCTAATTTTGCCTTATCCAAGCAAGAATGAAATATATGATTCATGTAATCCATGAAAATGGCTGGAACATTCGTCACTCCAAAAGGCATCACAATATACTCGTAGTGCCCGTAGCGGGAGCGAAACACTATCTTCTACACGTCATCAAGCTTGACAAGAATTTGATGATACCCGGATCTCAAATCTATCTTTGAAAACACCCCACCACCCTTCAACTAGTCTAACAAATCATCAATCCTTGTCAACGGGTACTTGTTCTTTATAATGACCTTGTTCAATTGCCGATAATCCACACATAATCTTGAGCTTCCGTCTTTCTTCTTCACAAGCAACATAGGTGCCCCCCACAGAGACACATTTGGCCTGATAAACTTCTTCTCTAACAATTCTTTAATCTGTTTCTTCAAATCAGCCAACTCTACTGAAGTTATACAGTATGGAGTCATTGATACTAACCCTGCTCTTGGCACCAAGTCTATAGCGAAGTCCACCTCTAGACTTGGTGGCAACCATGGCACCTCCTCTAGAAAATGATCTTTGTATTCCTCTACCGCTGGTATTCCATTGATCTACTCGTCTATGCTCTTTTTCTGATCTTTCGCCATCACCACCAGAAACACAACTCCACTGATGGCAAAAATAAAATGCTCTAGCTAGGACAAGCCAAATCTAGAAGCAAATCAAGCCATAAGTTCATGGATGAAGATTGCGGAATTTGGTGGTGGTGAAAGGTGTTGATAGCTCATGGTTTTGATGAGTTTGAATGTTGATGGAAGGTGTGTTTGGTGGTTCTCTAAGAGAGGTTGGGCCAACTCTTGGAGGAAGGTGGCTAGAGGAGGCCACTTGGGTTGCTCTAGCCTAGGGTGACCTTAAAGAGTAGTGTGGCACAAAAATGGCAGCATAACTTTACTCTCAACCAAAGGTGATTACATGATGGAGAACACCTCTATTTATAGGCTAAGGTGTCTCAAAATGGGCTGAAACTTTAACCTAAAAGAGCCACCTTGGTTGTCTTGGAGAGCAAGGAGAAATCCTCTCCAATAAGAGAGAGACAAGTGGAAAAAATCTTCTCAAATGAGAGAGTGACATGTGGCCACTACCTATGGAAAAACTCTTCATTCCTAGAGTGACACATGGCCACTAACTAGGAGGAAAACTCTCCAATGGGAAGTTTCCACATCTCTAGGATGAAATCTTGCTCCCTTGTCCTCCAAGCTTAGCCAAAATGTTGACCCCTTGGTCAACACACCCATTTTGGACATCCAAGCATAGTCAACTTTGGGCCTTGATCCTTTGTTGACTTGTTTGGTCAAAATCCTATTCTACCTGACCCAAAATACAAGGCCCAATTGAAATCCTACACTACTAGGTCCATAATACCAAGCCCAAATAAAATCTAGACTACTTGGCCCAAAATACAAAGCCCAAATAAAATCTAGACTACTTGGCCCAAAACTATTCTTACTCTACTAAATCTTCATGATGACTTAAGATGGCCCAAGAAAAAGAGTCTAGGTCCATCTTCCCTAGATGTCTCCAACTCTTCATGAATGTGTTAGGTCATGGCAAGGGGTATGTCATCATTCCCTCCCTCTTGAAAAGGATTTGCCCTCAAATCTTCTTGTTCTTTTATGACAAAAACCTTTTTCTTATTATTGGTTAATTTGTGTATCTCTCCACCAGGATCAAAGATCCATATGCAAGTGTCATGAAACTCAAAACCAATAATCTTATGAGCCACAAACAACATGTATCTAGATGAATGACTTAAATAAGACCTTTTGCTAATTTTTAAAGAATTTACTTGTAAGCTTTGAAGGTCTACTCCACAAAATTGTTTGTGTTTACTTTGAGTTAATTGTATCCTAAAAGGTAACATCAACTCAAAGTTTGATTTGAAAAAATTTGAGGAGTTAAAAATAGTGGGAGGTGAAAAAGAAGTTGAAATTTCAAAAGTAAGAAATGGAGTTATGAAAGATGGTTGGATGTATTGAGAAAAGTTCAAGGATTGGAAAACTCCCCTCATCATCTTAGTCTCAACCTTAATTTTGAGAGTGGTAGGGTGCTTTAGTAACTCTTCCTCTTCTTCTTTTATCTCAATCTCTTCTTTTATCTCAATCTCTTCTTTTTCTCTCTTTTCTTTCTCATTCCTTTCTTTTATCTTCTTCTCTTCATACTCTCTTCTTCTTTCCTCCTCCTTTTTCTCTCTTCTTACTTGCTCCTCTCTCTCTTTGTTCTTTCTCTCTTTTCTCATGCTCCTCTTTCTCCCTTCGTTCTTTCTTCCTTCTTTTGTCTTCCAATCTTCTTCTCTTTATCTTCCTTATATCCTTTTGGACTTTTTCTTGTTTTTCATTAAGAATACTAAGCTCTTCTTCCAACTTAGCAAGATAATCTTCTCTTTCAATTCTTTCTTTTTCTTTAAGAAGAGTTTCTTGCCTTTGCCAAATTTTAAGTGACTTTAGCTCTTTTGCTAAATTTTTCAAAGTGGGTTTTACATTCTCACTAGAGTCACTTCCAATTTCAAAGGAATTAATCTTAGACATCCTTAAAGCTTTTCAAAATATGCAATGCAACAAACAAATACTTAAATTTCAAAGAAAGTTCCTTAAAAGACTTAAGGAGACAAAAGACACCCAAGTTCACTTCCAGGAAAGGGAGGTGAATCGCAATGGATTGCTTAAATACCAAACCTTTCCTAGCCAAAGTTTACCATAGGCACTCTTGAACCAAATTGCTCAAAGGGAACTAAAGTTGAAATTAAAGTTGACACACACTAAGCTATCACAATTAAAGAAGGCAAATAAACTAGCTATGCGGCCTAATGATTAAGTTAAAAGAACTTTGGTTCCTCCAACCAACCAACTAAAAAAGAAATTTACTAAGAAATAAAGGTTCTTGTTAGAATATGGGATTGAGCACCAAAGACTCCCTTAAGACACCTAACAAGGCCATGAGTTACAAGAGAAGAAAAAGAAGAAAGATTACAAAGCCAAAAATTACAACCAAATCAAAGCTACCTCCCAAGGTGTTTCTCTCCTTTCTTTTTGGCTATCACCCTAGACTTCAAGCTCCCTTTTGGTCTCCACCACCTAGAAGGCTACCTCTAAGATATTGGATCACCTCACAAAGAGAACCTCACCACACAAAGTAACCAAAGCCAAAATTGTTCAAAAAGAAACAAAGGATAAAAGCAATAAAAATGTCCAAAAACAAGAAAGGCTTTGCAAAAGGAATTTAATTATGACAAAACTAAGAAATCCAAGAAGACAAGAAAGAAATTAAATTTTAAGAAACAAAGGTTAGCACTCAAAAGAAATCCTAATGAAAGGTGCTATAATAGATTCACAAAACAAAAACTACTAGAAGAAAAGTGAGTGGTTCTTGTCTTTTGGCAATTTTGAGAAAATGGGGCACTAAGGCCACTCTTTTAACATCATAGCCAAGACTTTTAGCTACTGGAAAGTGAAGATAAAAATCCAAAACAGTGAGCAAAACACGTTCCAAAACAGATTTCACAAAAATAGTGGTAGTGGTCTAAGCACACAATATTTTTCAACACTTTTCTAAGCTCTCTTTAGTACTCTTTTGAGGCCTTTTGCTTAAAAGCTTTTAGCACTTCTTTTTCCACTCTTTTAAGGTGCAAAATAAAACCACCAAACACTTGGAACAGAGGTGATTTATGGGTTTTAAAAGCCATAAAGACAAGAAACACAAAATAGAAGAGAATCCTACTAGAATAAAAAATGGAGTTGAAAACAAGAAACATCAACAAAGAATTTTTTTTTTGAAGAGCTTGCCAATGATCTAATGGCAAGTATGAACCAAAAACATCAAATATAAGGCCCTCAAATGGTTTTATATGATGCATTTTTTCAATCTAAGTTATATATTTTTTTTGATGATTTTTCAAAGTTACTAGAGAAAATTGACAAGAAAAGAACTACACATTACTCTAGACAAACATGGATGGATCAAAAACTTAAAATGACTCAATCAATGAAATGCACGAAATATAAATCAATAAAAGACCCAAGAAAACAGCAAGGAATGACTCAAAAAAGAAAAGGCACAAAATAGTAGCCAAAACTAACAAAACATAACTTGGAAAACGCTAATGACAACATTATGGCAGCACTGACCTTTACTCAGTGTTTTACTCATAACTTTCTCTACAGAAGTCCAAATGAATTGATTTTTTTTTTGTTTGAAACTAGACTCAAAGGGATTTCTTTTGAGTATTTTTACGTATTTTTTGCACAACTGGGTTAGATGCAGTTTAAGTTTAAAAATCATCCCAGTTTACTGCAAAAAAAAATATAGAAGGAAGAAAACAAAAAACACAAGACAAGTAAGGAAAACATTAAACAACAAGGAAATAACAAAGGACCAAAACCAAGAAACTTAGCTCTTTGAAGAACCAAGGCTCTTGATACCAAATGATGGCAAAAAAAAATGTTCTAGCTAGGACAACCGAAATCTAGAAGCAAATCAAGCCATAAGTTCATGGATGAAGATTGCGGAATTTGGTGGTGGTGAAAGGTGTTGATAGCTCATGGTTTTGATGAGTTTGAATGGTGATGAAAGGTGTGTTTGGTGGTTCTCTAAGAGAGGTTGGGCCAACTCTTGGAGGAAGATGGCTAGAGGAGGCCACTTGGGTTGCTTTAGCCTAGGGTGACCTTAAAAGAGTAGTATGATACAAAAATGACAACATAACTTTACTATAAACCAAAGGTGATTACATGATGGAGAACACCTCTATTTATAGGCTAAGGTGTCTCAAAATGGCTGAAACTTTAACCTAAAAGAGCCACCTTGGTTGTCTTGGAGAGCAAGGAGAAATCCTCTCCAATAAGAGAGAGACAAGTGGCAAAAATCCTTTCAAATGAGAGAGTGACATGTGGCCACTACCTATGGAAAAAATCTCCATTCCTAGAGTGACACATGGCCACTAACTAGGAGGAAAAATCTCCAATTGGAAGCCTCCACATCTCTAGGACGAAATCTTGCCCCCTTGTCCTCCAAGCTTAGCCAAAATGTTGACCCCTTGGTCAACACACCCATTTTGGACATCCAAGCATAGTCAACTTTGGGCCTTGATCCTTTGTTGACTTGTTTGGTCAAAATCCTATTCTACCTGACCCAAAATACAAGGCCCAATTGAAATCCTACACTACTAGGCCCATAATACAAAGCCCAAATAAAATCTAGACTACTTGGCCCAAAATATAAGGCCCAAAATTATTCTTACTCTACTAAATCTTCATGATGACTTAAGATGGCCCAAGAGAAAGAGTCTAGGCCCATCTTCCCTAGATGTCTCCAACTCTTCATGAATGTGCTAGGTCATGGCAAGGGGTATGCCATCATCCACTCTGGAGATCCTGTAACATTTTTCTTGATGTTGACATCTCACTACCTTCTAGTTCCTGGAAAACTACCTTTTGATGTCCACAATCGATCAACACATGGTTATCAGGCAACAAATCCATCCCCAAGATCACGTCCAGACCTTTGAGTGGCAAACACTCCAAGTTGACTCTAGACTTGTGCATTGCCACTTTTATCGGACGCCCAACACAGACTAAACTAGTTGAAACATGTCCAAATGTTGGAGTAGAGACTACTAACTCGTACCCCAAATCAAACACAGAGAGAAGGTTTCCTCAAGCCTTGACCTAAAGCTCAAGCCATATAGAGTCCTTCATCATTAAGTAACATGAGGCAACTCCAGCCTAGAATATCACTGCTTAAGCCACAAAGGAAACCCACTAAGGGAGGAAACCTCAAGGTTAGATCCATGGACCATTGCTTGAGTCATGTTGTCAGAATTTATAAGTATTAGCCCTTTGGATAAATTTTGGATAGTGGAAAAGCAAGAAAAGGAATTTAGTTAAGACACTTTTAGGGTACTTTTAAAGAGAGACTCAAAGGAGTCTTCTCACCTATAGCTCTATAATTAATGGAACATCTTTAGAGGATTAGGAGATATATCTTCTTCATTTTTTATACTTCTTCCTATAATCTATAAGGAGCTAAATCTCCCTTATGTTGGAGCAAGATGTAAACAGATTTGAACTCTCTTGTATTTAGTAAAGCCTTCAATTTATGAATGATTTCTCTTGGTTTAAAGTTTGTTAATTGATTTATACCTGTTGTTGAATGAATTGATCACTCATTTTATCTAAGTGGGTTAAGATTAAGTGAAAGCTAGCCTTAAGTTGTGGCCAGTCAATTTTCCCATGGGTTTTTTTGGTGCTAGACATAGATTTGGGGTGTACAACTAGAATAAAGTTTTAATCTTAATGAAGGCGAGTCGTACACAACCATTGCTAGGTTTCAAACTGGGTAGTAGACAATAAACTAGACTTTAGGTGTCAACCTAGAGCTACATTCAAGAGAACTCCCAAAACTTGATAATTTAAAACTTCATACTTAGAACTAGAACTAATACAAAAGAGAATAAATATGTGAAGTCGAACTTCAACATGATTCAATCATACTAAATTACTCTTTAATAGTTTAAAATATTTTTCAAACTTAATTTTACAACACTCTCACGTATATAAACACGTTTTTATACTTACATCGTTTTACAACCTATCAAACAGTTAAAACATTATACTTTTTGTCAAACTCTTATAAATACGGCACTTATTTATTGTAGCAACCCAATATGTTTAGTGTTATATTTCGAATTACAATATCAACACAAACATATACACCACACTATAATATAAATGGCGATTCTATAAATTTCATTACTTCAAATGAAAATAAATTTAAGCACAATACCAAATCAAATAAAAATATTATTATTCAAATTTATAAAATAAAATGTTTATATTAAATTTTAATTTATATTTTTATAAACTTAAATTTATTTTATAAATATATTCAATTTATTAAAAATTTCACAGGTACAAATACCAGTATGTATGTAACATGTAAGGTAAACTAAAGTCGGATTTCTAACTCAGCCTTGCGAGTTGGCAGACACTTACATTACACAAATAGCTCCAATGCTGTTGAGTGAGTGTTCCAGTACTAATCACTCTCAGAAGTAGAAAAAAAGAAAAGAAAAGAAGAATGCGTAGCGATGGGATCTTAGGAAACAGAGAGGAGAGGGGAAGAAAGTGGTTGAGGAGAAGGGAGAGATGGCTGGTGGCGCTGGGCGTCGTTCTGCACGCCGTTTACATGCTCAGCATTTTTGATATCTATTTCAAGACTCCCATTGTCCATGGCGTCGATCCCGTCACTCCTCGCTTCGCTGCCCCTGCCAAACGTCTCGTCCTCCTCGTTGGTACAGTTCACTCCATTCTTCTCTCTCTGCTTTAACCTAAATCGATTAATCAAATACTTATCGTATTCAAATCGGAACGTAGCTGATGGTTTGCGCGCTGACAAGTTTTTCGAGCTTGACGCGGAAGGGAATCACCGAGCGCCGTTTCTCAGGGGCATAATCGAAAGGCAGGGTCGTTGGGGGGTTTCTCATGCTAGGCCTCCCACAGAATCCAGGCCTGGTCATGTTTCCATAATTGCTGGCTTCTATGAAGATCCCAGTGCAGTTACAAAAGGTTGGTTTCCTTCTTCTTCTTTGTTTGACATTACATTGTTGTCCTGAAAACGCTTCGGCAGCTTTTTCTTTCCTCAGTCCTCACCTTAAATAGAACCAGAGTCGTTTTGGATACACTTATGCTTAAAGACTTCAAAGAGAGACAAAATAGAAGAAAAAATTAAAATGAAATTAAGTTCTCCTATAAGCTAATTTGTATATGCTTTCTCACATTTTTTATTTTTTAGTGTGTGTATGAAGTTAAAATTAGCTTATATTTTCTTCTTATTGTTTGTGTGTGTGCTTAAAGAGTGGTTTTGGTTCCTTGCAGGGTGGAAGGCTAATCCTGTTGAGTTCGATTCGGTGTTTAACAGAAGCCGGCATACCATTTCTTTTGGGAGTCCTGATATAGTTCCCATTTTCTGTAGTGCCTTGGAGCATTCCACCTGGGATACTTACCCCCATGAGTTTGAAGACTTTGCAACTGGTTTGAGATAATCCGTCACCCGTTATTATTTCTTGTTTGATGCCTTCCCAGCCCTACCTAGCTTTTCTCATCAGTTGACTGGCCCAGTAGCATGAATATTGTGAAACTCAGTTTTTGGCTAAACATTACAGCTTTACTTAATGATTTCCACCTCATAGACATCCACATCAAATGTGGCTATTCGTGTACTTTTATTTTATTACCTTTCTATAATTTTCATGGTGTTTACTGCCTTTCTACAATAATTCCATGCATGCAAGTACTTAAAAAAATATGAAAAAGGTCTAATATTTAACCTTGTTCCCATGTTGTAAAGTATTCACTGGTTTGGTCAAAATGCTATATTGTAAAATCATCCTGCTAATAAGAAGTTACCGGGATCCTGGGTTGTAGTATACTAACTGGAAAATAAAATATTTACCATGCACAAAAATACTTCATTAATTCTCTAATCCTTAATTTCATTCATTCATCAATTTAGTATTGTTGATTCTTCACGCAGATGCATCATTCCTGGACATGTGGTCTCTAGACAAATTTCAAAGCCTTCTTAATAGGTCCAGAGAAGACCCAAAATTAAAGGAGTTGCTTCAGCAGGATAATCTTGTTGTATTCCTCCACTTGCTTGGATGTGACTCTAATGGCCATGCACATAAGCCCTATTCTTCCATCTATCTCAACAATGTTAAGGTTGTTGACCATGTAGCCGAAAGTGTTTACAATCTTGTTCAAGATTATTTCAAGGACAATCGTACAGCATATATTTTTACTGCAGATCATGGAATGAGTGACAAAGGTTGCAAATCATTTTATCATATATGTGTCTGGATAATATTTTACCTCATCTCAAACAAAAGAAGTATTGATTTAAGTATAATAGATTTTGAGACTTGCTGAAGCAAGTATTTATTTGTAAAAGAGATGTCTCCATATCTACCACTTATTAGCTTCTTAATATTGACCACCAATCAAACAAATAATACCATGGTTAGTTTGAATCAAGATTGCATATTTTAATCAAATTAGAGCTTATTTGTAAATGTGACTGTGAAGCCTGCTTAAATAAGCTAAAAGTGAGGTTAGAGGAAGGTAAAAAAAAGCTGCTTTCATGCCCAAACAGGTTATTCCAAACGGATCCTTATTCCATGAGTTAAATTGAAAAGATAATGTCATAAAACACAACTTCGACACTTGGATTATTTTTAGCTTCCATTTTTCTTTATTGTTTTTTTTTATCACTTCTCTAAATTCTTACAAAATGAAAAACAAAAGGAAAAACAAAAGCCTTTTTGTACTATGTGGGGTTGACCACATGTAGCTCATATTGACAAATTCAACCAAAAACACCTGAAGTATTTCTCCATTTCGTTCACCTAGCTTAAATCCTTTGATTACAGTTCTTTTAATTGTTTTCACTTTATGCTATAGATCCAAATGCCTATACTGTTGAACATGAGTTATGTTGCTATCTTCAATTGTCATCTCCAAGCCTTTAAGATTTTAGGCTGGTTTTTATGTATTTTGTTAAACTTGCATTTGACATGCTCTTTTTAGTTTTACATTTGGAATCCATGTGATTCCAATGCTTTTCCATCCCACTTGTTTACTATTTATTCCCCCATATGGAGACGGACATGAAATGATGCATTAAGTTGCTTCTCCCAGCGTTATACCTTGAATTGGGCTTGATAGAATCTTCAATTTCTCAATACTCGAGTTTCTTTTTGTGTCTTTTCCTACAAAAATTATTATTTGATTAAAGTAATGGTTTTTTGTTTTTTTTTTTCTGTAACTTCTAATCATAGGAAGCCATGGAGATGGGCATCCTTCAAACACTGATACTCCGCTTGTTGCTTGGGGAGCTGGTGTTAAGTATCCAAAGCCAATATCTAGCAGCAACCATTCTGATTGTGGATTTAAGTTTGTTGATGACCATGTGCATGATGCACCAACACCAGTTGAATGGGGCTTGCATGACCTAGAAAGGGTGGATGTCAATCAGGCTGATATTGCACCCCTCATGGTTGTAAAATTTATTTTTCCTTAAGGGTTTCATATTGTAGTGTATATTTCTTCAACCGTCCTTTGGTTTCATTTATCTAATCTACTTGGTTTTTTGACAGTCTACACTGCTTGGTCTGCCATGTCCTGTTAATTCAGTTGGAAGTTTACCCCTAGATTACATTAACATGACCAAGGTATCTTCCTCATGTTTTGACTTGTGTTTGATGAAGAATTTATTGTTAACTTCATGATAGCTGACTAATGTGTTTCATTCATTATTTTCATGAGAATGTTATAATCTTTTATGTATTTTCATTGTCATTGTTGTACTAAACCATATAGGAAACTAAAAATTCTCTACATGACAAAAGGACTATTAATGAGTGGATGATCTGAGATGTAATTTTATTATGTTTCAGGCTGATGAAGTTGAAGCTGTCTTATCCAATACAAAAGAAATACTGAACCAGTTTCTTCGCAAATCATGTATCCTTTGCTTACATTAATTATTATCTTTGATATGTACCAATTTTTTCCTTGATTTCACCATGGCTTCTTTTGCTTTGGTTGTGTCTAAGGATTTTGAATCATGCAAACTTGGGTGTGTTTATAGATATAGTTTTCTGTGTAGACAGAATGTGCCAAAGGAATTAACTATTAATTGGAAAATATAAAGATTTTCACAAAGCCAATTCATGAGCAAAATGTTAATATGAAACTAAAAACAAAAAATGTCATTTTTCTTTCAAACAAAATGATAGAGTAAAATGGATGGAAGAGTTCCTTATCAAAGTTTTTCATTGACAACATCAGATATTAAGCAGTCAAATTCTTTATATTTTAAACCTTTCAAACCACTGTCTCATTATTCTTCTACACTGGACAAAATTGAGGGTTTGATATCAGCTAGAGATTATGAAGCTGCAATGAATCTTTCCCAAAACCTCAGAAGTTTGGCTCTACAAGGGCTTCACTATTTTCAGACTTACGACTGGCTGATGCTCATGTCTGTAATTACCCTTGGGTATGTTGGTTGGATGATCTATCTTCTTCTTCATGTTCTGCAGTCTTATACGTCATTGCCAGGAAATTCTTTCGGAATGGAGAAGACAGTTCAGAAAAATAACCGTGGAAAAGTAATGTTTGAGTAAGCTTAGCTTTTCCAAATGATATTTCTTAATTTCTTGTGAGTTGCATATTACATCATGAGGAATAAAATAAAAGATATTTTATGGAGAAGCATGTACATATTATATATGTTGGAGATTTCATATTGATTAGGGACATGAATAGATTATAGTATATAAGTGAGTGCAAATATCATCTTTAAATTGATATTGAGATATAATTAGGATTAAAGTTCACTTTTCGAGATCATATCAAAGTCGATTATAGTAATGTTTTGTTGAGCCTATCATACCATTTTTAGGCTACCATCGGAAAACCCCCAACTCTCTAGTTCCCACACATGAGATGTCTAGTCCTCATCATGGGAGACGTGTTAAAGATTTTACATCGAATAAAGATATGACCAAATTATAGTATATAAGTGGATGCAAATCTCATCTTATAAGTTTACTTTGTGAGATTGAGTTAGAGTTAGAATTCACATTCTAAGAATATGAATATTTATGAATTATATGGAAGTCAGTTGATTAAGATTCTTGGTTGAAGATGATTGATTCGTATTGATTTCATGAGCATAAATTGTTTATTTTAGTTTCCATCAATTAAATATATAAATAAATTACCCTTTGCAGATATATCTATATGGGTCTATCTTGACGGGCATGCTTTGCTTGCTTTTGTTGCTGGAGCAGTCTCCTCCTCTTTACCATGCATACATGATTACGACTTCATTTTTATGGGTTCAAATAATCAGTGAATACAAGTTTATAAATACATTATGGAAGCAAGTATCTAGAAGGAGAATGAATTATATCATCAAGCTTCTAGCCACCATTGCTATCTCAGTTTTCATTCTTGAGTTCCTGGTATGAGCGTTTGTTGTAATATTCTGTAACCTAGTAATGTTGTAATCTATCTGATAAAGGAATATTTGGCTTGCATTGTAGGTTAACAGCTTCACTGAGAGGAAGCTCTATACATGGTGTTTTTTGATTGCTGGGGCCACTGCTTCATTTTATCTCTTTAAGTCAATCCCCTGGAGATCTGGTATACCAATATATGTTTGCATAGCGTGCTGGCTTTTGTCTCTTTTCACATTGATGCCAGCAGACATCCCTGACAACAATGAATTAGTGTAAGTCACTTCCACTGAATATATATTTTGCCATTATGCAAAAGAAATCCCAAGGACATTTTGTTTTGTTACTGTTTGGTGGCTATAAGGCAAAACATGATCCAATGTTTTGTCTTATGTTGGTACCTAAATTGAATAGAATAATGTTTCTAATTAACCCAGACATGCATATACATCTTTTGCTTTTGTTAGATTACAGATGAAACTAAGAAGAAAGAATTAGGAAGACAATAATTATAAAGAATAAAACTATTATTGGTAAAAGAATAGTTGTTTGGAAAGATAAAATAAGAGGGAAATGCGTAGGAAAAATTCTCTTAGCTTGTTTTGGATAGGTGGAAAAGACAGTGGAAAAAAAAGTGAAAAAAAAGTTACAAAACACTTTTTGATATTAAAAAATTTAAATTTAACTTACACATGATATTTTTATGATATTCATTTTTAGCATAAATTGCTTATTTAGTTTTTAAAAAAAATATTTTAATGTTTTATTTATTAGAAAGCAAAAGAAAAAAGATTGGAATTGAGGATTGTGTCTTCTTAGGATTGCAACACACTGCAGAAGTTTGCTTTCCAGAGTTCCTCTCATAATTGCAAGGAAAAATGTTCTGGTGGTGCCATGAATTTTTTTGGTCACAGCCCTCATATTTCCTTGACTTGGAATTCAATTTTTTTCCTTGAATAATAATTTTTATAATTTAAAAGTATATGCTAACATCTTCTAAGGCTTTGATAACTATTGTGAAAACCAATTAAAATTAAATTTGAAGAAAATTATAGTAATATAAAAAGATTAATATGTTTTGTGGCAAGCATCACACTCCCTCCCTGAATTCTAATTTAAATGTTTTGTTGAGAGTGGAGGTGTTTTGTGTAGACAAACCAAAAAGGATGTGAGAAATGTTATTGAAATTAGTTATTTAAAAATTGCAATTAACTGAGACTTTTGCAATCCAGTCTCTAACTGCAACATTATGAAATTGATGTGCTATCTCTGTCATGCTACTAGACATCGAGAAGGAAAAGAGAAGTAAAACTTATTAGTACTTTTGCTATTCAAACAATTAATTTAATGCTACTGTTCTGTTCTAGAGGGTTCTCTACCTTTTCCATTAAACCAGATAGTACCACGTTTGGAAGCCTATGCCCACTTTTGTTCTATTAACAAAATATACCAAACATAATATATAACATATATGGTTTGTTCCATACTGTGCAAACACTGGTACCAAATGCATGCTGCCTTAATATGTTTTGAAAGAGTGATCTCGAACAGCATTTTGCTTTTTCTCATGTTGAGGTTCTTTCTTTCTTCTGCTTGATTTGTTGTTTTTGCAGCCCACCATTTTCTAACACATTCTGAACCTAAACTTAAGCATATCGAATTATTATGTTTACAGTGTTTGTAGTGGGATTATTATTATCATTATTGCAATAATTGCAAGATGGCTAGATTTTCATGCCGGCATTAGGAAGTATTGGCAAAGCATATGCAATTGCAAGTCGAAAAGTTCCAGTTTTTCATCTCTATTTTACTTACAGGTGTATATCATAACATCCCTGCCATTGAGTTCGCAACCTTAGTTATGTATCACAATTTGACTAATTTCCTTTACTTGTCCATTACCAGGCTCTTTTGGTTGGTTTGTCTTCAGTCATGGTGTATTTATCAACTGTTCACAGAGCTGAAAAGCAAGAGTTGCTTGCATCCCACCAATTGATAAATTGGTCTGTTGCTGGTATAGATGGAAGTTTTGATCTTTGTTTGCATGAATTTGTTTGTCATCCAACTTTTTTGTTGTTCGATCTCAAAATACACAATTTTCACATGTTAATTTACCATTGTTTATATATATATATATATATATATATATATATATATATATATTATGGGACAAATGTAAACTTAGAAAATGAGGGAGGAAATTTTCGAATGTGCCAAGTGTCATTCTCCCTCTTGCATAAAAGAAAGATACAAATTCTGAATCTGTGTATCTCAATAACATGATGCAAACTTTATAAAGGCTAGAAGTAATTAATACAAATGAATAACATCCGATTAATTGTAACATCACTACTAATTAAGATAATCTAAACATATTTTCATAATATTTACATCAATATTCATAAAGTTTTTCAAAATAAACTTCCTTTTCATAGGGAATCATTATATTTACACCACTTAAAAATAAAAACATCAATATATATCCATTTTCTATTTCTTCAGGCTATCTCTACTGAGATTTTCCCCTATATCATCATTTGCTCTTATATAACACATGATCACTACAGTTGAAAAAGATCCCACAAAACACACAAACAGAGTAAACTATTGTTTTAACAAACTTTTGTACATGAATACCTGTAATTTAGATCTTACATTTATATCATTCATATTCACATCTTATCCATATATTTTAACGAATAAAATTTTAATTCACACATTAAAACATCTATCAGAAATCAAGTGTCTAACTTTCAGTCCAACTGACTACCTCTGATGTCATAAATTATTAACATCACATATATATCCATTTTCTATTTCTTCAAGTTATCTCTACTGAGATTTTCCCCTATATCATCATTTACTATTATATAACACATGATCACTACAATTGAAAAAGATCCCACAAAACACACAAAACATAGTAAACTATTGTTTTGACAAACTTTTGTACATGAATACCCATAATTTAGATCCTACATTTATATCATTCATATTCACATCTTATCCGTATATTTTAATGAATAAAATTTTAATTCACACATTAAAACATCTATCAGAAATCAAGTGTCTAACTTTCAATCCAACTTCCTACCTCTATTGTCATAAATTATTAACATCACATCACAAACACTTGACTATACTACATTCACTAAATTATCACCACAACAAAGTTACATAATAAAAGTTCAATCTACTCTTATAACAGAGTAAATCCCTACCACTTACTAGATACAATTATTTTCCACATTGTAGACTAGGTCATAGGAACCTCCTTTGATTCTTGTCACCTATATTGTTCTCTTTGTGAGTCCAAAATTAGTAAAATTAGGATCATCTCCTTCAAAATCCCAGATTCAATACTGTTATGTTTCTTGATAGAAGAAACTTGATAATTGCAACTCACATGCATTAATTCATTGAAAAGATCTCGTATTATTGATTTAGGATGGCAAAACAACAAGTACAGAGCCAAGGGATAATGCATCCCTTCCCGTAGGACTTTCCCGTGTACTCTCTTAAACAAACCAAAAAACATCCCCTAGGATAGAGGAACCCCCAGCTATATATAGTCTATACTGAAGACTAACTCCTCAAAACCGCCAAACCACTGACTACTATTTCCCATATTTTCTTCTCACATAAACATTCCATTTTCCAACATTACCCTTCCCTACATCATCAACCTTGTCCTCAAGGTTGAAATTTGGGAATTGGTAATTGATGGTGGCTATATCTTCCCATGTAGTTGCTGCCTCTTGACCTCCCTCTTGCCACTGGATCAAGACTTGTTGTATTGACTCATTGTGCTGCTAAATGGTCTTCTTTTCCAGAACTTTAATGGGAAGACAAGTGGAAGTTCTTCCTTGCAACTCTTCTCGCAATTCTTTTTCCATGTGATGCGTTCTTTCTGGGAGTTGCAATCCAAAAGCTACAGGTCCTACTTGACGTATCACCAAAAAGGTCCATAATATTTGGTTGACAGTTTTGGATGCAACCTTGGCATAGAAGTTTGCCAGTTGGAAGGGAATCTTCAAATACACCCAATCCCCTACTTTAATGGGTGATGGCTTGCGGTGTTTATTAGCAAATTTAGCCATTTGCTCCTGTGCTCTAGTCAAGTGAAACTTGAGCTGTTTAAGGGCTTCATCCCTGGTTATTAAGGCTTGCACCACTGCTTCTACGGTTGTCTCACTTGGAACAAGTCTCGTGAGAGAATGAGGGGGCCTTCCATAAACTACTTCAAAAGGAGTGCACTTTGGAAGCTGGTATTGTACCAATATTCTGGCTAAGGGATAAAACTCACCCATGTTTTTGGTTGTTCTGAACTGTAGCACCTCAAATATGTTTCCAGGGTTCTATTTAAAACCTCAGTCTGCCCATCTGACTCTCGATGATAGGCTACACTCATATTGAGCTTCGTACTTTGTAATCTAAATATCTCTTTCCATAATAGACTCAAGAAAGTGGGGTCCTTATCATTGACAATTGAAGTAGGGATCCCAATGTAATATCACCACTTCCTTCACAAAAAATTCAGCCATGGATTTGGCCGAATAGATGATTGATTTGGATGAAGTGACCATACTTGCTCAACCTATCAGTCACCAAAATTGCATCAAAGCTGTTTGATTTAGGCAAGCTTTCCACGAAGTCCAAACTAATATCTTCCCACATTGCATTTGGTATTAGTAAAGGTTGTAGCAACCTTTGAAGAGATGAGGGCAAGTACTTGTGTTGTTGGCAGACCACACATGCTACCACAAATTCTGTCACCCTCTTCTTCATGCTAATCCAATTCAAGGATTGAGCAATTCTTCTATACATTATAAAAATACCTGAATATCCCCATGTAAGGGTCATATGATATTCTGCCAGCAGTTTTGGGATCCAAGAAGACATGGCAGATTGTTAGGAACCCATAATTGAAAAGAGAAAGAAGAGTAATATTCTTTATTATATAGACTGAAAAGAACACAAAAATAGGAGAGCACTCTCTCCTCCAAGGGTTTCCCCCTTAAGAAAGAGCTAAAGTTCAATCTACAAAATTATCCCAAAAGTCGCTTGCATACCAGGCCCCCCTAACTATATAAAGGAAATCTCACTCACCCTAACAACCCAACTAACAACTACTTCTTAATCTGTTTTCTCCTATCATACACATTATATCCCTATCATTACACGCCGCTGTAGAACAACCTTGTCCTCAAGGTTGGAATATTGAAGCATGATCCCATGGCAGTGTGATATTGTGTTATCATCAGAAGGGAACCCACTGGCTATTGTATGTAATTTCAGATCTGAAGGATTGGGTGGTGGTTGATATGAGAGAATTTTTAACTCCTTTTGTTCCATTAATGATAATAACTGCTTCAAACCAAAAGACCTGGAAGACCAGTGAGCTCTTGCACGACTCAAAAATGTTGTAGCAAATCTTTGCGACAACTTTCGTTTTCTCATTTCTACTTCTAGATCTTCCAGAATTACTTGGTCATCCCCATAAAGCACAAGTGTCGTAGTATGCTCTGAAACTGTTTGCACTGCTTCCATTATTGAAGTTTCTTTCTTACCATCTTTACTTTCCTTTATTGGAAATTCCTTTGTGGCCATTGCTAGAAGGAAGATCTGCGGGTGTTATAATGTTAGGAAATTCAGGATATGGCTTTGTAATTGCTATAGTGGATGCACCCATGGACATCGGGGCCTCAACTGGGTCTCTCCCTGACCCCACTGTTTTAACCCCAGGCCTCAACAATTCTTTTTCCTTCTCATCTAGTTTACTACTTTGAGGATATCTTTTTTCCTTCTTCTCTTCATCATTAGCCAAGTACTCCCGTTCTTCATAGAATTTTTTGCCTTTCTTGATGTTTTGCAAACTATATTTTTCAGCATCCATACCCGTTTTCCCCTCTTTCTTTCCTTTCATGACAAATTTCTCACTTCCTTTTGATTCCCTTTCTTGAACCTGGTATTCTCGTATCATTTCTTTCACTTCCTGGAAACTTTCCCTTAATTTGGCTATGGCTCTACCTTGTTCGCTGGTCAATCTTTCCAAGGCACTGACTCTCCCTTCCATGCTTCCACACCTTATAATGCAGCCTTCCAGGTTTCAATGTGTATTTTGCATGTGCCTCTAGATTGGCAGTTAACTTGTCTTTAATCTTCTACAACACAAGATCTTCATCCATCTCTTTTGTTATGGTTTGAAAATCCTGCCGAAAGGGTTTCGACAAGATCCTAAACTCTTTCTCCTTCCTGTTACTTCCTCTAGTCTCGATGATAGGGCATTTGCCACTTTGTTGGAAGCCATTGTCCTATACACAATATCAAACTCGTACCTAACATTTTGGCCAATCAATTTCGTTGATATTGAGTCGTTACTTGTTGCTCCAGTATATATCTCAAACTCCTTTGGTTTGTGTACACTGTGAATCTAAGCTGTAATAAGTATGGTCTCCAATGTTGAATGACTAAGACTAAAGCCATCAACTCCTTCTCATCGATGGATTTTGTGAGGGATGAATCTGACAGAGCCTTGCTAAAGAAAACACTGCACCTATCCCATTCCCAGAGGTGTCACATTCAATGAAGAAGTTATGGCTGACTGGTAGAGTTAACACTAGAGTTGTTGTCATGGTTGCTTGAGATTTTGCAAGGCCTTGACACTCTCCTTGTTCCACTCAAAACATCCCTTTTTTGGGAGGTTTGTCAATGGATTAGTAATCTTCCCATAATCCCTTATAAAACACTTGCAATATCTGATAAGACCTAGAAAACCCCTTAGACCTCGGCTGTTTTAGGAGTGGGCCACTGGTGAATAGCTCCAATTTTTTTGGGATCCTTCTGTTTGGATGCCGCCAAAAGCTCAATGTAGGTTCCAAACCTTATCACCAGGGCTTGCTTCAAACCATCCCAAGAACGATTCTTGGCTTTCTCCTTTCAAGCTCTGAACCAGTAATCCACGCTGCCCTCCATGCTTATGTACGCTAGTCGCACTTCCTCCTCCTCCGCTACTCCTTGAAGCTCGAAAAATATCTCTGCGTGATTGATCCAGTTCAGCGGATCGATCCCCTCGAAGACAGGTAGCTCCCCCTATTTTCGCCACTGTTTCTGCCCCTCTGGTCGATTCCTGACCCCTCTTCCTCTGTCTTCCTCCTCTCCCCGCCGCTGATTCTCATTAACGAAGCTGTCGTCGGATTTCCCGTCGTTGTGGTTGGTCTGCGTCCCGAGTACCCTCATTATCTACTGCAAGTCCCGCCGTATTGCGGCGGACTCCACCTTCATTCCTCCTATCATAATCTCCAGTGCTTCCAGTCTCCCCTACGTGCTCTCACCCATGGTTTGCTTTCGTGTTCAATTTGGGATCCATGAGTTTCTTGATAATCCGACGGTTCCTGAAACGACAGCTTATTGAACTGACACCCCCACACGACAGCTGGTTCGAATCCTGTAGTTTCTTGACTACTTGATTCCGGCAGCTTCTGGAAGCAGCAACGTCTCGAAACGACAACTTCTTGACCCTTCACCCCCACTTCGAAACGGCAGGTCGGACCAATTTGTTAGGTTCCTGGGTTTGAAACCTATCAAGAACAGTAACATTAGATAGAAAACAGTAAACAAAGAATGGGATTTGTCTATTATTCACTGTGAAAGTACTCTTTTTGCAAGAATGGGTTTGGGAGCATAACCTCCCTGCTTGAGAGCATAACCTCTCTTTACAGGATTAAGTCCTAACTTTACCCCAAAAAACACTAAATACCCCTGACCCATAACCGGGTCTTATTTATAGAATTCCTCTACCTTCTATTCTAACCCATTAAGTCCTCTCCCCTTATATCCTATCATAGTTGCATCTAGCTTCTATAAAGTCAGAATGGATAGTTTAGCAGTTTCTATCTTTATTTTGTAACTTGTGAAGGTTAGGGAGGGAGAGTCTGGTTCTCTCTAATAACCAGAAAGTTGTATGTTGTTTGGGTCCTCTCTTAAGAGGAAACTCAATTAATGCTATATTACATTTTACAGTTTAACCAGTGCATTCGTATAGGTTTGCAATACCTATCAATCTAGCTGATCGGACCAATTGTTACGTTTCTTGATAGTAGAAACTTGATAATTGCAACTCACACATTAATTCACTAAAAAGACCTTGTATTGTTGATTTAGGATGACAAAACATGTACCAAGCCAAGGGACAATGTATCCCTTTCCACAGGACTCTTCACAATCCTCTCTAATGTCTCAAACAGACAAAAAACATCCCCAGGATATAGGATTCCCCATCTATATATAGTCTTCCTATACAAAAGACTAACTCCTCAAAACCACCCAACCACTAACTACTTTCTCCCTTATTTTCTTCTCACATAAACATTCCATTTCCTAACAAATACAAAACCTAAATATCTCAACATAGTATTCCCTCTTTGAAAATAACTGTTCTCAACACACCATATCATACACTCTCGTTCATATACACTTCATTCATTCATCACTTATCACATTTGTTAACATTCACATTTAAATTAATTAATGTTAAAACAAACAAATAAACAACACAGAAGAAGAAAAGAAAGAAATAATTTCAGTGAAAATTGTCTCACTTGAGCAAAAAAATCCATCATTTCAGTGAAAATTTGGTAGAGACAAGCGTTAGATGTAGTATCTTCATTTGAACGAAAATTCCTTCGCTTGAAATAGGGTCGAGACTACGAGACTTGAAATTCTATTTTATTTTCGCGTGAGTGCAAATATCAGAAATCAGTTTCGTTTAACATACCTAACAGACAAATTCAATGGGGATTATTTGGTTAGGGTAATTGATATGGATTTCAACTATTATTTATATTTGTATGCGCTATACCATTTGGCATTTGAATGTTCAAAGCTACAAGCAATACTCTTCAAATAAAGTCTTAGAAACTCATAGGATTGTTTGATACTTACATTCTTACATATTTAACATAATTTCTAATTAATAAATTACCTGTGCATGAGATATTTAAATTTGCAGTTTTAGAAACTCGTAGGATTGTTTGATACTTACATTCTTACATATTTAACATAATTTCTAATTAATAAATTACCTGTACATGAGATATTTAAATTTGCTGATTCAATATCTGTTGTTGATTGATATTGACTAATTCTTCAGGGTTTTCAATGGTTCTCCCGCTGTTCTCTGAAAATAGCCTATTATCTCGACTTACTTCCATGTTTCTTGGCTTTGCACCTCCGTTCCTTCTTCTCTCCATTGGGTATTATCTCATTTACCAGTCTTTCTTCAGTTGCTTTTGTAGTCTTGTTGATGTCTTGATGCATTTGTCTTAAACTGTACCTCTTGAAACTTGTGCAGATATGAAGCTATATTCTATGCTGCACTTGCTCTTGTACTCATGGCATGGATATTATTTGAAAATACGCTTCTCAACTTAAACATTGTGAATAAATCTTCAGATTCCACTAATGATCTTATCCATGGATCTGATTATAGATCTTTGCAGTTATCTGATGCAAGGATCCCATTGGTCTTTGTAAGTTTAATTCTTTCCTGTGTTTTTTCCTTCATAATATAACTTAGTTAAATCTTAACTTCCTTGTTTTAAAGCTTAGTTAACCTTGAGATTTAAAAAAAAAAATACTGAAAACCAATTTACATCCGTAGTCATGCATTTCCTCATTCACGCTGTTACTTTTTGACTACGGACATTTGATAATAAAATAACACCCATTTACTTGGGGAACTGACCCGTAAAAATCAATTATCAAGGCTACTAAAATACAAATATTGTTGTCACCATTGAGAATTCCATACTACAACTTCTTGGTTCTTCTAACACTAATACTACAACAACTATTGTTGTCACCATCATTACTAATACCACTATTGCCACAACAGTCATTATTGCTATCACTGTGATGATCATCACTGTCTCTAGTCATTACCACTATATTGTTGCTATCATTGTTGTCATTACTGTTAGAAATTTTTCTAGGTTGACAGCTGTACACCTAATTTATCTCAAGTCAGTTAGTTTAGTTACATACATAGCTCAAGGCGGTATATAGCTGTCAGTTGCAATCTGGTGGGTGTGTAAAATTGATTTTATTAGAACATGATATACTTCTCTTTGGTTCATTGGCTTTTTCTCTGAACGATCATTAACCCGAATAAGCAGTAATAGAAGTATGCAAAAACTTAGTAAAAGAAAATGTAGTTTTCATTTAGCTGATACCTTGTAGAGTTTATTAAGACTCAGGTTGAACTAATGCATCTAGAATTATGCATACTTTTTTATTTCATAATGTAAATCAGATGAGCTCTAAATAAGTAATTACTAATAATTTCATGTAATCGATAGTCTGATGGTTGATTTTACATGTAAACCAACTATTGTATCATGCAGATGGTTTTATTCAATGTTGCCTTCTTTGGAACCGGAAATTTTGCAAGTATTGCTAGTTTTGAGATTTCATCAGTCTATCGGTTCATTACCATCTTTAGTGTAAGTGAAAGTTCTTTTGAAATCTTAAGTATCACTAATAAACTTTTTGACCTGATATGTTTCTTCTCTAATGCAGCCCTTCCTTATGGCAGCGCTACTTATCTTCAAGTTATTTATACCCTTCATGCTTGTTATGTAAGTGCATTTGCAAATTTACATGTAATGTTATTTATAACTATTCCACAATATTATTTCTGGGACGTGATTTTCTTAAAATCAGTGTCTTATTTCTTTTACTATAAGTGCAACATCTCAAGAGAATGATATGTGCTTATACAAACTTTTGTCACCATTATTATTTTAAAAACAAAATACCAACAATTTATATGTTCAGTTCATATTTACTGTTAAGAAGTGCTCTTTAAATTTAATTCTACCTCATAAAATCAGCTTGTAAGGTGAGGTTTACATGCACTTATATACTTTAAATTGGCCTTATCTCTAGTTGATGTGAGACTTCCAACACATCCCCCTCACGCCAAAATCAATACATCTTGAGCATAAAACTAGACATTAATAGGTGGTCCGATAGCGGCTCGATAGCGGGTGAAACAATATGTCTAACAAACAACAAATATTGCTAGTATAGACTCTAATCTGACTCTGATACCATGTTAAAAAATGAACTTTAAACCTAACTCAACCCCACAAAACTGGCTTGTAAGGTGAGGTTTGCACCCACTTATATACTTTAAATTAGCCTTATTTCTAGTTGATGTGAGACGTTCAACAGGTACATAGAACTCTCTCTCCAAACCTTGTTTGTCTAAGCTTCCCATATGTAGTTCTCAAATCTAAAGCCACCAAGCTTTCCAAAACATAAAATCATTTCACCCACTTCATCACCCTTTGAACCCAAAATTCTAATTCTCATCTAAATTTAATCTTCCTTTTGAAACCTAACAAATCTCTATGTAATTGCATGTGTAAGGTCCAAATTCCTTAGGAGAAAGGTTCTAAAAGTGTTGTAAGAGAGTGGGCCACTTTTACATGTAGGAGCTAAAGATATTGCAAAATCAGGGATATGATTTTTGTTGTTTTAAGAAAATAGTATAGTAGCTATTACTTATTTTACTTTGATTTATTTATTTTATTCCTTGAATCAAGGAATGAACTTTTTTGTAATTTTTCTATGTCAGTAGTACTTTTGTTGTTCAATAGTACAAGAAAGTCTTCCTTTTAAACTTTTACTTGGTGTAAGAGCCCTAGGTTTAACTGACTAGGAAATCTTTCTTTTCCATTTGACGTCTTAATGAGAAGAACTACCCAAAATGAGCCCAAATTGTCAAACTAATTTTGGAAGGCAAAGAAAAATTTGGGTTTCTCACGAGATGTGCTAAAACCGATTAAGGGATCTAAATATTTGGTCATGTGAATTTGAAAATTCCTTAAGCATTCTTGGTATAAGAGCCCTAGGTTTAACTGACTAGGAAATCTTTCTATCCCCTTTGGCGTCTTAATGAGAAGAACTACCCAAGATGAGCCCAAATTGTCAGACTAATTTTGGAAGGCAAAGAAAAATTTGGGTTTCTCACAAGAGATGTGCTAAAACCGATTAAGGGATCTAAATATTTGGTCATGTGAATTTGAAAATTCCTTAAGCATTCTTGGCTAACCAATTCCAGGGAACCAACAGACGGGGTAAGAGGGATGTGACTAATGTCATAAATAGTGGATTGTTACGAAAAGTAATCTCGATATTGATCAGGAGAAAATATCTTTAGAATATTATTCATTTCAACATATATTTATTTCATTATTTTGGAGAGTTTGATTGTTATAAATAGTGATGAAAATGTAATTGGTATAATTGTTATCAATAACATAATTGTTCATTTCCCTCCATAATCCAAGTTGGTATTAGAGTTCTATATCTTTCTGTTTCTGTTGCCACTACCGTTTTCTACCTTGTCATCACTATTGAGATTACTTGTGGGCCAAAAAGGTGCACCCACAACATCAACATTTTTGTTGGCAACAAAGTTGTCATGTGCTAACACACAATTATTGATCAAGTGCTTACCACTAGGTGAAAATCTATAGCTAATAGTTAGGGCATAGTGTTTTCCACTTAAGATTGCAATAGTCCAAGTGTTATAATTCAATTGTGATTTGGCCCACTTGACCCATGTGATGGGACAATTGATGCACCTTGCAACAATCTCCCCTTAGCAATTGTCCCATTAAAATCAAATTCTTCGATTGTGACATGATCCACCTAGCTTATGCACAGGATAATTGTGCAACCACATGCATCAATCTACTCCTGAACAATTGGTCCACTAGGAATCAAACATGTGCCCTTGCCTCTAATACCAATTGTTAGGTCGAGCATTTATCACTATACCAAAAAATGTAGCTGATAGTCAGTGCACAATTCTTTTTTACTGAAGAGTGTAACAACCCAATTGTCATAATTTGATTGTGACTTGGTCCATCTGGCCTATAACACGAGACAATTGATGTACCCTACAACAACCACCACTGGTACTACGCACTTAGCTCTAGCAAATCCCACTTTTGACCATAACCACAACCATAGAGTTGTCAGGAACTTCTAAGAGTCTATTCCAAGAAGATCTAATATGTTTTCCTAACTGACAAGACTCACAATCTAAGACTTGAATGTTCTAGATACTCAAAACCATCATCTTCAACTTGGATGGCCTAAACGGTCATGCAAAAGTTTTGGAGATGAACTTGTAAAACAGGGAACTAAAGAGCTATGTTTTAAGAAATAAAGTTCTCTAGACTCATGTCTTTCTCCAATCAGACGACCCGTACCATGTTCCTGTATAACAAAGGAATTAGCAGTAAAGGTTACAGAACAATTTAAGGAACGAGTCAATTGACTCAAGGAGATTAAATTGTAAGGACAATGAGGAGTATACAAAACAAAATTTAAATTTAGTGAAGGAGATAAGGAAACTTTGCCAATTCCCTGAGATGCCACTTTGGATCAATTGGCAACGGTAATGAAATGAGGGATTTTTGGAGACGACATGGAAGAAAATGAAGGAATGTTACTAGAGATATGGTTTGAGGCACCTGAGTCAAGGATCCATGGACTTTGACCTTCCACAGATTAAGATATATAGGCAGTTGACACATTGGACATGGAGGAGGATTGGCCAGGATTAGAACATTTTCCAGACTTGTACCTGTAGAAAATAGGATTGATTTTATTATTCTGAATCATAAAAAATACATTCTGATACCCTTTATTTGTAATAATCTAATTCTCCTAAAAAGGGAAATAGGGAAACTAGGAAATCTAGAAAAAATAAAATAAAATAAAAGATTATGTATCTATTTCCTCTAATTAGGAAGATTCTAAAGATATCATCTCAAATTACAATACTTCCCCTCAAGTTGGATCATACAAGATTGTATGAACCAAACTTGGAATAGACAAACTCAATCATAGATAAAGTTAATAAACCAACTTGGACAACAACGGACAAAGGCGAACTAGCACAATGAAACTTCAACTTGGACAGCAATGGACAAGGGCGAACTTCAACTTGGACAACAAGGACATTCGCGACATTCTAGGACTGGCACCTCCAGTTCAGAACCGAAGACTGCTTTGGAGTCATAGTTGAAGAGTTAAAATGAACATGATGATGACTGATATAAGCTTACGACAAATGCGTTGGGGACACTAAAATGATCATGTCTATGACCTCACCAAAATGCATTGGATACTCATCATAAAACCCCTAAACTTGAGTAATCTGGCGACTTTCATGGTTTCCCCTCAGAATGGTGATACGCTGACGATAACGCACTTTAAGGGCAACCAAAAGCGTAACAGTTTCCACAAAATAATAGCCATGGTCAACATAGTCTCCCATAATCAAGTAATTTGTATATGGACACTTTCCTCCAATGCGAAAAAGCTCTCTTGCTCGGACAAGGGTTTGTACTGCATGAGCTGAGAAATCTGCTCATCGAGGTTTCCATGTGAATTTGAATGCCTTGTCGAGGTCGTTTGATGAATATCCTCTCACCGAATCGATGGAAACCCTAGATCTCACTAGGAAAAACCCCTTTTGCCTTTTCCGTTTGTGTTTATTGTTTCTGGATTTACAGAGAGAGAGAGGTGGAGGATGGTGTTGGTGAAAAACCTGTGAAGGCAGAGAGCCCTTTTCAATGGAGAAGAAGATGACGGAAGCGAGAGAAGTAGTACTAGGAGCCGGCGCACTAGCAGCATCAGTAGCGGAGGAAAAGCATTGTTGCTCGAGAAACAAAAAACGAATGAAGCTTGCGGCGAATATTGAGAAGCAAAGAAGATGCAGATACTGCTATGGAAGGTCAGAACAGAGAGGAGGAGGTCCGACGAGTCGACCAGAAGCGGCACGGTGTGAGTCCGACACCAGGACAGCGGCGCATGACAAACACGCACACAAGATCTGACGAAGAGAGGAGGCGCATGACGGCGTGTGCGGAGGAGTCTGAGACGTCGACCACCAGGGTTAGGACGCGCTCGAAGAGACTATCCAAAGCTGGTCACCGGTCGAAACTGCAACGGTGACCGGCGGCGACAGTGGCCGACAGTGATCGACAATGGAGATCGATTGGGTTGCGGCTGGCGACGACTGGTTCAGTGGAGGCAGTTGCCTTTCTAGGGTTCCCAAGAGACTTTAGGTCTCTTTGATTCTGGGTGAATATGAATGAAAGCCAAAGCCAATGAGAATGCCAATTTTGGGCATTAAAGAAGGACCCATTCTAATTTTACTGGGCCAAAGTCTGGAAGAACAACTTCTTTAGCTGTTATAAGAGGAAACCAACTTGTTGGTCATGAAGATTCTAGGTGCCTCTAGTGAAAGACACTCAATTGATTTAAGGATCATAAGCATAAACTTGGCTAGGGAAACTCAAGTAGGACTATCCACTGAAGGTACAAAGGTACAGGTTGAAAAAGAGATTTTTAGGGGGCCGCCGGCGGCTATGATGGCCGGCCGCCGACAGACAGCAAAGACAGCGGAAGTGGATTAGACAAGCTCTGATACCATGTAGAAAATAGGACTGATTTTATTATTCTGAATCATAAAAAATACATTCTGATACCCTTTATTCGTAATAATCTAATTCTCTTAAAAAGGGAAATAGGAAAATAGGAAATCTAAATAAAATAAAATAAAATAAAAGATTATGTATCTATTTCTTCTAATTAGGAAGATTATAAAGATATTATCTCAAATTACAATAGTACCTCAAAAATTTTTGGTACTCGTCATTTGAAATTCTGGATTCTAGATCATCAAAGTTAAAAACATGAGCAACTTTGTCTGGATTTCCATGTAAGGCATAACATTTCTCTCGAGTATGGCTTATTTTCTTATAATATGTGCATTGAGGATGCATACTACGACCACCACGTCCTCCTCGGTTGCTTCTACCTCCTCCTCTTCCTTGTGGTGCTACCATAGGTGATGTTTCAATACCATCAATTGAATTTTTTCCTTTAACTAATGAAGGTACCCGAAGAAGTCAAGTAACTAGGCTGTCCATTGATGGGACTTGATCACCAGCTAACATTTGATCACGACATGATCAAAACCTGAGTGTACACTTCTTAGAATTAAGGCCATGTAAAACTTATCAAGCTTCTTGTTTATGCCTTCTAGAGAATCAACCGCAAAGAAAATCTTCAATTCCTCTATAGCAACACCAGCCTTTCCTATGTGAGCGACCATATCATGATTGGCTTGTTTGAGGGAAGTCACTCTTTGAGTTGCATAAAATAGACGTTGCACATCATTAGCAAAGATATCATGTGCTCTTTTCCAAAAGAAGGTGCACGTTTTGTAAGGTCTCAAAATTTCTAAGACCTCTTGTTCGACATATTGCCATAGGACAACGCATAATTGAAAATCTAGCTTCTGCCATTGAGATTTCACTTCATTGGGTATGTTGGAAATATCTTGTTCAAGATGATCATGGTATCCTTGAACAAGAAACCATAACACCACGGAACAAAACCAAGATAAATAGTTTTTCCAACTGAGTTTTGCAGAAGTAATGGTGGAGTAGCAGACAAAGAAGGTGTTCCAAAACCAAAAGCCGTTCGAAGGCCAAATAGAAGAGGGAAAACTGATTTGAGGGTAGAATCCCTAGATCAGAGCTACAGTCAACGGAACATCAAAAGAGCAATCACAACACACTCAGGAGATTGAGGCAAAACGACCTATAGTGGAGGAATCACATCTTGCAAGATATACGCATAATTAAAGATATGTTTAAATATATTAGTCCTTCAAATTTGGGATATGTTCTTTTTCAGTGCTTCAAATTTAAAATTTTTCTTTTCAGTCCTTGTAATTTGAAAAAAATAATGTTTTAGAATCTTTAATCTCTTATCTTAATGTTGTAAAAGTGAATACGTTGATAGGAGGAAAACAATGCATGGTTTGGTTGTTTGATGAAAAAAATGTAGATGCCTAAGTAGGTTGTTATTGATAGCAACCGAGCACAGTGTAGACACAACCCAAGCTTAATTATAGCACACCGGTATTGAGAATGGTGCAGCTAGCCTACTCGTTGTTTTCCTGCTTGTATCTATTTGAACCAATTTGGAGTACAGGCCTTACATTTCCTTTTACTTATGTTTCACTAGTTTAAGCTAACTCTAGCATAGCTGCCACTTCTTCCGATCAGTTATGTAAATGACTTGTAATTTTTTGGGCACGTAAGCAAAATCTTAAATGCTATTTGGGATAGATGGACCAAAGCAAGCCACTTTAAATTTGAGGGACCAAAAGTAAACTCCAAATTTGAGGGACTGGAAATATTTAAGCCTTAAATATGTATAACGAGTATCACCATCGCCTTCGTTGCTCACATTGAAACTTGAGAAAAACTTGTCCTGGACTTGTACCAAACCAAAGCAGGGGAACCCATCAAAATCGGTCAGAGGGTGGGTACCCCTGGGTACGAGAATAGTTACATTGCCTAGTTTGATCGGTTGCTAAATATTGTACATCGTGCATCCTGAATACATCTCATTTTTATTTAACCAAATAGATAAAAACTTGCTAAATCTCTTAACATTTTCTGTTTCGAAACAAGGTAGAGGGAGAAAGAATATTCAGTGGTATAATCTGTAAATTCGAAATTCCATAATTCATAATGCTGTTTTTTGCATTGTTATTGAACTTTACAATATTAGCAATTTCTTGGGCTTTTTGATTTTCACCAACATTATTAGCAATGATAGTTGTAGTAGTTCTAAATATTTTATAGAACTTTCTATCTTATATTGCTTGCAATGAACTGAACTGCAGATGTGCATTTAGTGCGATTACCAAACTAAACCAAGTTCCAAGGATGGGATGCTATTTTCTTGTTATATTGTTCTCAGATATGATGACCATTCACTTCTTCTTCCTGGTACACTCACCCTCTTCCTTTTAATTTCTTATAAATTGAAAAAAAGGACTGTATTCACTCTAATTCCCCTTTTCTAGGATAAATGACTATGCCTAAAAAAGAAATAACAATTGTTGGCAAATAGGGAAGCAAATATCTAACGATGTTTAGAGTTTTTCTGTTACCTCCTAAATATCTATGTCAGAACAACACTTTCTTACCTCCTAAATATCTATGTCAGAACAACACTTTCTCTTGAATTAGTAAGTATTATTCATTCGCAACATGCCCGTAAGATCTTCAAATCACTAGGAAATTTGTGGATTTTGCATAATATTGGATTTACTGATGTACATTGCTGTATTTATTTGCATGGTAGTAAAAATCGAGATCTTACTCAAGATTGGAAAGGAATATATGAATAGTAAATTGGGTGATCGATTGCTGTCTTGGCACAATCAAATAAATGTCAATCTTCAAATATTACAGTATTTGTCTATTATGACGTTTATGATGATGTTTGGACAGTTGGATAGATCAGTGTAGTGCAGGCTTTTTGTCCAAAAACTTGTCGAAGGTGGCACCAAAACTAGGAAAGCGAACCTAACCTAGGAGAAAGGTTTGCAAAAAGAAGTTCCTTTAGAGATAGGGGGTCTACAGGGGTTAATAAGATTTTGAAAAGGGCTCTAGATACCATGTAAAACTATAGGGAAGAGAGAAATATTGAGTTGAAATTGTGCTTCTAAGACAGCATGGGTGCTTTATTTATTTTGAGAAGGAACCAATACAATAAATAGAAGAGATTTGATATCCTCTAATAATAAAGATATAATAGGATAAATAAAAACGTTCCTAAATAATACACTTATAATCTAGATACTTCTAATTATATAAATCAGCTCCTTATTTCTATAATTATAAAAAATAAATTCGTGTCTTTTTCCATTTTGACCACTCAGCTTGTATCTTGAGTTACTGTTGTAAATTTAAAAGTTTTAAAAATTAGAATAGATAGATAGAGACATTGTAAAAAGTTGGGCTATGAAGAACACATTATTCTCTGGTCCATGTATGGGAAAGAATATACCTATTTCAACAACATAGTGATGTTTTAGCTGTCTCGTTTTATTTGTTTTTCAAAGTAGTTCATACATATATATACGGTCTCCCAGTACTGAGTTTGATGGTTGACAGGTTAGAAATAAGGGAAGTTGGATGGAAATTGGAAATAGTATCAGTCATTTTGGCATCATGAGTGCCCAAGTTGTTTTCGTTCTGTTACTCTTTGCCCTCACAAATACATACACAAAAGACATACAGTGCAATTCAGCAGTACCATCGACACGCAAGGCAAATTAGGTTTCAACAAAGTGGCTCTGAATGGTTTATGACTGACCCGGTATTTTGTTTGTACCTTGGCTAAGCTACATTTTTGTGAGCTCCATAGTAGAACTTATCTGTCCTCGCTGACTTATTGGAGCTGAAACTTTGGCACTTCAACTGGTTTTCCATAGCTTTATTCGTTTCCATCTATTCAAGATTCAGAATGACTGGTGGTTATCAGTAACACAGATAAAGGCGAGAAAAAATTGTACCTCACCAACATCTAAACATTTTTCTTCTTTATATTACGGCCTCTTGTTATATGAGCTGTAAATGTCCAGATTCGGGTGGATTTATTGTTTAATGTTTACTGTGGTCAATGTATCATTAACCTTTTTTTCACCCAGATGGATAGATTAGTGAGATTATCTCAAGAGAAATGGTTGTCCTTTGAGATATGACATTTCAAAAATGAATTCTTGTTTTTTTAAAAACAGATAGTTTTTGTCAGAAGTTCCCTTAAAAGAGTTTTAAAAGCTCATGTTCGTCAAAGTAAACCTTGAAAGAACTTTGAATCTGTGGTTTTATATCTTGTTATAACTCCCAATTTTAATCACAAATATTCGCTTTTGGCTAGATAGCGAATTACACGATTTTTTTAATAGGGAAGCTACCTTTAAATATTTTACTAAAAGTTTATTATGACTTTTGCTTTTGTTTTCAATTTATTTAATTATTTAATATAATATTTTATCTAAAATTCATATACAAATTAAAATTGTAAAAGAAAATGTGATGGATCATTTGCTTGTAAGGTGCAAACAAGTTGAATTGAATCGTTCTTTTGAAAGTTGAAATTTATCATGTAAAAATATTGAATGCTCAAACATTTAAAAAAAAATTTAAAAATTTGAATGTGGAATTTGAATTATTTATTTAAAATCTGGAAAATATGGTTTAATTTGTAAATAAAATCTTATTTCCAACTCATTATTACAACATAGAAATTACAAATTTGAGATATATTATTGATCAGTAGCTAACGCAGTATGAAAGGCCAAAATAAGAGAAAAATTACAAGTTGTTCTGCTTCACAGGAATAAGTCGTCATTTATCTTAAGAATGAAAGTTATATCCGAATAAACCACACAAAATGGGCATAGTTCAGTTCCTCGGTATCACTCCAATGCGATAATAGCAACATTTTAATTGTTTGGTCGTGAAGTAGATTACTTACAAAATGTCATCTCTCCAGATTTGCCAGAATTTCGCTGAAAGAATCCAAATTGTCCACATGACAACTCGGACATATACATCTCACTTGTAGCTCCTCACCAAGTGAACTGTATGCCACTTCCAATTTAGAAGACTGCTTGTTTCCAGTTAAGTACATAACACAGATGTTCCAATTATGCTAATAAATTAAAATCCCTTAACTACATTAATGAGACTAAGATCACACGAATTAGATAACTAGTACCCAAATTTTGGAAGAGGGATGCACAGTATTTTTGGCAATAAAATTTACGATTCTTTTTTGTTTCATGTTTTGAGATTTACCGAATGACAAATCTAGATAATGATCAGCTGGATTTTGGTTAGTTATGATAATGAAACAAACTCATAACATGAATAAGAGATTGCATAACATATGCAGAAGAGATTGCCAAACCTATTGAAACAACTGAATATTTGTAAGGATATATGGTCAGATCCTGCAATTCTTTTGTTTCCTTGACTATCATGCCCATTACAAACACCTTTCTTTCACAATCAATCAATTGCTGCTGAGCCTACAGGTTCTCCATATCATGAGAAATAGGTAAATCTAAGAAAATAATGATAGCAAAGGAACCTAGACATTCTAGTATTTGATTCTCAACTTACGTTCTTACAAATGTTTTGTTCTTCTTGGTATTCCTCATTTTCTTTAGCAATTTGAGATATCACCTCTGAAAGTGTACTTTCGAGGTCACATAAAGCAACTTCAGCATCATTCTCTTTAATTATTATTTGTGATTCATCTAAAACAATATCAAACTGGATCCTCAGTTTCCAGGCAAAAGTCTTTATCTAGAAAAGCTTAATTGTATAAGAATACACTACGTTAAAATTCAAAAGTAAAGGCAAAAGAAATGATGATATCTAACTACTACTGCAGATCCAGGAGCTACCCGTGGGGGGAGCAGGATCATCAATAATATTATTGAAACTAGGAGGGGGTAGTGTGACGTACATGTGATGAAAATTGTAGGCATGCATGAAAGTGTGTGCTGCGAGCCAATTTATGGTGAGGCCACTATCAGTATGGGTAGCCAGGATCTTGTTCCTGACTTTTCCCTTGACTAGATGGCAGGAATAAAGTTTGAAACTACCAAGGATCAAACACTTCCAATACAACTCGAAAGTAGGCAAAGAGAAGTGAATGCTTGAAGAAATCCTCACTAAAATCAGAATAAAAAATACATGCATACACACACACACGTGTGTGTATATATATAGCAATTTGTGTTTCCAAGATTACCTATAAAACATATGTGCATTAAAATTTGATACGAGTGGAATAAAATCGTATTTCATGTTTACTATATCCTTATCTTCTGTATTGAGATACAAAAGATAGTAATAACTATCGGCAGAAATTTTGGACGAAAGAAGTTTGCTGAATTAAAATGATTTACAAACGAGACTATTGCTTGAGCTCACTAACATGAGTACTAAAAAAAATACAATTTGGTTCTTGTCCAAACATGGCAAGAGAACTTTGTGACAAGGAACCGAAACTAAGTAAAAACTAATCTCATACTAGAAAGGCTACCACACAAGAATCCTCCGGCTCTGTGTTTATGACTTGTATTCTTACATATAAAGCAGAGACTATAACGGTGAAAAGAATAACAGTACCTCTAGAAGCAGTACAATCTACTGCATCAATGTCGCAAATAATGATGCTTTCTTGGAATTTCCTGCATTTAGTGAGGGATAAGTAACTATATGTGGTAAAGTTATTTCCATTATGAATGGTAAATTTCGATTATGCACCATATTTTTATTAACGCCAACAACCTTATCTTGCCATTCATATGAAGCATGTTGTGGAAAAATTGCTCTCTGCAAACACACATGGAAGATTTGTAGGTCTATTGACGCAACAATTTAACTTGGAAAATCGTGAAAAGAACACAAGAAAGTGGCAAAGTCTTACCGCAAAGCTGCTTCTTCAAACTGATCACAAGAGCACAAAAAGGTCAGTTACAAGTTATAGAGCAACAAAATTGAAATCCATTATAACGGCGAGAATGAGTTACCTTGAGAGTTTCCAAATCAGATCCAACGGCAGAGATCCGGTCTTGAATTAAGGATACCCTCGCCTGCATGTTCAACTCAACTCTATTAAAAGAAAGTGAGAGAATAGATGGGAAAGAACTTTCTGATTTAATAAATTTCTCTATAAGAAGTTCAGAGAGAAAAATAAGAACGTAAAAGTTAATTTTAACCTAGGAAAAAACTCGTCTCAATTTTTTGTCCTAAAATTGTTATAGCAAAATTTGTTTAAACAGACAGATTAAGCATTAAGTAACCTCTAGTGTTTGATTCGAAGCTTCACTCAACATTAATTGAACTTCGAAGCCTTTAAGATCCTGTTCGACCATTTCTTTGCAGCGCTTGGCCTTTTCCAGCTCCTCATATTCCATGTTCAGTTCCGATGTGAGCTTAGCGATTTGTTTTCTCAGAGTCACCACTCTTCGTTCTTCGCCATTCAATATTTCAAACACACAATAGTATCAAATGCACATTGTCATTGTTCTTCCGTCAAATTGAGAAATCGAAAACGAAGCGACAGAATTACCTCCTTGAGATTTCTCAGCGGCGAAATTGCGGATCAGGCTCAACAGTTGTTTCTGCGAATCGCTTCCCCTTCCCGCCATTTTCTACCGAACCTTCCGCAGACCAAATTTAAACGCTCCTCAATTCTATTTAATTGTAAATAGACGACAGAACTAAGTTTGACCTATTTATTTCTTCGTTTGTTTGAAGTTATATTTGTGATAATTTAAAATTATAATAGAGAATCAAGTGCTATTTTTTTATAACCTATAAGCACTTTTTTTAAGGTTAACCTGACAATTTATGGTAACTTTTTTGCAATTTATTTTAAAATAATTTTTGCAACAAAGCCTCCGAATAAGATAACTTTATTCTCACTAAATAAATATGTGTTTAAGTATGACACTTTATGTACACAAATATTATTAACACATTTAAAAATAAGAGAATAGTAGTTGTTTCACTGTATCAATTCCGTCTCATAATTAATCTTCCACTCACATATATGAATAATGAATAATACACTTTAAACAATTAAAAAAAATAAAAATAAAAGTAATACAGTCAAAAAGTCTTAAATTACTCCCAATTAACTAAAAGAAAAAAAATTAAGCACAGTCTTCAAGTTATATAAAATAATGAATAATACACTTTAAACAGTAAAAAAAAGTTTTTAAAAGTAATACAACCAAAAGAAATCCTAAATTACCACAACTAATTAAAGAGAGAAATTTAAACACACTAACATGGAAACGTGGTTACATACAATCCTTACATTGGGCAATGTATACATTTTGAGGAAAATGGTTTCATCTTCCACACCTACGTGGGTATACATTTTCTGATACATAAGAGATGTTTTTAGAGTGTAGAATTTTATATTCATCTCTATTAGACGTCTTCATTGGGATTTCACACATGACAATATACTTTTTTTCTTCCTCGCTAAGCTCTGCATTCTTCCTCTCTTTCTCTCTCAAAAATCCTTACTTTTTTTCGCGTTCTTCACTCTTCCTCAGATTTAACATTACATTTGGAATTCTTCCTCTATTGCACTCACACACTTAACATCAACTTAGTGTTATAATCTCTATGCATTCTTTTCATTTTTTTCTCACTTAGCTTTTTGTTAGGGTTGCATTTCTTCCTTCTTCTTTTTTCTCTTAAAATTGTGTTCATTTTTGTTTTTATCATTTATTCGCAAGTTGCTTTTTAAAAAAAACAACTTTTTTTATGTCTTAATAGTTTTTGCACGTGAAATCTTATAAAGTAGTGCATTTTAGTTAATATCTATATTTATTATTGTTCCTGTCGGATCAAATAAATATATTAAAGAATACGATTTGATAAGATAATTTAAGTCTTATGAAATAATTTAAATTTATGTTTATATTTATATATTATATTTAAATTTTGATAGTTTAACATGTAGAATATTATTTATCATTTTATTATTATTTATTACATGATTTATGTGGATTTTATAAATATAACTAATATTTTTTTAAGGAATACTAACTTTTATAAATACTGATACACAATATTTACAAAGATTCTAACTCTTTTACTGACTTAAGCATAAGAGAGTCTTTTGTAGGTGGATCTTCCCCTCTCAATAATAAGGAGGTCTTTTCTAGAAGGCAGGAGCTCTCAAAATCACTATTAGGATCTTGCCACTTTTCTGCAATTTCACGCTCAAGATCCTATGGTAAGATTATTGATACCCACCATAGGCTCCAATAAAAGTTTCCCTAATCTCACCTCTCTATGGTCACCACCCAAAGGTTCGTACCACTCTCCCATAAGATAGAAGTCGACCAAATTACGACCCTTCACCAACAAGTGTACATGCTCATACAACAACATGATGAACAATGTAAGCAGCATGACACCGAGGTCGAGGCCTTATGCACCCATAAACAAACTGACCTACAAAACCTCCAATAGAGACTGATTGACCTCAGGAACAAGAGGAGGATTGTAACATCCCCATAATTTAACACTTAATTTATATTTTTATATATATAAGTAATATAAGAACTGTAACATTTACACAATCTTCCATAAGGAAATATAAAGGATTTCATGTTAATTACACCTTTTAAACTCAGATTTCAACTTCTTATCTATAAAGATAACTCAGACTCTTATCAACTACTCTTTGTCTCTATCTTCACTTGAACTGGATTAGATGACATTCCTCCATCTGCTCCCGTATAACATATACGTTATACGATCATCGCAAAAATATAATTTTCTGACACAAACACAAAAAAATAAGGGTAAGCTACCATAAAAAAATATTTTTAATATAAACGTTATGTGAAACCAAGAAGTTGAATCTGGCAAAGCTAGTTAGACATCTTCTTATCTTCCCACATAGGTGCAAGAGAATAAGGATATACACACAATAATTCATCATAAAATCCATACATCACAAATATCATACAAATTTATTATATTACAAAATAATTTAAATGTACATAATCTGCCTGATAAAAACTCATTGAGTATACTTCTAGAAAAGAGAGGTGCGTCACAATGGACAACTTAAGTACCAGGTCTTTTCTTAGCCAAAGTTTTCCTCAACTTGTTATTAACAATTTCTCATTCACAGATTCAAAACAACATCATATGATATTAACACAAGAAATCAATATGAATAAATATATAACAAGCACATATCCAATCAACAGTATTCACACAGAATTTCAAGACATGAATAATGATTTAATAATAGTAAATCATAATATAAAAGCTTAGAAAGGTTAGCTTCCCTTACCTCTATTTCAGACCCAATCTCTTGCTCCGAATTTGTTCCCCCGAAAACCCTCCAGAACCTCTACTCTTCTAAAATTTTCTTCCTAACTCTTTCTTCTCAAGATTTCTCACTTGATTCTTCCTCTCTTTGTGCAGAATAAGCTCCCCTCCCATGGCTATTTATAGTCCAAAAATTTTACTATTCAAATTATTTTTTTAATATTATTTATTATTTTAATATTATTTTATTAATATTTTAATCACCACTTGCAACACCACTTGCAAATCTTATCCTTCCTTAATCATGCAACTCAGAGATTCTTATCCTCTCATTATTTTTATTTATTTTTTTCGTTTTTACTATTCACTTTTTACTACTATTTTTTTTAAACAAAACCTTCTAAAATAAGTTCTCAGAATTTTAAACCCCTCCTCTTGAAATTATAACAATTTTCTATCATAAATTTAAATTTTTCTAACCTTAATTATATTTTCTATTCATTAAAATTATTATTACCAATAATAATGCTAAAATTTGCTATTAATTTTTTTAAAATAGATATTTTTAATGGGTCTTACAAGGATCGTTGGAATTCTTGGACGAGAGACAAGATTGCTCCCCTCAACGTGGAGTTCAAGGAGATTAAAGCAAGTCAAGCATAGAGCGAAAGGAACCCAAGAATGTTCTTGCCACTCCGACTATGATTAATGTTAAGCTCGAGGGCTTGAAGCAGGTTAACCCGCTTTTCTTTGAATGACTCCTACTCCTTGTCCTTTCTTGGACTCCTTCTTATTTTTTTTATTAAGAAGCCTAAGCTCCTCTTCTAGGATAACAAGATGAGAATTTCTTTCAATTTTCTCCTTTTCTTTTAAAATTGCCTATTGTTTCCTTCAAATTTTTAGTGATTTTAGTTCTTGGACTAGTTTATTTAAGCTTTTTGGAGACTCCACACTAGAATCACTACCAATTTGGTAAGAAGGTGCTCTAGACATCTTCAATATTTTCTATATGATATGCATAAACAAAACTTGTATTTCAAAAAGAATTCCGTAAGAGACTTAAAAAGGTAAAAGAAGCTCAAGTTCACTTCTAAGAAAGATAGGTGAATCACAAATGATTACTTAATAACCTAGTATTTCCTAGCCAAAGTTTACTTCAAGCCCTCTTACACCAAACTTCTCAAAGGCAATTAAATTTGATAAGCAAGTAGGCACATATTAAACTATGAGCAATTAAAAAAGCAATAAGGTTCTAATTAAGAGATATGAGATTACATACCAAAGGCTTTCCCAAGAAACCTAATTAGGCCAAGTTTACAAGAAGCAAAATAAAACAAATTACAATTCAAAATGAGAGCAAGATGCAAATATAACCAATGAAAAGCTACTCCTCTTCAAGTGTTTCTCTCCTCCTTTTTTTGTCTCCTTCACCAAGGCTTCAAGTCCACTTTAGGTTTTCATCCCCTAAGGTGTTAAGGGATTGGTTCACCTCATAAGAGAGCCTATAACACCAAAAACACTAAAAGTTGAAAGGTCCAAAAGAGAGAAATCAAGAAAAGGCTTAAAAACACTGAAGGCTAACTTTAAAAGGAAAGTTTGCACGACAAAACCAAGAGTATCAAGAATGATGTAAGATCTAGGAAAAATAATTATCTAGAAAGGTGATGGGAGTGTGTATCATGTACTAAAATAATAAAGATAATTGTGATGGTTTGTTTGGTTTAATATGGTTGTTTGAAACTTATGTGTGGTGTGTTTGACCCTATACTAGAATATATATATATATATATATATATATATATATATATATAATTTTTTTATTATTTGTTTTAGGTGAAAGTATGATGTGTATTAATATTTATAATAATTGTTGTTCATGTGTTTGCTAAAAATTAATTAAAGTTGGGAGAGTGAAATTAACATGTTAATTAAAGTAGTTTAGGAAAAATTAAAATAGAGTATATTATGTGGGGACTTATCAGAATCAATTAGAACAAAAATATTAAAATATAATATGTTATGTAAAGACTTATTATAATTAATTAGAATAAAATTATTAAAATAGAATATTATTTATGGACTTATCAGAATCCATTAAGAGAAAGATAATTTTATTTTAACATTCTGAGAATGATAGACTTTTATAAAGATTCAGAAAAATAAACTCAAGGAATATGTATGCCTCCTATTTATAGTAATATAAGGTAGAAACTTCATCATTTGAGAAAAAAAGTCACAAACTTTGAAGGTGCCATAAGAGTGAAAGTTTAATCGAGTAAAGGTCTTTGAGAACTCAAGGATGCTATAAAAGAGCATTGTTTATTTTAGGAAAGGAATTATTTGTATGATGTGATTTTGTTAATTATGCTTGGTTGCTTCAATTACATGTTGTACCTTGTTAAATTTGAGATGTTTTTCTCTTAATATGATGTTGGCATGTTCCTTTGGTTGGTGATGATTAAACATTCAAATATAATCAAAGTGTTTAACAATTTCTTTGGTTAAACATTCAAATATAAAATACAACCTTTCTTTTACTAAAGAAATTTATTTTGTGCAACACAATTTCTTTATTAAGTTTTTTAATTAAACTTTTCTGCACATTTTGTTTTTAATTTAAACCAGTTTTATAAATTTTTCGTGAACGTAAAAATATCTTTATCGATGTAGTGAATGTTAGTAACATATATTAGATTCATAATAACATAAAGCAAGTAAGGTGAAGCCCAAAGATATTAGATCTTAGATTCACAAAGAATTAGTTATTATTAAGCCCTAAGGTCGGCAAATAACAAGTCCTAATTCTATTTAAACCAATTTTGACAAAGATCTTACTCCCATGTTTTAGATTCTTACTCAAATGCAGAAATACACAATGAGACAATAGCTTTTTTTTAATATTTTATTTGAAACAAAATCACAAATATATTTAAATTCTTGTAAATTCTGTACAAGGGACATCTTCTCACCAAACAACATATTACGTTAGTGGAAGACTTTATTGGATTTGACAAAGCAGTATCGAAAATCATTAGTCAACAGTGGGTGGTCTCTTCGTTATCTTTCCCATTGTAGCTCAGCAACAAAGGACTCTTACTACTTGATGAAGGACGCATGTCAAAGTCCTCACTCAATTCATCTTGTTTTGCATTACCCCATATCACAGCATAAAATCCAAACGAGAGTATCACTGCTCCAACAACACTACAAAGTTTGAAACAAAACGTAGATGTCAAAAACTGCATTGCAAAAGTGAATCAAATATTCGTGTCCTCTGACAGTTTCAATTGATTCAAATTTGGCAGAATTAAACTCCAACAAGGATAAAAGGAAAAACGAAATCCATACGTTCCAAAATACAGAGCATCACCAAGGAAGATGTCACTCGAAACGGCTGCAACCACAATGGACAGAGGCTTAAAGATTGAAACATAAACTGGGCCTTTAAGATGAATGCCCCAAGTGTGAACCAAACTACTTAGCCCTGTGCAAAAGAAACCCTGCATGAATGAAAGTAAAACTCAGTTTCAACTTCATTTCCTTAACTCTTGTGTCAATTAAATTTGTGTTATCTTCTCACCGAATATACAATAGCCATCAATGTTACATCAGGATTTATCTTCCAAGCACTCAAATTTTCTTCTAAGAGCATGCAAATTGGAGCAGATATCAGAGTCCCGCTCAGGTTGTACAGGAACACCACGATAAACTCTGCTGGGTATTGTTTCATAATATCGGTCTGATTCCAAGCAGCAGAAATTGTACTTAGTATTTCTTTTCTGTAATAAATGTTTTTTTTTTTGCTTTAGTCTTTGTTTTTACTTCTTACAACCAATGATGCCTTTCTATTCAAATATAAGCACAATTAAAGTTAAATTTCATATATTTTTTTTTTTATTTCATAAAAGTGGAACTTTTTCTAAATTACATTTAGCCATATCCGTTGGAGGATGCTTAGATTTAAAGAAACGGATCACTTTGAAATAATAATATTAAAAAGTTACTTTTTCTTTTAGTTGAATCTACTAAAGTACTTTGTTTCTAATTTTCCTTTACAGATAAATAGTGAGAGAAAAAAATAGTTGTTCTTCATTAATTTTTGCACTAAATAATGCATAATGATACTTTGACAATATTTTTTTACAACATTTTATCATCATTTATGTGTCATTTTATTATGTGATTGGTCTATGATAGTATTTTTGATTATTATTATTGATTGTGAAGTAATTTTAGACCAATCACAAAATGACATCTAAATGATGTTAAAATATTTTCAAAATAATGTTGTCAAAGTATCATTATCCATAAGTTAGACGGGAAGCATAATGGAGAGTTTTGTGCTCAATAAAAGGGATTAGTATGAAATTTCAGAAATTTTAAAATATGATTATTGAGATTTAATCTAATTTTTTTTATAAATATTTAGAAAGAAAAAAGGAAGTGAAAAAAGAATCTTTTGTGAGTGTGTTTAATACCTGAACAATGTACCATATTGGAACCAAAAGATACTCAATGGCAAGTAGGGATCCACCAAGAACCCAATTTGTTTGTGATGTAGATTCCATTGGAGAACGAAGAGTAGGAGATAGTGTTGCAGATGAAGTTGAAAGGATTATGGAACCCTTATAGAGTAAAACTACGAGTGCACCTAATATGGATACGAACGAACCCAGGATTTTGGCCTGAGTGCTTGAGCTTCTTAAAGCTACATTTTCCATCCTTCAATCAAATTGACCATGAACATGGTTTAGGATAAAAAAGGTGACAATAGTGAAAAACAAAATGGTAACAATACTGAAAGTTATAATTATATATAGTTCATAAACTTAACTAAAACACGTGAACAAATGAAAATAAATACATATGTTTTTATTATTTATCTCACATAATCTTTTCTACATTGATTTTAGGTAAAAAAAAATATATAAATAAACGAATCTCATACGGGGAGAAATTATTTTTCAAAGCTAATTACTAAGGGTCAACTTGATCGACTTAGTCTGAACTCGATTTGGAGTGATTTCAATTTAAAAATAAATAAAATAATTTTAACTAAATTTGAATTGTATAACTTGATGCAATTTTAAGATTATAGTGAAAGCATAAGTTAATTCAACATTGATGTATTAATAATAAACTAATGTATTGGACATTCATGACATGTTGAGGTTACTAACATAGGCTAATTCATACTTAAATTTATTGACTTGAACTAAAGATATTTGTGTTGCTTTTACTTTTTTTAAGGGACTATCTTTATTATAAATAAATTTTATTAACTTGCACAATAATTTTCACAACATCAACTTACTAAAACATTACTCTAAACAAAATTATGAGAATTAAATAAATCGTTCAACATATATAATAATTTTAATATATCTTATTAAAACCATAACTCTTAGAATAATATATATATATATATATATATATATATATATATATATATATATATATATATATATATATATATATATATATTAAATGTAAGACATTCGGTAGTTTTTTTATACGAAAATTTGCTCATAGATATTCCACGATTTAGTAAATAATATCGTACACCCGTTGACGTCTAGAATGGACCCTTCATTCTCTTTGCATTATTTTTTTTCTATGAAATAAATCTTTAATAAGAGTTATTTATTTTGGAGTTCTTAGCTTTAATAATCAATTATTATATATTTTAATTATTGAAACATTTAACGTGACGTATATGTAAAAACTGCTTATATGGATCTAATTTTTTATTTGGTTTTTATTTTTGTTGAAAATAGTTAAATTGATTTTTTAGGTTCTTTTTTCATCTTAATTGTCTTGATTTTTTTTTAAAAATTATTCAATATGGTTATTTTTGTTAGTACAGTGTAAATGGTAATAAATTCACTATCACAGGTTAATTTGTGTTTTTTTTTTAACTTTTTAACTTTTATTTTATTTTTTCTATTTTTATTTTTGAATCATGTTACAATATTAAAGTAATACATGACTGTCAAGTAACACGTGACACTGTGACTTGACAGTATTAATATAACATGATATTATTAATATGACATAGTAGTGACAAAATTTTAATTAAATATAACATGATTTTTATTAAATATTTTTTGAAAATTTTTTAAACTAAATTTAATATATATATATATATATATATATATATATATATATATATATATATATATTTTTTTTAAATCATGTTAGTTGGAGTTTGAATATGATTATTAAATAAATGTGAAAGAAAACATAAATCAGACATCCAAATACAACATGAAAAAAATTAAAACTAATAAGTTAAATATTTTAATTTCTTATTAAAAATAAAAAACAATTCCATATATATATATATATATAATTATTATTCCTTTCAAATATCATTTCTTAGTTTACATTTGGTATAGTTTATTTTACTTTTAAAAAATATCTAATAAAAATATTTGTACATAAGTTTTGCACATATTTAAAGAAAATAATATTGTTCTATTTTTACAATAATTAAGATTAAAATGAGACTCTACACGTAACATTGACATTCGCATTGAAATAATACATGAAATGTTTTAAAAAAAAATAGAAAAACACAAATTGACACTTAATACTCATTTTAATACCCTTTATATATTATTAATGAAAATGACTAAATTAAATCTGATTGAAAAAATATCAAGATTGATACGAAAACTTCTGCATGATCAACTTAATACTTTTAGACAAAAACAATTATTAAATGAATAATTAAATCTTTATATAAAAAAAGGAAAGATTTTATTAATTTGTAATAATTGTGAAACTAAGGTGTAAAATCTTTTAAATTTCATGTGTCATTATAAGAACCCTAAAATGTGAGCTAACCAATTTTTACATAGTTATAACTTACACAAGTGAGGATGTTTTAATTAATGTTATCCTACAATAATAAAGTTTAATCAAAGAGATTATGTAAACAGGAGTGATGAGGATACACATAAAACTAAAACAGGTGACATAATAACTAAGTAAATAAATAAAAAAAGTGTATATAGTCTGTTGTAAGAAAACAAACATATCTCAAAGGAATATCTTGTCCATGGGGTCCAAATTGATTGTCTCCAATAATGTTACTTTCTTTATAGTGTCGTTTACCAAATTTGAATTTAAATATACATGTGTAAAGGACATAATTCATATTATTCATCGAAAGCTTTTGGACTTACTCATAAAGGGCCTTAGATTTGTTAAGGTTCACATATATCTTTCTGTTTAGTGGTATAATTATTGGTTATAATAATTACGTGTTTCCTCCAATTTATATTATAAATGTGTTTTTAATTTTTTTCAACAATAAAAGAATAACATAAATATTAGTATAAAATATATGCAATCCATATAAGAAAATGGTAATTTCTTGATATTACTTTTTCTTTTTACATTCATCCTATAACCGCATAAATTTATGTTTTATTTTAATATAATAGTTTATTAAAAAATAATTCTACCATAGATATTTTTAGTAAATGGTGGTGGAGAAATTAATTTTTTCTTAACCTTTACGGAACATACAGAAATTATCAGTACAACACAACCAAAACCAGTATCCCACATAATTCGGAAAACTCTTTCAAAGTTGCATAATTTTTAAATGAATATATGTTGAAAAGATGTAACGAATCAACGATAAAAACAACGTTGTAATCTTAATTTATTATTTCAAATTTTAGGTTACGTATGTATAATCACTTAAAGGAACCAACTTTTGGTATTTCTGATATGACATTGCACCATAAACATTTTATCAACATTAAATTATTATTAGACAATCTTATCCTAAAAAGATTTAAAAAATACGAAAAATTAAATAATTTTATTATAAACCAAATATAGTTTATGATAAATTAAAAATCTGAGCTTAAATGAAACAAGAAAGATTTTACAAGTTAATCTGTGTATAATTTAATTTTAATTGATGACAAAATAATTTAAGATTTGAAAATTTCTTCTCATATCTTATGCAAGTCAGAATTAATAGATGTTTCTAATTCTTTAATTATATGAATTTCCATTTTCTCTTAGAATTTTAGTGTTTTTTTTCTTCTAAAACTATAAAATATATTAATTTTAAAGTTTTAAAATATAAAAAATTTCAATATATTTAAATCATGTATTTAAAAATTTAAAACAATCACATCACCAAAAAAAAGTCATTAACTATATGAAATTGACTTGAAAACCTTTGAAATAACTGAGTGATAGTTTGGAAGATGAACGAGAAATGCACCTGAAAATGATAGCCAATATGAAGGTGAAAGCTGGTATGAGGTTGCTGAGAGCAGACGCAAGCGTAGGCGAGGTGTAATTCAGTCCCTTGTACCCAGAAAGTTGAGCTGTCACTCTGCTCACTCCCCAATGCAATAGCAAAAATTAACATCAACATTTTTAATCACACGATCATCAAGAACTGCAATTTTTACAATTATTCTCAAGAGGAAAATTACGTGTGGAATCTAGTTCAAACCGATTGTCTAAATAGGGTAAAAAACTGCATAATTTGATCATACCCAATTACTCCAAGGAGGAAAATTCTGGAGATGAGAGAGAGGTTGAGCGGTGGAAGGCCTCTTGACCTGAAGAAATGCAGAAAGAAGATGAAGAATGGAATCGAATTGCATAGAAGAATTGATTTGAATGATGAAGAGGTAATAGAGAACCATCGAAAGACGAAGGGCAAAGGCAAAAGGAGAAAGAGAACAGAGATGAGATATGAATAAGCGATGAAGGCATAATAACTCAATCCCTTCTGAGTTGCAGCTTTGAATAGAATGTTCACACCAACGTTGGAGCACTCTATGGCAACCATTGCAGTGAATGGAAGCACTTCCTTGTAACAATACCTCTCTCTCATCTCTCTCTGCTTCAACTTTTCAGCTCTCTCTGGTTATTCTTTTTCTACTAATGTCACCGTTACCATTACTTTTATTTATTTATACATTATTTTCTTTTTCGATTTTGGTTTTATTTTAACATTTTCTTTGATTTTAGTTTTTCTACTTTTTTCTATTTTAACTTTTGCAGTTGACTTTTTCTACTAATTCTCGCTGATTCTCTTTATTAGCTTGTTTAGATACGTGTTTTTGGACATGTTTAAACACATATCTTATTTTCCAATATAGCAAACAAAAAATAACTATTCTGCTACTTTTACAAAAAAAAAGAAGCTAGTAAATGTTTAATATTTATTTTATTTCCACATATACCAAAACAAAAATAACGTTCCTATTATTTAAAAGAAAAGCTAGTTCTGTTTAGCAGTATTTTTTTTAATAAGTTCTGATTTGAATAAATAAAAGTAATTGTAAAATTGTTAACTTACAGATGTCATCGTAAAATTGTTAACTTGCTGACAGTGTCATGTATACCTATCACGTTATTAAGAATTAAAATAAAAAGTGACATATTTATAAGAATTACAATAAAGAATATTTTATTAGTATGAATTGAAATAAAAAATGATATATCATATCAGGACACAAATTAAAAAACACAAATTAAAAAAAAGTTATTAGAACTAAAAGCAATAAAAATTGCAAACATTAAAAACCAAAAAACCGTATTAAAGAGTGAATGAAATAAAAGTGGATTTACAAAACATATTGCTACGGTATAATTGATTGATCATAATTAAACCTCTATTTTAATTAATTTCAATAGTTAATTTAAAAAATTGTTAAGTAAGTAATTTTGAATATTAATGTAAAGACTTTAAGAATGACTTTAGAGTAGTGATAACTTTTATAAAAAGAGTACATAACAATATTTTATATAATAAAAGGTTAAATTATGTAAAAAAAATTAATATTTTATATAATAAAAGGTTAAGTTATGTAAACAATTTTAATAAGAGAAGTTCATTTTTATAAAAATCATATTCCCCCAAAAATCTTTTCTCTAAGTTCTTTTCATCTTTTTTCTTCTTTTTAACTCCAATTTTCATGTTGAAGATTAGATATCATAAGATAGATCCTTGTGAGGATTTCTACATTTTTAATTAAGTTTTTTATTTTTTCCTCTTTTAGATATTTTATGATTTTGGGTTGCATGTGGGGTTTAAAATTATGTATGTGACTTAAGGTTGTTCTTGGTGAATCTTTATTGCTTTATGATTATGAAGTGATGTTTAAAATTCTAATCAGGATTTTGATTGGTTATTTAGGTGATCCTATGCTATATAGAATTCTAGAGGGAACAATAAAGTAAGAAATAAGCTTTCCCCTGTCTCAAGTGAGGGAAGCTAATTTTAGCTATTACATTGTTTATTTTCCAATTGATTGATTGTTATGCATTAAATATGTAATGATAAGACAAATTTGTATGTTTATTGGTTGGTATTTGTTGGTGAAATGGGGTATAGAGATTCAAACACAAAATCATGTGTATGTGTGAGAAAATTGGAATTTTATGCATGTTTTTACATATAGAATGAGTAGTGAACTTGCAAATTAGATAATTATTGGTTGGAATGACTTGTTTCAATATGGTTTTCTAAGTGTTTATGATTTGCGTAAAGCATGAGATGTATTTTTTGTACAGCTACCACAGGTAAATTGTAGGTTTTTTATTATTTGTAGACCATTATGGGTCTAATAATCGATTATAGCCTATTGGTAATTGTTAGGAGTGACGCAGCAACCAAATATACCAGTAAGTATACTAGATAGTTTGTAGTATAACAAGTGTTGTATACATATGGATTTGGCAGAAAACACAATGTTATAACTAGTTTGATTGTTGATAAAATAGTGAATGTATTGTGAGTTGTTCAAAATAGTTTGTTCATGAAAAAAGTGTAAAAGACGTGATAAAACTGTTTGGATTAAAAGAAAGTGACTTTCACATGATTAAAATGTGTTGAAGTTTGACTCCACCATTTTGTCCCTTTTTTGTAATGGTTTTATCGTAAAATATGATGTTACAAGTAATCAAGTCCTGAGAGTTCTCTTTGAATATAACTCCAGGTCCATTTATGGCATCTAAAACCTAATATCACCAAACTTCAATATGATTCCTTAATGACTGCTTAAATGGATCACTTACATTAAGATCATGACTCTATATCCAACTGTAACCTTATATCTATTCCTAGTATCATATAGAAGAATTGATTGAACCACAACTTGAAACTAATTTTCGCTTAATCATAAGCTAGTGAAATAATATGAGTGGTAAGTTCATCCAACAACAAGTATAAACCAATTCACAAATAGATTGATTGAAAGCATACATAAATATCCAAGAAGTAGATAGAGAGTTAAAATTAATTACATCACTCCTCAACATGAGAGAGTTCAACTACTCATAGAATATTACGATTTAATCCCTATAACATTTAGACATAAGATTTACCATGAAAGCATCTCTCTCGAGCCTTACAAACCCATTCCTATTCTATTACTACATATTTGGTCCTCTACTTAGTTCCTAAAATGAAGACATGAGGTTATTTATAACTTTCTAGGGTGTGGCTAGAACCTATTAAGACTCCAGCAAGTGTACCGAATCGTATCAAGTAATATAAAATGGTAAGACCAAATATTGTTTTCCCAAGAGACTCATTGGCCTAAACAGTCATGTGATTTGTTGATTATTTAAGACTTGAAAAACGAAAATCGGTGTTTATAATGCAGAAAGTAAATATGCATGCAAATGTTGATCAATTGACCAAAGAATACGCAGATGAATGATGTATGAATTAATTATGTTGTTGGGGTTTCCGACTTATCCTATCCACTCTCATGTATTTAAGAATTCAACTCTTTCATTAATGTTAATGCCACTTTCTAATTTACTTTAAACCCGATGTCTCGGTGAAGAAAGCCTACTCCTAATTACTAGTTCACAATGTCTTGTATCCCTATTAATTAATCATGCATTACATTCGCAGAGAAGCTTAAAGGCAATCGGTCCTCCTATCCCTATGTCTAGGTAATATTGCTCCCAAGAGAATTTCCCCAAGTCTAGATTTCCCCGTATGTGTCTATATCGACAAAATCAAAGATCATGAAATTGAATGAGTTAAACAAAGCATGCATAAAGTGTATAGGAAAAACCCCAACAACTAATGAAGTAAAGCATATGTATCAAGAACCAATTCAATACATGAGAGTTTCAAAGGATTACATCGTTTCCATGACAACAATGGAAGTTTAGTTTACCATAGACATGGTGAAACTAGATGAAAATAATGAAAAGAATGAAAGATAGAACCCTAAAAGTTGTAGATTGGAGCTTCCGCATCCAAAATCCGGCTCTGAGGGGTGAAGTGAGTGTTTATGCGCCTCTTTCTATCAAAAGATAGACCCTCTAGGTCTACTGAATCCTTATATAGCTCATAAAAATAACAGGAAACTGGCCCAGGCCCACGCTGACAATGCTCACCGTTAAAATGGCGTTCAACGGTAGGCGGACACTTAAAATGACGCTCAGCGGTGGCGCTCAAGTGCGAAACAGAAGAAAACTGCACTTAACTAGCGCTCAGCGCAAAACTAGCACTAGGGATGGCAACGGGTCGGGTTCGGGTCGGATAGTATGATATCCGAACCCGACCCGCATATACAAAAGTGTACCCGTACCCGACCCGTTACCCGCCGGGTACCCGCATAAAAAAAATCCGCGGATTTTTTCTAACCCGCGGATATCCGATATCCGTTAACAGTGTCTGCACCAAAAAATTTCAGACTCAGATCTTTACTTCAAACTCAGATCTACACAAAAAAATTTCAGATCTGCATCAAACATCACAGATCTGCACTTAACGATCTCAAATATGCAAAAAAGAATTTCAGATCTGCAAAAAAAAATCTCAGATCTGCAAAAAAATCTCAGATCTGCAAAAAAAATCTCAGATTTGCAAAAAAAAATCTCAGATCTGCACTTTCTGGGCATGGAACCGTCGGCCTCCGCCTCCTCCGTTGGTGGACGTGACCCTTTCTCAGTCACCTCCGATAGTGAGTGCTATTTTTGTGGTTTCACTTTTCACTTTCATTAAGAAGAAGAAGAAAGAAGGAGGGTAGGAAGTGTGAGAGAGAAGAAGAAAGAAGAAGGGAACTTTACTGATTTTGTGCATAGAGAAAAAGAAAGAAGAAAGAAAGAAAGAGGGAAGGAAGTGTGAGAGAGAAGAAGAAAGAAGAAGGAACTTTACTTCACTTCCTTTGCAGACCACCGTGGCAAAATTAAAATCATTTATTTAATTTATTTTTTAATTTTGTAGCGGGTAACGGGTATCCGCGGATCGGATAGTGTAGTATCCGAACCCGACCTGATTATAAGCGGGTATTAAAATATCCGCTACCCGCGGGTAGTAAATATCCGCGGATACTAATTATCCGTCGCGGGTTTTATCCGCGGATATCCGCGGGCGCCGATTTTTTTGCCATCCCTGACTGGCGCTCAACGCTACCTCTTCCACCGCTCAGCCCTAACTGGCGCTCCACCCTAGCAGATTTTTCAGCATTACAAGTTTTCTCTTTTTCTGCAGTTCTGCTCGTTCCTTGAATTCTGACTTCTTCATACTTCGACTCTTCTTCCAAATCATCTCAATTTCTATTAAAACAAAGAAATCTAGGCATAAAATCAATAAGTTCACCTTCAACTCTCTTATTTACACAACTTAACAAAATCATGAATTGAAGCTAGTTTATAAGCCATAAAGGGTGCTTTTAATATCAAAATTAAGTATAAAAATAATGGTATTTCAACCGTTATCATAACCTCAAATTTTGACATTTTATCCGTAGATTATTTATTCTAGATCTTTCTAAACTGCCTTTTTGTAGCTTTTGCACATTTTTGGGCTCAAGCATAAAAGTTATATTCCAAATCCTTCTAAAGGTGGTTTCTTGAGGTTTCCTTCCAAGGTAGGTTTCCTCTATGGCTTAAGCCTTGCGCTTCCATGGATCTAGTTGTGAGGTTTCCTCCTAAGGGAGGTTTGTTGGGAAATAGGTAGGCTTTGTTTTAACACCAAGAGAGGGGGGGGGTGAATTGGTGTGTTTTCAAAATCAGAGTCTTTTCACAATCTCTAATTCAAAGTAGAAAACTTTACAAACTTTCTTGAATCTCAAGTTATAGAAATTCGTTTGTAGCGGAAATTCAAAGTAGACTAAGCAAATAATAGAGCCGACTGAATGTAAAAGTATCAGGATAGAGAATTCAAACGTAGATTTTTATACTGGTTCGGCCTCAATACCTACATCTAGTGTCCTTCCAGTACCAGGAAGCAACTGCACTATAATGGTCAAGGTTTTACAACAATGCTTTTATAGAAGACCTTCACGTCAAAAATATAAAACACCTCTCTAACCCTCTAAGAAAAATATAGGCACACAACATGGCAAGACTTGCAGCAAGATATCCCTTCTCTTGCAATTTGCAAGCCACTTTGAACAATCCTCAAAGTGTACCAAACTCCACAAGTCCAACCCCTATAGTCACAACAGGTAACAACAATCACCACGGATGCTAACAACAATCTTGATCAACCTAGAAGCACCTCAATTGTGCAAATTCTAATCAAGCAGTACACGTAACACAATTCTCCTTCAGAAACTCTTCCAAGCAAGACCACAATTGTCTTCTTGATGAGTTCTTGGAGCTTTAGAATCTCAGAGAAATAATCTGAAATAGAATATGAAAATGTTAGATCATCAAAAGTCTATGAAAACATTCAAGTCTCATCTATTTATAGATTTCTATAAATCAGATGCTCCTGCAGTCGATTATGCTACTAATTTAGTCGATTGTATTATAACAGTTATAACAATTAAGACATAATAGCAGCAATATGGTCAAACCAATTAATTTCACAGTCAATGCAGTTGACCAACATTCAATGCTCAACTAACTTTTAAAAATATAGCCGTTACTGTTCATGAGCATAACAAAATTTCAAACAAAGCAACCAATGCAGTCGAATGCATGATGCACATAGTCGACTTCAACATGTTAGAACATTTTGAAATTCTCTTCTTCTTAAATCTCACATGGCACTGTTTCTGAAAAGCTGTGCATAGTCACGAGCTTAAATCGACTTCCCCCATAATGAAGTCGACTTACAACTTGCAGTAATGCAACACAATGTAAGTTCATAAATGTGCACGTGGTTTTCTTCTTTCAAAACATGTGTAATGCAACCAGATAAGATGTAACATATATAAGCTCAGTAAATGTGCATTCACATATCAATACAATCACTTAAACATGTTCAACAATATATCAATCCATAAGCAATAGAACATGTAACACATCAATCAACATGTGTGTTATTAAAAAATGTGTTGTCATCATAAAAAACCAGAGTGATATAGATATTGTGTTGTCAACAATCTCAACAAGGTTTCCTCCCAAGGTAGGTTTCCTCTGTGGCTTAGGTCTTGTATTCTTTGTTGGAGCCTCCTCAGATTATGTATAGGTAAAGAATTCTTCATGGCTTAAGCCTTAGGTCAGGACTTGAGGTTTCCTTCCAAGTGGGTTTTCTTCGTTTAGCTTAAGACCCAGATTTCTCGTTACAACCATGCTAAAGTCAGTTTGTTCTATTTTGCTTAAAATTTCTCTATTTTCTTCATTTTCCCACTATAACTCTCTGTTTGATATTAAGAACTGCAAAACAAACTAAATAGGGATAAATTAAGCATAATCTAAACAAAATCAAAACAAGATAAGTATCAAAATTATCTTAAAATTCACTTAAATTAGACACTTATCAAACTTCTAGAGTTCGAGTCAATGCATAAATCCGAATATCAAGTCTAATATTATATTTTTGCTGAAGTATATGTGAACAATATGATGTATGGATCATTAAATGTTATGTTTGGTTAGTTGAGATATGGAGTTATGTATTGTTTATGTATGTTCATGTTAGCATTAACTTTTCCTTTTTTTGTGTGGTTGTGTGTTTTCTCTTCCTTTGCAATAATTGTTATTTTGACATGAGTAGAGGATGTTTTAGAAGCTAGAGGTGGTAGTTAGTAGGAACAAATGCATGCAAAATGGTTACTTGCAAAATTAATTGACTACTCAATTACAGAAAGCAGAAAGCTACTATAAGTAAGAGAGATACAAAAAGCTATGGTATGTCCAATTTGTTCCTCCTTTGGTTGTGGATGCAAAAAGCCATACAATGGTTATTTTTGTTGATTGAACAACCTGTACACTAGTGGGGGGATGTGTTATTCTAAATTTCCCTTTACTAAGTGAAATACAAGAATGAATCATGAATATACTAAAATGGGGGATAAAAACTCAACTTTAGGACATACCTAGTATTGAAATGCTAAGAGAGTTGAAGATGTCATGGACTTCGGAGGCTGATAAGAATTAAGAGATAGAGGAGCCAATGTGAGAAAATCTCCATTTAAACTCTTATTCTCTTCAGTTATTTTCTTTAAGTTTGACTTATAATTGGATGCTGAAGTGAATGTGACTTCTCTGTAGATGGTGCAAAAACACATAGTATGAGAAGACAATAACTACAAAATTCAAGGAGAAAGGGTATGTTCATTTTGTTCCAACTGTTTGCATTAAGTTTCAAACACCAATATTGAATCACATAAAATAAAAAATTTCCAAGGAAAATCTGTTCCATCAAAATGTACAAGTTCATACATGATTATGATTTGACTATTCAACAAAACAAGTTGGGAAATTCATGCAAATAAAGTAAGAAATTATTACTAGTAGCAATATCATAAAGGGACAATTCATGCACTTTTCTCTTCCATCTCCTTTTCCTCACTACATCTCTTTGTCTTCCCTTATTATATTACATTACATCCACTACATTCTACAACTTTCTATTGTAAACCAAATTTTTCTTATCTAATAATAATTTAATTATGATTATAGTGCTATTGTAAACCACATTCTTAATTGTTCATAGGGGGAACTATGTACAACTGAACCCATATTTCACATATGAGTTTTTGATGATGACAAAATAAATGTTTTATAGTTTCTTGCACAACAAATAGAAAAACAATTGCTTGATTAATTTGTTTTTGTGCTTGAATTGTTTGGTATATGTATTCATTGATTGATAATGAATCATTGGTTGAAACACATTGCACATTGCATATCTGCATAAAATAATCAATTACACTGTTTGCATAATCTATTAAATTTTGTCAGATATCAGTATATGCTTATTAGAAGCAAAACAACTATGTTTTAAACGATTACATTAATTGTATAATTGATTAAAATATATTGCTATGCCAATGCATGATTGTTGAGTGCATTGAAGTGTTTTGAATGGAAAATGTTTTTAAATTTGCTTAAGTATGGAACTTAACCAATTACATTATTTTCCTAATCGGTTAAAATGTGTTTTAAGTGAAAACCATTTTCTTGAAAAGCCACATAACTGTCAATAACGATAATATTTTGAATATTGTGGCATGTATGATTTGTATAATTAATTGCATGCAAATTTTAATATGTTAAATCTTATGCAGATGTAAAACTGTTAAAGCAGAAGGAAAAACTTAACAGATAACATTAAATGCTAATTGATTAAATTGCGTCAGAGTTGAAAAATCTATAAATAGACGCATTGCTCTCTGCCTCTCAATGATTTTGATGATTTTAAACTTTCATAACTAACTTGGATGTTGAGATTTAATTGCAGGAGCGTCCTGATCATCTTGGAGAATTGAGATTTCTTATTTGGAGGAAATCCATACAAAATTTCTTGCAAGATTGAAGTGCTTTCAAAATTTTGATCAAATATGCACATTTGGTGTATTTTGTTGTGATCAGTGTTCATCTACAATCATGTTGATTGTGTTTCCCTGTTGCTGTGAGCCAGGAAGAGGACATTATGAGTTTTAGTTCTTAGAGTTGGGATTGCTCTAAGGTGATAGAGAGTGGGGATAACTTTCTGGAGGTGATATTGAGTTGGGAAGGGAGAGTACATTTAAGAGGGTAGTTCTCTGTATTTCTTGATTGTAAAACTCTATCTATATAGTGGTTCCCTTCAACTTAGGTTGTTGAAGGAAGACTGGGTGTAGGCTTGGCCGAACCAGTATAAATTTCTGTGTTGATCTTTCTATCCCTTCTCTTTTACATTGTTCATATTCTTGTTTGATTGCATTCCAAGAAAACTTCAAAGATTTTGAAAAGCTTTTTAAAGAACAAATTTTTTAAAGGGAAAACCAATTCACCCCCTCTTGGTTGAGATAATTAGCCTAACTTTTTCTACATTAATATATGTAATTGCTTGAGAATATTGATAATTAATTGTTGAAATTATGCAAATCTGTTTTGCAATCAAATGCCACGAACAATGCATTAGTTAAAAACTAGACGAGTGTCATTAGTCATGTTCACTTTCTTCTACACCAGAAAACTTATTTTAGTCGCATTAATCTTTATAGTAGAAATACATTTTAAGGAATTAAACATTTATTCTTCTCAATGGAAGCCTCTTTCAATTTGTTCAACTTCAATTGCCTATCAACAACACCTAACCTAAAAAAATTGCGGAAGCTTTAAAAGATTCATGAGTCAAACATGACAACCAAGTACCAAAAACTTGGACAACAACATGCCTACGGATCTACACTAGGATTAATCCGAAGTATGACATTGACCTTCTTTCCAGCCCTTTTTGTAGCCTCTAAAATGTCTTACAAGTAAAACACCGTGTCACCCTTCTTCAACCTCTTCTTCTTCACCATGTCACCCTTGCTATAATAGAAGAGTAAGATAAAGGGATTAAAACTCACAGAAAAAAGAGCAAGTTCAACACATTACACAAATCAATTGAGCTTTAAAGATTTTGAAACCCTAATTATACTTTCTGGGCTTACCGTCTTCATCGTTGTTGGCTTCGTCCTCATCTTTGTTGTCATGCTTGGCATCACCACAATTTTCCTCCATGGTGCTTTCCGTGTGCTTGAGGATTTGTTCTTCGATAAGCAAGAGACCACTGGATTCCTCTTCATCCTTCACATCCCCTATCATTCTCACCACTATCGTTCCAACTGTCTCCACATGAGTCTGAGCAAGAAATCCTTCGATTTGATGGTCTCCAAATCTAGAGAAGGAGAGCATGGTGGAGGGTATGGTTCCAAGGAGAGGGCTAACATAGAAGAGACATGCGAGGTGGAGCCTAGGGTTTTCCAATGAAGGGTGTGAGTGAGTGATTTTGGAGTAAGAGACGGATTTCGAAGGTGTAAGTGAAAGGGCAATCGAGCTTTGAGGGTTTTTGAAGGTTTGGAAGAGCATAAGGTAGTGTAATAACTAAATATTTAATTATTTTTAAATCCATATGTAAACTTAGTATGTAAATTTTTTTCCACTTACATATGGATCTTGTACCATTACATACATATATTGCCCTTCGCTAAGTTTTGCATCCTAACGCGTCAAATTTAGATACGAAAAATTAGTAAGTAAAAATTCATATGTAAAATTTGTACATATACCTACATTAGCTATGGATTAAAATCGACATGTAAAAATCGATAGATAACTTACATTTTTCTTTTTCTTGTAGTGATAATCGGATGACACTTTTTTTATAAAAGTGGTGATGTTTATAGATGAACTTAAAAAGACTCTATTATTATAATTTTGAATCTCCACTCTATGACAAGGTTTATTCTAACATAATTTATCAATTGAAATAATTTATTTAGCAAACTATTACGTAAGTTAATTATAATATTATAAATTTTTTTACTATTGAAATGTTTACTACTATAAAAAATTTATTGTATTAATTAAATATAGTTTTTTAATTATTAAATGATTACGTTTTGCTCATAAATTAAATTATAATGTATTTGGTCCCCACACTTTATGAAAATAATGCAAAACATCTCTCCAATATCATGTTCCACAACATAATTTTAACATGCATTGTGATCAAAATGAGCTGTAGTTTTCTTATCAACAATCATTCTAGCCATATTTCTTGTGAGTCAAACATTTTCCAGCAGGTGTCACAATTTTTTAAGCCATATTATAATCATTCATATGAATCACATTGTGAGAAACATATTTTGAATAGTCATCTCAACCACTGCAACAATTTTCTAAGCCATATCATAACCACTCTTTTGAACCATAGTGTGAGAAACCAATACCTTATTACATTATGAGTAGTTTCCACAATTTTTGGACCATTGATTTCAACCACAAGTTCAAAACATTTCTAAAACATCTTTATAGGAATTGATGAAAAAGTTTCAACAACAATTTGATGCAGACATTCAAGATTTGAAAAAGCAAATGAATCAATTACATACTATATTGGATGACATGAAGCAATCTTCAGAGTTTAATGAGCCACAACAAGCTGATTTTGTCCATAAGAAACTTCTTCCAAAGTGAGAGCCATCAGTGTCGAGTTTCTCATAAGAAACTTGGGAAAAGTTTAAGTTTCTTTTATTCTTCTATTGTCTTGGAGAGCTCGGAGGATGTTCCATCATCTTGTGAATGCTATGTTGTCAGATTAAAACACTAAAAAAGAAGGTTTGTATGTTCATGACGAAATTATAACACTTATTCATGATACACAATCATAATGGATGTTTATTACAACTCGTCAACGTCGAGAAGGTCAAAGAGGAAAAGAAATGAAGAACTCTTTAACTATAAGATTCAAGATTTCATTCAAAACACAAGTGAATATGCGGGAAAAGCATAGAAAGAAAAGACTATAACACCTTAATATTTAAGAAAAAAATGAAGAAATTGTTGTTATAAAATGAGAATATGCAAATGAAAGGAGTGACATGACAAAAATTTGATGATCGAGAGGCAACGGTAAAGTTTGTAGTAAAGCAACAAAATCCATATTTGGAGAACATAAACAATATACAATGACACGGGTTTTATATTTTAGGCCATGATTTTTGTTGTTGCATTAAGTGATATTTATTGTACACAGAATATTAATTTATCTCTTTTGGTCGTGTTCAAAACAAAAACACGAGACATCATATTAAGCTGTTACACTGAGACGACATAAATGATTTATATAGCAAGACAAAGTAGCTACACGTGCATGACTTGTTTCTAACAATTAGCATGCAAATTGCGAATTCTCGTAGGACAAGGCTGAGAGAATTTTGTTGTGTTTGTCTTATTTTCGAATTATTTAACATTGCCATGCAAATTCCATATCATTCTCGCTTTTTTGCAACTAGGATGAGAGGGGTTTTCTTGTGTTGGATAAGTCCAGGAAGCATATCAGTATCTATGTCGTCCCTTTTCATCCCTTGAGGCAATTCCCAATGAAATGAATGAAGAAGATTAGCAAGCACGAGCTCGATTGTGATAACTCCCATGTGAATGCCGGGGCAAATCCTTCGCCCAGCGCCAAACGGAATCAGCTCATAATCATATCCCCTAAAATCTATTTTGCTGTTCAAGAATCTCTCAGGATAAAACTCTTCTGGATCCCTCCATGTTTCTGGGTCTCTATGCACTGCCCAAGCATTCACATACACCAATGTCTTCTCCGGAATTTCGTACCCTCTCATACTACACTTCTTAATCGTTTCCCTTTGTACAAGCAGAGGCAGAGGTGGGTATAATCTCATTGTTTCTTTTATAACTGCCTTAAGATAAGGAAGCTTTTCAATATTATCTTCTTCTATAAAATCTTTCCCACCAAACACATTTCCTATCTCTTCTTGTGCTTTCTTCATCACTCTCGGGTTCTTCATCAGCGCCGTCATAGCCCAAACTACTGCGGCTACACTTGTTTCTGTCCCCGCCAAAATCATATTCTGATTCACACAAAATATGCCAAAATCCTCTGTTAGAAAACTTTTACCGAAAATTGTGTTGCTATATATGATCCTTACAACATTACATCTATACAAATTATCCATATCACTATTTAAACTTTTGAACTAGCAACCAAAACAGGTTGCCGGGAGTGGTATGGAGTTTAAGAATATGATTTTACATTATGTTTAGTTAAACAAATGAATAATTTCAAATTTTCCCACCGGTCTTTTCTCCTGAAACTCTTCATTGACGAAACTATATTTTTTTTTTCTGAGTTTTGAAATGGAAACGTATGTACTTTTTCATATAATTTGGTTTTGAAAATTAGAAAGAAGGTGTTTTACATAAGAAAAACTAGTGTATATCATGAGAGAAAATAAATAAATCCACTAATTAGACAAATGATACTTCTAACAGATATAAATTTTTAACATTCATTTTATACTATTCTTTTTTATTTTTTACTTTTTTTTTCTTAAAATTACAAAAAAACTATTTATTAAGACCATTTTATTCTTGTAGTGTCTATCAAACCAATGTAAACGTGTCACTTTATCATTACTTCACAAATTAATAAAAAGAAAAGGTAAGTGATGTCATATGATGTTTGAGAAATGATGCTTTTGACTCACAATTTTTTTACATTGATTTAACACTATTTTTTTTTTACTCTTTTATTTTTTTTAATAGTAAAGTGACACACTTTTACATTTATTTGATACATGATACAAACATTAATACAAGGGTAAAATGATCACAAACCAATAAATTTTTGCATTTTTTCAAGAAAGAAAAAAGTAAAAGAAAAATAATATTTTAATGTACATAATTTTTTTACATTCATTTGACATTATTCTTTCTTACTTTTTACTTTTCCTTTTTTAGAAAAACTGCAAAAATTCACTCTTTTAAGACCATTTTATCCTTGTTAGGTGTCTCAAATTAATATCAATGTGTGTCATGTTACCCTTACACAAAGTAAAAATAAGAAAGAATAATGTTAAATGAACGTAAAAATTTATGTGTTAAAATATCATTTTTCTTTACTTTTTGAAAAAAAATACAAACGTTCACTCTTTTATTACAATTTACCTTTGTAATGTATGTAAAATGAATGTAAATAATGTCAGTACTCTAGCATTATAGATGATGTTATTTTATACTTGTTGAAGAATATATATGTATGATCTAAGGATGAGAAATCATATGCTAACACATTTTTTTATAACATTTGATACAGGAAATATTTAGAAGAATATGTTAGTCCAGTCACAAATAAATAATGAATTAATGAGAATATGACAGGTCTACCGTTATTAAAATGTTATAAAAAAAATCTGTGTTGTTTTTTTTTTTCATAAAGATATAGTTTTCTTCTAAATAATTATTGTTTTAAAACAGTGATTTCTTTTGACGAAAATTTCTGGTGTCGGAGATACAGATTTACGACGTGATGATCCAGTGTTGATTTCTGTTTTACCTGGTAGACAACTGACTGTGAGAATAAAAGTAGAAAAGTTCGAAGGTGCTTAGAAAAAAACAAAAAGGTTAGAATAATAACCATCATCAAGGGTTTGATGTGAGAAGGAGTGAGATGCATCGAGAAGGAAGGGTCATTCTTCAGTTGAATCAATGCATCGATGAAATCTCCTTCATCGGTAAGTTTCTTCCTTTCAGGATCAAGGTGTTCATCGATGGCGTTCTGGTAAAACCCATCCAAAAGTTTAAACAATTTCTCAAGACGACCCATCAACCCTGTGAGTTTATCAACCACACCACCAACAAAAGGAATGTAATCTGTGTAGAAAGTTGAAGCTATCAATTCCTGCGCTTCTTTAAGAAGGCCATGGAACATGCTTTTCTCGATTCCTTCCTCTTCATACCTTCTTCCCAGAGCAGTTCTAAACACTACAGCGCTTGTGAGACAAGTCAGGAGCTCATGCAAGTTCGTCTCCTTGGAACAAGAAGCGTGCTCCGATATCTTTCTCACCAAATGGGAAACCTCACATTTTCTGAACGAGGAAAACATTAGAACACGCTTGAGGCTAAGGAAGTGGATGATGGAAATTTTTCTGGTGTGTCTCCAATAATCTCTGTAGGGTGAAAATGCCATGTCTAGCCCATTGTAGGAAAGTTTCATTGAGCTTAGGAGAGAGGGTCGGCCACAGAAGGCAAGGTCGTGCGTTTTCATTACCTCCTTGGCTAGTTTTGGTGAGGAGATAACAATGGCAGACCTTGAACCCAGTTGAAGCGAAAAGATGGGACCATATTTTTTGGAGAGTTCATAGAGCTTCAAACAAAGGGTGGAACTATCGAGTAGATAATAAAGATTGCCAATCAAAGGAAGACCTCTAGGGCCTGGTGGAAAGGTTGGTTTCTTAGATGTTTTGCGTATTCGTAAGAGGAATAATAGCAAGATGGGGAAAGCTAAAAGAACAAATGGTAACATTTTTTCCATGAACGATTAGAAAATGAGAGAGAGAACAAGAATTTTCGTTGCAGTGGGATGAGATTTGCTTGATCAAGTAGGTAAATATATATGTGTATGAATTCCCACGTTCCGTTTTGGTAAAACAATTACGTTCAGTTGATTATTAATGTGGTTAACGTCAATAACATCTTTATGTTGTAGCTTCTTAAGAAAAAACAGGAGAAAGAAAAGATTCTGAACTTCAAAATGTGGTGAAAAGGCAAAATACTATTAGAGGGTAGTTGTTTATCTAACGCTTCTGCGAGATGTTTATGTCATCTTGTTTCCTCGTTGTTTGGCTCTTGTTAATGATTTGACTTTCATGTTTAATTTATGATGTCAAATGTTTCATTCGCTATGCACAGATCAGTCCATATGCCTTGATGTGATTTAGAAATGGAGATGTGACTCGTTTGTGAAATGTATGCATCGTTATCATGCTGATCCTGCACGAACCAAAGAATTATTCTTGATGAGTCAGGGAATTAATACAAGTCTATTCAATTTGTAAGGAATCATTGAGGACTCTACGACAATAAAGCATAAGAAATAGTAAGAAAGTAATTCAGAGTTCTTTTGGGTATATGGATCGAGTCTTCTTCTCAGTGGGAGTTCTTCACTTTTAGTTTTCAAGTTTAATTCCTATTTGTTAATACGAATCAAATGAATACTTATCAAAGATTTTCCAATGTTAAAGTTAGTTTGGTTCCGTTAACAAGGATAATAGATGCGTAATTACTATGTAATTTATCACCTTATCTTGAATTTCTATTTACATTTTGATGAGCTTTCGATTAGGATCAACTTAGTTACCACCCAAACATGTCTAATCATGATTAAGTTTTTAAACAAAATGATTTTGGAATTAATTTACTTTAGCTTGACTATTCGGTCTCTAAGATACTTCGACCATTCGGTCTAATTGGAATAGATTTCACTAAATTGCCGTCCGACTAAAAATTAACTGGATAAGACATATTTTACACTGGCACTCCATGTCCTCGCACTATATAAGTTGCGAAGGGGTTCTATACTTTGGTTGCTCGATGTTGTATCGTCTTCCCTATTTTTCATTTATGTTGAATTATCACCGTTGAGGAAGACAGTTGTGACGCCTCAAACTCAGTGCCTACCAGAATTTGAAGGCTTTGGATAGTTCTGAACCGTTAAGTGCCAAGAGATCTAACGGTTGAGGCTTCAAGACTATTGGATACTCGTTTTCTTACTTAAGGTAATAATATCCATCGTTCACCTTTCTTTATCAGAGGAGTCTTTTGGTAGGGACGACAGGGGATTTTGATAGAGGATACTTTAACCCTATCTACTTTCTTGATTACTACTTGACAATAGTGAAGTTGCCTTGAAAAGTAGTATTAATTTGATAGCTTCAACGATAGCGTATCAATTTAGCTTGGATTGTATCTTTTCTATTCATGAAATCTCTTATCTGATCATGTAATATCTTCAAAATATTTAACAGATTTAATCAATTTTAAAAATATTTGGCAGATATTCCTCTTGATGCTTTCAAATATAATTAAACTAATTATTTTGTAAAATATCTAATACATTATCAACAACTAAATCTTCTCCAGAAACGCAATTTAACCCCTTTTTTGTGCAAAATTGAAGACAAACCCATTAGATTTTAATATTTGCACTTTGGCCCTTTGTGTTTAACTAAAATGACCTGTTTGACTCAATTAGGACTACTTAAATGAGAGGGATTGCCATGTGATAATCAATTATCACGTGGGATACTCGATTATTCTCAAAATGAAACTCTTTTTAACGGCTTGAGATAATATATTATCACTTGGGATAATCGATTATCACTAGCAGTTGGGAGTTGTTAGTTTAGCTTCTAACCTAGCTTGAACCTTGGGTTATATATACTATGTTTCATAGTTCATAAAAGGTGACTTAAACTATTGCAAAGCATAGAGAACTATTTGAAATACTCTGAGTGTTTAAGCTAGCTTGTGTTTTTGGTGCTTAAAGAAGGAAAAGTTATTACTTAGTGTGCCTAAGTTGAAGGTGTTTTTCTACCAAGCAGAATCAAGTTGTTTATTCCTTTGTAGGTCAAAGGAAGGTGTTGTCATCTCTTATCCGTTAAGAGAGGTGTTTTCTAATCTCATTCTTATAATCATTTTGTAAACTATTTTACATTTTTAGTGGAAAAGTTAATCACTCCATTAGAGAATTTAACAATTAGAGATATAATCTTTTGATTCAAACCAGTATAAAAATTACTTGTGCAATTCTTCTTCTCCTTACTCTACTCTACTTATTTGCTTTTGAACAATGAGAGTTTTCATTTTTATCGAAGAAATTTTGAAAAGGAAAAATATGTTCGAAGTAAAGCGATTTGACTCCAACCAATTCACCATCCTCTTGGTTTTTTTTATACGCTCTAATCATTCTGCTACACATTTTCTATACCATGTGGCAACATCTTAGAAGACCTGATTTTATGAGTATTAAGAGGGTTGGGGAACAAAAAGACTAGTGGGTGTAAAAGCTAATTTTGTGATCCAATGTTGAAAAAAAAGTATATAAGTGAAAATTATGGGTACATTTAGCTCTTTGTATATTTCTTTCTAGAATAAACTAATTTTGGCCTTATTTTGTGACTCGAAAAATTTACTTTCATAGTTTGAATGAATCAAAATTTAACTTCGGCTACACTAAAAAACATTAAAATATTCAAAAATAATTTATACAACTAAAAATCACTTTTTAAGACCTTTTAATTCTTAAAATATATAAATCCAATTGTCACAAATAATATTCAAATAAATTTATTCAAATAAATCTTAAACGCAACAATTCCATCAAAATTTTGAAATTACACTTAAAATGCGGAAATAAATATGCACTCATAAGAAAGAAGGGATCAGAGTCACACAACAAAGCTTTTCAAAATAAGAACTCTGATAACATAATAAAGTCAACATTGTGATACATTGAATCAGTAAGCACAGAGGTTGTGTTCAAGACAATGAAAATGATATGTAACATGATAACAAAAAAAAACAAGTGAAAACTAGAACAAGGAAAAAGCGAAAAAACAATAAAAGAAGAAGGAAAATAATATATCATTAATTGAAGAAGATACAAAAAAGGAATGATATAGGTGTGAGAGAGCAACTTAAATAGAGAAAGCCTTTCTTTGAGGACATACAACAATGATAATTATTTTATCATTATTTCTATTATATTTATCCTTTATTGGTCTTTTTATTTTTACTTTTTAAATAATGAAGGTGTTATTAAGTAATTTTTGGAAAGAGAAATATTTGGTTTATATACATGTGGAATATTTTGTAGATGAGAGGAAATCGCATAAGGTTGAAGAATATATCAAGGATCATAATTCAGTTATAATTCATTTAAGTAAATTTTCCAAGCCTAATTAGTTTGGCCCAATTCGCCCAACGAGCAAGACTAAGTTGCCTAACGAGTTATGCCAATTTGCCCAGCAAGCTATACCAATTAGCCTAACGAGTTACAAGTCAAAGAACATCAATTTTTATAGAAAAACATCTAGGTGAAAACACTCAGACGCATGGCTAAACGTTATTATGTGTAAAGTGTATAAGAGAGTTGAAGCGAAATGCTTGATACTCACCATACCTGAAAAAGGTATTCAGCGTAGCTCTCGAAAACAGAACAAGTCGAGACAATGTCTTTGACAAAACCTTTTAAAAGACATAAAAATAAATATGTAAAAGAAAGCTTAAACAAGTAAAACACTATCTGTCTAAAAAGAGAAAAAACCAAAAGAAGTGTTTACTTGACTAAACGGTACCATGAGCTTAACAAGTACCTCGTCTAACGATGAAGTATCTATATTACGCTTGGTATCTTCATAAAAAAGCTTAATTGCAAAATGCTACCTAACGATAGAAATTCAAAAAACACTTTGTTGTTCTAAGCAAACATTAAATGACATTAAATGTTCAACATTCAAAAACAAAAAAAAAGTGATAAGAAAATACGTATCTACTGCACGCACAATTTGCTCTAATCTTGAAGATAAGTTATTCTACACGCATCCACAGTGCTACAGATCAAATATAAAAAACTGGATGTTAGAAACAAAGGAGATATTCACAAAATGTTTTTCACTAAGTCATACCTAAAAAGATCGTACAACCTACTTCAAGCAAAGTTCTAAAAAAACATGTCTCACCACTGCTAAAAAAGCCTTTGATGTCTATTAGTTTGGACATTCAATGTCCAATATAGCATCGTCGTCTTATTAGGAGACGTCGATTTGATGTCGGACATCCTTAATAGACGTCATGTGACGTCGGTTTTGACACTAACCAACATCCCATTGTTTTTTTATAAAAATAAATTTATTTTTACAATAAAACCATACATGAAAGGTAGAAGCCAATGAAAACGAATTTTAAACGGTGCAAATGAAAGGTAATGGTTCCAAATGTTATATAATCAGTGCAAAATGATTTTAAACGATGCAAAGTTGAAGAAAACTTACCTCAACATTAATGACAAACGAGAGAAAACAGAGGAAGAAGATGAACGCAACGAGAGAGATTTGACGTGGGTGAAAATACAAGGTATTTGACGTCGGCCCCCCTCCCAGCCGGCGTCAAAGTGCTCTAAGACTTCAGCCCCCAATCCTAGTCGACGTCTAAGTGGTAAAAAATATTAATATTGGCATCCAAAATGAGGTAATTTCGCACCTTTTTTACGTCTGTGGGGGAGGAGGCCGACCTCTAAGTGGAAAAAAAATTTATATTGGTGTCCAATTGAGCTAATTTTGCACCTTTTTTTTATGTATGTGGGGAGGGGAGTCGACGTCTAAGACATAAAAAATATTAATATTGGTACTTAAAATGAGATATTTTCAGACATTTTTAACGTCCGTGGAGGGGGAGCCGACGTCTAATTCGAATTAGACGTTGGGGGGCCTTCAGCCGACGTTTAAAGGCAATAAAATAGTGAAAGTTTAGTTATGTTTGTGGACCATTTGACGTCTGACCCTTGGGGAGTCGACGTGTATACATTATTTGACGTCGGGAACCCATTTAACCGACTTCTATAATGACGTTTTATTTACAAAACTTCTACCGGTCATTTTTTACGTTGGATTTCCTTTCATTAGACGTTAAACGTGTGACAAATGCTATTTCTACACTAGTGTCTGCTTTGACAAGTTGACTTACTCAACAACGGTTGTACGAAGAAGAAAGAGAAAGCACAAGTATCAAGGCTACAAGCGCAGTATAACAAACAAATATCTATGAAGCCTATAAATAGAAGATATGTTGAAAATAAAATCAAGAGGATAGCAAAGCAAAGCTTACAACGGAATATTCATCCTGAGAAGGAAAAGAGAAAGAGCTCAAGAAGAAGAATACATCTGAGCTAAAGAAAAGAGAAAAGAAGAGAAAAAGAGAAATAGATACTCTCACACTTCATTGTTATATTGCTTACTGTTGTAAGAGAGAAGAGAGAAAAACTTGCGAGTGTTTATACTGCTTTGTATTGTAATCAAATCCTCTCTACGAGAGATATAGTCTGAATAGCTTGTAAGCAATCATTGATTGAAATTTTGAAGAGAATTAAAATACTTGCAATTGAACTATGTTTGAGTTGGTGAATCTTGGCTACGTTGCTAAGTACCAGAAGTGGTGCAAATACTTAAAGGAAATCTCGACGAGGTTGCTGAGTACCAGGAATAATGCTAATACTCAAAGGAAATCTCGGCAGGGTTGCTGAGTACCAGGGTGGTGCTAATACTCATTTGTGATCGTGTGAAGATTATAGTGGAACATTCTATGGAAGAGACTCGACGTAGCTCAGTTGGAATGAACTAGTATAAAATCTCTTGTTCAGTTATATCTTCTCTTACCTAAACGATCGTCTTGTGAAAACCTGTAGTTGCGCTTTATTTTCAAACATAAGAATCTTTCGAGCTAAACTATTATTTTTCACAAAGGAAGTTCTTACTAAACGTTGCAGTATTTATTCTGAATAACACATCAAAATGTTTATACACATTTATCAAGTCGAGCATCTAAGTGCTTAAAAAGAAACTTCAAATGCTTGATAACGTGCTATATTAGAAGGGTTGTGAAAAGTTTTTCATTAACACTATTCAACCCCTCCTCCCTTCTAGTGTTTTTCAGGAACTTCACATAGTACACGTAATTAGGTATTTAAATATATTTTCACGAGGGTTTTGTAGATATTTCCATTTTTTTCATGAATAGAAATCACCTTGGAAAATGTGTCTTGAACCTAGAACTGAATCTAAGTATCTAATGAATCTTGTATTTGGAGATAAAACTTTCTTCATTACTAATCTTATGACTCTTGAACTTAATGCATAATCACTTGTTGATGATCCAAGGGATTGGACTTTAACGAGTTATCATAGGCTCAAAGTCTTTAAGGATAGGATTTGAATATATTTGTGGGTTGATTTTAACATGACATTGGAATTGAGATGTTTATGAATGCATGAGAATGACGTGAATGAAATCTACTATTTACAATTGTAAATACTCTATGTTAAATTTCTTTTGCACACCAACTGTTTGATAAAAATACAAAAAAGAGTTTCTTTGTGTTTTTATGAACTTTGTCTAATTTAGTTCTGAATTGCGAAAGTTGTCGAGTGTTGCACATATCTCTTGAAAAATTGATATATAGACTTTTCACTTTATTACTTGTACAATTTGGTACGCTTGCCAATATCTTAACAAGTTGTGGCATCGTTGCTGGACACTTTTCTTCCAACACAAGGTAATTTGAGCATTTGTATTCTTTTGGACTTTGTTATGTGGTTTCTTTTCTTGTGTTTTCTTGTATGTGGTTTGCTTGTAGATGTTTGTGCTTTCTGTTGGTTTGGTTTGTGTTTAATGCTCTTCTTGGGGTATCCTGTACAACATGATCTCGTTATTAGAAGGTCTGAGGAATGATATTTTGACATATTAAATGACCAAATTGGACCAAATATTGTAAGCCACTAGGGATGTGATTGATGTATGCTTAGGTAAAGGGGATGGGTACGGTGTGGTAGGCTTAGATAGACATAAGAGGAATCTACGTTTTTTGACCTTAAAGAACAGGGAAAGTAGTAGTCATCACATGTGAGAGTATAAAGGGAATCCTACTACAAGAGGAATCTGAGTAAGGTTGTTTGGAAAATTTGTTTTAATCATTTTGAATAAAAGATATGTTGTTTGGTTGGTGTTCTTTTTTTGTTGAAATTCTTTTTCTATTTCTTTGTTTATGTTTTTCAAGTTTCTATTTTCATTTTTTTTGTATATGTTTATGCTGTACATTTGGTTGTTCTCCTCGGCTTAGTAGTGTTTTTGAATTCCTGAGAAAACATATTTCTTATAGCGAAGCCTTATTACAACTTATGAAAGACCTTTTGATCTAACTAAATGTGTTAATTGTGTAAAATGATGGACAAAAGTTGATGAAATGGTTTTATAACATGTTGATTGTGAGTTATCATTGATAAACATGTGTGTGTAGAGTGAAACACTGATTCTTTATAAGCTATTTTAATTCAGCAACCTACTTATTATGTCTTATACTGTTTTGAGGATTGAAGTGATAAAACAAAAGCATGCCATTATGTCTTGAGTTTTGAAACTACAAGTGAAATTCTCTTCTACTACATGATTAAGATTGAGAAGTGCTCATTTGTTATTGAGTTATTTTGATAGGTTGACCTGTGTTTTTCTTAGTTAGTTTTTCTTTCATGAGAAAATGAAATAAGTTCTCAGTATTTTGATATTGTCATTATCATTGTTTTTTATTATGTTTAGTTTTATCCTTTATTGGTATTTTATTATTACTTTTTAAATAGTTAAAGTTTAATTAAATAATATTGGAAAATTAATTTGTGAAATATGCTGTAGATAAATGGAAATTCATAAAGTTGAAAAATATATCAGAGATTATCCTTTAGTTACAATTCATTCAAACACATTTTTCAAGCCTAGTTAGTTTGGTCTAATTCGTCCAACGAGTAAGACTAAGTCTCCTAGTGAGCTATGTCAATTCGCCTAATGAATTACAAGTTAGAGAAAATTGATTTTTATACCTTAATGGGCGAGAATGTCAAGCTTGGTGCACACAATTGGATATTTAAACATGTTTTCAAGAGGGTTTCAGAGTCTTTTTCAATTTTTTGTGACTATAAATTACCTAAGGTGCTTGAGAGAGACTCTTGGAGGTTGTTTGGCCTACTGGGAAACTCTTCCTTCTCCTGTTTGAATTTTCATCTTCATCCATAGAGGTTTTTCTCCTTTTAGGTTAAGGAGGAAGATGAGTCACAAAGTTGGAGGTGTAGATTCGAATGGGAGGCACCATTGGAGCATGCTTTAATTTCTTCCCTATTCCTCAATTTTTAAATCCTAGGTTCTCTACCATGGAGAGCTAAACCTATTTATTGAGATTAGATGTAAGAACTGATTTCTTGTGTATTTTGGGATGTTAATACATATGTTTTTCTATTTCAATGTTAGTATTTGATTTGTATATTTAATACTTGTTATGGCATGAAACAAATGGTTTGAACACCCGTCTCTTGAATCTAGAACTTAAATTAAGTACCTAATGGATCTTGTATTTAAGGATAAAACTCTTTATTAGTAATCTTGAGATTTTGAAACTTAATGCATAATCACTTAATGATGATCAAGAGATTGAACTTTGATGAGTTATCTTTAATTATCATATACTTAAACTTTCTAAAAATAGGTTTGAATATATTTGAGAATTAATTTTAATATGAAATTGAAATTGATATATTTGTAAATACACGATAATGAAGTGAATGAAAATTATTTTTGACAATTATAAATACTGTGAGTTAAATTTTTGTTAAACACATTGATAAATTCACTTTAAATATGATAAAGAAAGAGACTTTCCTCAAGAGAAAGAAGAAGGAAGGAGAAACACAAGAGTTAATTTTTAAATATTAACGAAGTTAAATTTGAGTTAGAAGAATTGTTTTTAATCAATTAAAAAGTCCGTAAGATGATTTGACTTTATTTTTTTAAATAGAAGGAAATGAACTGAAAAAAAAAAACAAGATAAAATAGCATTTGCATAATTTACCCTATTTTGTATTAAGAAAAATATAAACCGACTTAAAAACCGAACTATATTATTATTACTTGGACTGGCTGTTTGGCGCGATAACGTAACTGACCAGAAATACAATGGGAGTCCACGGTCTCTGGGAACTACTCTCCCCCGTCGGTCGCCGCGTCTCCGTGGAAACCCTCGCCGGGAAAACCCTCGCCGTTGGTACTCCTCAAACCCTATCACTTTCTTTATCTATCTCTCTTCCCCGCATGAAGTAATTGATACTTTTTCTTTATTTCCCCTAATTGCAGATGCGAGCATATGGATGGTGCAGTTTATGAAAGCGATGCGCGACGAGAAGGGGGAAATGGTTCGCAACGCCCATTTGCTGGGATTTTTCCGACGCATTTGCAAGCTTCTATTCCTCCGCACTAAGCCGGTCTTCGTCTTCGACGGCGGGACCCCCGCCCTCAAGCGCCGCACCGTCATTGCCCGCCGCCGGCAGCGCGAAAACGCTCAAGCTAAAGTCCGCAAAACTGCGGAGAAATTGCTGCTCAATCATGTACGATCGTTTTGTTGCCAAGTGAAACTATGATCACTTTTTTGTCCCTACTATTTTGGTGATTTAATTGGTTGTTCGATTCCGATAGAAGGAAAAAAAAAATAGCTCAATTCGCTTTGAAGTAGAAGAGTGTTGGAGGGATTAGAATCGAGAGCAGTTTATTTATTCAATTGTCGGGTATTTCTGTAGTAAGAAAGCGAGTTATCAGTTATAAATGATTTTCCATTCTTTGATGTACCTCGATGAGTGATGAAGAACAAAAACTCTTCATCCATTGAGTTCTCATTCTCCTACTTTATTGTCCATGTGATGGTGGTGCAATGTGTTTATTTTTCTTCGTCTCTTGCTCACTTGCATGTTGAGTTTATTGTGATGTGGTTCAAAGCGTTTTGATTCTGTAATTTTGAGGGACGCTTGTGCTTATTTCTGTGTTACTCGCAAAGTGAAAAGAATTCAATTACATTAAATCTTAATGTTGGAATGTATAACATTTGTGATTTGATGGACCTTGTATATTTGAGGGTAGCTAATTTAGATTATCATTTTCCACTCTGCTTTCCTATAATACTACCAAACAAAGAATTGTTGTACCATTTATGCCAATGTGTATACAGTTATCGCATATTCGTACGTTAATATGGTCCATGGTATCGAGATTTTGGTTACGTATTTCAATCTTAACGTTTGTTTTTCTACTTCGGTTACAGTTAAAGACACTACGATTGAAGGAACTGGCTGATGATATTAAGAGCCAGAGGATGCAGAAGAATAGTAATACTAAGGGTCAGAATGGATCTAATCAAAAGGACTTTGTTGGTAGTGATTCAAGAGGAAGTCACGTGAAAGAGCTAGATGAAATGTAATCTGAATATGGTGGTGTATATTGTAGATGTCTTCTTCTATCAGAGTTATGTTTATTGTTTTGAACTATTTGTTTAGGTCTGCAGCTAAATTTGCATCTAAGGAGGACATAAATTCTTCACAGGAAACATTATCCTCAAGTTACAACCAGGAGGAACTTGATGAAATGTAATCAACCTTATTTCTTTTTCCTAAATGAAAGGGACTAAAAGGCTTGAATTATCTTTCACATAATTTACATAAAATATTATCTTAATGTATTTGATCTTGAATATGACTGATAATTTGTCTATATAATCTTTGGCTGAGTTCATTTAGGTTGGCAGCATCTATAGCTGCAGAGGAAAATGGAAAACATGCTAGAAAAGGTGTGCCCTCTATTATAATTAATCCTTCAGAGGAAGAACATGGCGCAGAAGAACAGATTCTACTGGTAAATTTGCAAATGTAGAAGAATGGAATAGTTACAATTAGCCATTACCATGATATGTTTTTTCTATTATCTTTGTGTATATAATTTTGTTTCTTGATCAAGCCCATGAATTTTCCAATCTTGTAACAATAGAGACATTGTTGGGGAATGAGGAAATATTCATCCTTTTTTTCTTTTTGCTGTTACTCTTTTTTCTTTGTTAATTGCTAGTAAATTTGCTGATTTCTCAGCTCTTGTGGCTGTATCTATATTTTTTTCCTCCTCAGCCATCAGTAAACGCAGAAGTTGATATAGCTGTATTAGCTGCTTTGCCACAGTCTATGCAACTCGACATTCTTGCACAGGTCAGATTTTAAATATAAATGATAACCTTCTGCCATGCATTTGGCCATTTGTCTTGCTCTTGTTAATCTAAAGAAGTTTTCTCCCTCTTCTAACTAACAAATTAATTGGCATGAAATAAAGGATTACATAGAATGTTTTCAAGATTATTTTCTCATTTTTCGGATGATATTTGTGTTAAGGCATCCTATGAAATATTGGCATGCCGACAACTCATCTACATACGATATATTGTCTTTCATTTAGTTTAGATGTAAAAATAAAATTGTTTATTGATATCAGCTAAAAGGAAAGAAAAAAGAAGGGTTACTGAAGGAAGTTTACAATCACGAACAAGGTGATGTCGATTATCAGGGCAAGGGCAAAGGGATTCTGCTCAGTGAAGCTGGCATGGTTGGTTGTAGCTCCAGACATGACACTGTTGCACCAAGGACTAACAATCAAGACTCAATTGACGAAATGTAGGCTGCATTTAATGTCGTAATTTTGGATTTACAATGTTATTTCTTATTTGTTAGTTTTGATGGGTATTAGGTTGGCTGCATCTATTGCTTTGGAGGAAAATGAAAAGTTAGTAAATAATGCATCAACTTCTGTTGGGGCTTCCACTATTGAGGAAGATGAAGTTGACTATGACGAAGATGAAGAGATGATACTGGTCAGTCTATATTTTGAGACATCTATAACTTTCAGTTAGTTCATTTAGTTTGTGCGTGAGAGTTTAGGTGACAGCTCTTGTCATTTCCCATTTTAGTAATCTTAATAGAAAACCACATTGATTCCTGATTGCACTAGTATCAATCCTTGTGTTAGACTTGAGTTTGAAAATACAATCTGCATGATCTAATTGAAAGGATTCTAGTATTAATCCATATCTGTAGCAAATAACACTAACCCAGGCCTAAGCAGCAACAACGAGTCTCATCCTTCAAACACAATTTATTAATTTTACACAATGAATAGAAATCTATCACATGGCTCTTTTAAGAAATGCACATGTAACCGTCTAACATTACATGATATAACTGTCCTACAGCTCCTGAACACACTTAACTATGTACTTCTTTCACCTTGCTTCCCCAACTCCGTACCTAAAAGGCATGATTTGATGTGTAATCTATGTAAAAAATAAAAATAAATAGTTTATGTTTGTTTTCTTTTTTTCAGCCAGCTATGCATGGTGAAGTTGATCCACTTGTTCTAGCCTCATTACCTCCATCAATGCAGCTGGACCTTCTTGTTCAGGTAGTTGAATTCTTAAAAGTATTTTTTAGCTCAAGTGCCTTTTACATTTTATTCTGTCATCAGTGATTGAACAATTGTTCTACAGATGAGAGAGCGTTTAATTGCAGAGAACAGACAGAAGTATCAGAAAGTCAAGAAGGTTTGTGGAAAAAACTCATTTATTTTGATATGTTGACATGTAAAACTTGTATCTTTTTAATATTGAAATTTTCTTGGATAGTTGTGTATCTATTTAGAGTTGAAATGGATAGTTAAAATGTAAAACCTATGCTTCTTCATGTTCTTTTAAGTTATTTAGTTTGGTACTACACTGATTCTTGATGACATTGATACTGTTATTTTATTTTATTTATTTCATTTTGGCATGAGAAATACTTTGCCTTTGTACTAGTTGTGATTGCACACTGAACTAAATATATCATTCAATTGGCTCCTTCCAGGATCCTGCAAAATTCTCTGAGCTACAAATACAAGCTTACCTTAAAACTGTTGCTTTCAGACGGGAGATAAATGAAGTGCAGAAAGCTGCAGCTGGAGGAGGAGTAGAGGGTGTACAAACTTCACGGATTGCATCTGAAGCCAACAGAGAATATATATTTTCATCATCTTTTACTGGTGATAAACAGTGAGTAACCTTATTCTCAATTATTTTTTCCATAGTTGAATAAATTGTTAGTCCTAATAAATATTAGTCTTAAAAATGGTTGGGTGCTTTTCCTGTGTATTATGATATCTTGTGAATTTTAATTGACAACTTCTTTGGACTTTGCATTGCTGAATATGGCAGTGAACTTACCTCCACCGGCATAGAGATAAATAAAAGTACAAAACAGAAGGCACAAGGAATTCATTATTCTCAGAATCTTGCAAATAGCATTTTGGCTGGAAATGATTTTAATAAATCAAGTGAATTGGTTTGCAATGAACCTGGTGAGCCTGCTGATGAAAATATTCAGACATATATTGATGACAGAGGTCAATTTCGTGTAAGTAGATTGAGAGCAATGGGGATGCGTATGACCCGTGATATACAAAGAAATTTGGATTTGATGAAAGAGTTCGAGCAGGAAAGTGCACAAGTGAACAAGGCTTCAAATATTGGAACAATTATAAATGGAGAAAATAAGGGTTCATCAGAAAGTTCTGGGATCCAGCCTGTTGGTAAATCACAAGAGGTGAACGTTGACTTAGTTGGAGAGAATGTGCAAAATGAACAAATTATGCCAGACCAGAATGCTTCTATCGATATATCTTTTGTATATGGTTGCGAAAATGAGTTTGCAAATGGTGAGGATGATATATTTTCTAGTTTAGTAGGAGGAAATCCAGTGGCGATATTTGGCACTGATGATTCTGCAGCAACAGTGCAACGTTCTCATTCTGATTGGGAAGAAGGAATAGTTGAAGGTAAGAGTACTGTTTTTCCCAAACATGATAAGGTGGAATTGAACTCTTCTGTTGCAGATGACGATAATAATAATGAAAGTGAAGTGGAATGGGAGGAAGGAGATTGTGATGGTGCTAACAGCAGCTTACTGTCAGGAAAATATGCATCCCGAGGGCATTTGGAGGAGGAGTCCAATTTGCAAGAGGCAATAAGGAGAAGTCTTGAAAGTGTAGGGGATGGAAAACACAAATGTATGTCATTTCTTGATGCGCATTCAAATACTTATGAGAATAAATTGGATCACGATTTTGAACATGGTGATCATTCTGAACATGGTGATCATTCGGACCCAATGGCTTTAAATGAGAACACTAGGTTCCTGAATAGTAAAAATAAAATGGACGGAATCACTTTGTGTAGGGAAGATGGTACTGAAAAAAAGGAATTACTTGAAACTGAAGATAGAGATAAAATGCATGATTTTGTTTCCGTTAATAATGCACAAACTTTCCATTTTCATGGAAGTCCTTCAAAGCCAGCTTTGACTTTTATTTCGGATAAAACTGAGACATTGATTGACACAACTTGCAAATGGGACAGTCATCTTTGTTCTGAAGATTCAATTTCAGATACAAATATAATGACGAAGGACCAGGTCCCTGTGGTTGAAAAGAAGTTATCTGATGAACATGATAATGATAAAGTGTCTTCCTATCATAAGAATACACCCAAGGCTATTCCAGTTGGCGCAACTGAAGAGGAGAAAAAGAACTATATTAAGGAACCTGAACCATTTAGTAATTGTACAGACACTACCAAACCCACTATTCATTTGGGGGAGTCGTCCTTGAAAGGAGTAACAGAAGAGCTTATTGAGCCAAACTTGGCTTCAGAGGGTAATAATGGAAATTTATTTGACAAAAGGAACAGTAGCCATGGCAGTGATACGGTTAACAGCCCAGGGGATTTTCCTGCTCTAGCAACTCAGGTTAGCCTGGAGGAAGAAATTCAAATTCTTGGTCAAGAATATATTAACTTAGAGAATGAGCAGAGGAAGCTAGAGCGGAATGCAGAGTCAGTAAACAGTGAATTATTCACTGAATGTCAGGTGCTGAACTGAGTCTGATCTATAATACATGTGATTTATATTGTGACTAGTCATTAAATTTCATAAAACCTATTACTTGGATTTTCATTGTTTTTCATCCAATTTAGGAACTCATTTGTTCTAGATTTAGGTTGAGAAGGACATTTTAAAAGAGGTTAAAAGAATTAATGTTGTATGGATGGTATGTTAGAATCACTTTTAGAGTTAAGTGCAGATATATTTAAGATCTCTCACCCACAATGAATTCTTTTATCAGAAAAAGTTAAACATTTCCAGTTCTTGACATCAATTCTGGCCTCAAAATTCATTTTGAAATTTTGGAAGGCACCCAAACAAGAAATGTACTATTAAAACAGTTTTTGTCCCACGACCACCATTTCAAGTGCTACCCAAACATACAATTAGTTTTCCCCTGTCAAATACTCACATCTGCTAAGTTCTTGGAGGTGTGTGTGGTAGTCAAAAAATTAAATGTAGTATGGTATGTATTTTTCATTCTTGTGGTGCGTGATTGAGTATGAAACTTTATCTCGTATTTGATTGTTTATTTCTGCCTTCAAGAATAGAGCAGAAATTAATTGGCATTGACAGCACAAAGGATGGAACTTGTATGTTTCACAGAATAACAGAGAGAAACGTTACCTGCACACATTGAACTAGAATTTTAACCTAGTTGTTATATGTGAAAGATTCTGCTCAAAATTAGGTCTTGAAAGAAGGTATTCACTCTTACAATTACGAACACAAATATTTTGACACAAATATTTCTTATCCTCGAATACTATTGTGACTAAAGATAATTATTATGCTTGTATGTATATTTTATTTTGCAATCAAGAAGTAACATATCTGATTACTGCATAAGTAGGTTGCGCAAGGTTAAACCCAACTAACATAAATGAACTTTAGAATTTGGGTTTAGTAGTGGTTCAATCCTTTGAAACCGATTTCTAGTTTAACAGTTGCCCCTACTTATATATTTTTAATTTTACTATATCATTGGATGATGTGGAATCTTTAACACTTCCACTTGCGTTGAGTATTAGACATTGTACATGTGAATTTTCCTGAACCAAAACAACTATGAATTGTCCAATAATAGTCTAATAGTACATGACCCAATAAGCCTAATAACAATTTGTGTGCCAATTAGATGAAGTCAGGATCCCCACAATGGATATTAAGATTTTTTTATTATTAATAGCAAACTTTTTATTTTTAATTCATCATCATCATCATCATCATCATCATCATCATTATTATTATTATTATTATTATTATTATTATTTGTATTACTACTACTACTACTACCACCTCACAAACCCATTTGGAAATTTTTTGGATTAGACTATGGCTTTATATATCGGTTATTATTCACAAATGCCATTGATCAGTAATGATTTTCCATGGATTAAGTATGTTAATCCCGTATGTTTCTGATGCATCTGGCACTCTGTAGGAACTACTGCAAATGTTTGGCTTGCCATATATTATTGCTCCAATGGAAGCAGAAGCTCAATGTGCTTATTTGGAACTTGAGAAACTAGTTGATGGTGTTGTAACTGATGACTCTGATGTCCTTCTATTTGGGGCACGCAGTGTTTACAAAAATATATTTGATGACCGAAAATATGTAGAGACATACTTCATGGAGGTCTAGATTTGCTAATACTGTAGCTTAAATAAATTTCAGTTGTGATAATATTTTGTTTTCATGCCTTTCTTTATGATTGGTTCAGGACATTGAAAAGGAGCTTGGACTGACCAGAGAAAAATTAATACGCATGGCTCTACTTCTTGGGAGTGATTATACTGAAGGTGTAAGGTGTGAACATTCTTACCTTGTTCTAGAGTATATTTTTGGCTTGTTAGTGGTTATTTGATCTCATTTGATATTGAGATGTTGTTATACATCTATGTCTGACTTTGCTTTATTCAACTCCTAATGACAAGGCATTTGTTAGATGTCCTTCCATGTATTTCTTTCTAGTAAGGCTGTATATATATGAGTTTCTGCATATAGGAACTTGACTAGCCAGTAGTGACCCAATCCCTTTTGGCTAAAGATGTTGCTATACGTCTACATATGACTTTTCTTTGTCCTACTCTTTATAATAAAATATTTAGTAGATGTCCTTGTAAATATATGTATATATATACATACACACATATATATTCTGCATCTATGAACTTGGCTAGATAATTTTGTGTTGCTGCATGTATGTAGTGGGATTGGCATCGTTAATGCTATTGAGGTTTTGAATGCATTCCCTGAGGAAGATGGCCTCCTGAAATTCCGGAAATGGGTTGAGTCACCAGATCCCACCATCCTTGGAAGGTTGGATGCAAAAAGTGGATCAAATTCCAGAAAGAAAGGATCAAAAGTTGAAGAAAAGATAAATTCCTTAAATTGTGATGCTAAAGAGTCTCCATCAGAGCAGAACCTCCCCCATGCCCTGGAGGAAAATGAGTTGCCAGATTACATTCAAGAAACAAAGCAAACTTTCTTCAATAAGCATGTAATTGATTTTCAGCCTTTGGTGTTCTGCGTTAAAATAATGAAGTATAGTTTTTCGTTTATTAGATCATCTTTGTTTGTGACTTCTTTCTTTTTCTCTTTTAATAGAGAAATGTTAGCAAGAATTGGCACATCCCTTCTTCTTTTCCAAGTGAAACAGTTATATCTGCTTATTGTTCTCCACATGTTGATAAATCAACCGAGCCTTTCACATGGGGGAAGCCAGATCACCTTGTTCTTCGGAAGTGAGTTTATATGTTAATGTACTTGTTTCCATAACTTATATGTTAAATCAACGGGCCAGCCTCTCATTTCTCTTCATCTATTCATCTATTGGTGCTTCTATTCCTCAACTGCTTACTTTTCTATTGGGAAAATCCACTTTTCCTGATTACCAAGTCCTTTAGGGTGTTGGGATTAGTTGAGAGTTTAAGTTTCATTTAAGGTATTTTGGTGCTTATTCGGACAGTTACTTTGTACATGAATTTGATTTGATTCTTTTGATGGGTTTGAATGTTGAAACTTTGTGCCATGTGTGAGCAGTATGGCTTGATAAACTTTAAGTTTTCCCTGATATTGGTCCATGCTTTTCTTTGAAAACTATCTTTGATTCTTCAAATGGGTTTATACTTTGTGTACGTGAGCACTATGGCTTGATAAACTTTCAGGCTTTTGGTCCATGCTTTTCTTCTGAAGTTATAAATCTAAAAATATTTATCGTATATATTGACCTTTGAGACACTATTGATCTCACTTTTGGAATTTACTTAATCTTTTTCTATCAAACCCGTATGTAATATGTTTGTATAGTCTTGGAAATTTTAAGTTACTTCCTGTCCACAGATTGTGCTGGGAGAAATTTGGCTGGATTGGCCAGAAAGCAGACGAACTGATATTACCTGTGTTAAAGGAGTATAATAAACGTGAGGTTAGAAACTTTGTTTTAATAATCTCCTCCCTGTTTTTACTGACAATTTTATTGTACTAAAAAATCACTTTGATCTCTAAATAAGCAAGATTTCCAGTTGTTGATTGTCTAGTGTCTTCTCAAATCTTCATATTATTATGAAAACGTTAATCTTTTAATGCAGACTCAATTGCGGTTGGAAGCATTTTACAGTTTTAATGAGAGATTTGCGAAAATCCGTAGCAAAAGAATTAAGAAGGCAGTAAAAGGAATAACTGGTAAGCTTCCTTCAGATATGATAGATGATTCTGCAAAGGTGTTGTCCAAGAGTAGGAAGATTGGGAGAGAACCCGAGGCTAGCACATTAGAGATTTCAGGGGGAACAGACAAGTGTCTTGAACGTCAAAGGAAATCGAAAATAAAACAGTCAACGAAAAGGAAGAATGATACTGTTGCCAAGGAACAGTCAAAGAAAAAGAAAGACAATGATGATCCGTCTTCAGCACCTGGTACATCAGAGATGGAGAATTTACATCCAAGTATGCAGACAGAAGAACAGTGTGATGGTAAGGCATTAATTCAGAATACAAGTGGCCGAGGAAGAAATAGAGGTATGGGAATAAAAAGAGGAAGGGACAAGGAGAATCTCAGTTCATCTGCTAGCAGTGACATTGATGATCAGGGACCAAGAGTGCATGTGGATAAGTTTCCAGAACACGTGAGAAAGGTAAACCTTCATCTTGAGTTTTCTGATTTATGAAATGAAAGATGTATAAGCTCTATTTTGATAAATTTATCCAGTACATGTAGGAGAAAAAAAACGCTGTACTACTACTATCACTGAGTCTCTCCATAGGCTATATTCAACTTATGTGCCTTAGCTTTTGGAGAAGTTAAATGAAAATGGCTTCTATAAAAGTTAAGCTTGCAAGTTGATTTTAGCTTTGTGAGAAGCTCAATTTGTTTTACATTATTTTCTTCTCTTACAAGTACCTGTCGAAAAGTATATTCAAACAGGACAGTTATACGGTAATCAACTTGTTTCTTTATTGACAACCTTCCTTTATTCTCTTAATCACTAATAATAAAGTAATAAACAGACAGCTGCCCTTTGGTCCTTACAGTCATCTCAACTCTATGAAGTTCGATGTGTAAAAGAATAGATCCACACTTGTGTTCAGTGCTTAGTGAAATCATAATAAACAAAAAGTAATCCGCCATTCTGATAAACTGGATTTAAACCTGTTGTTAGTTGTCAGTGTGAAATATTGATTTGGTTACTTTAATTATTGTTTCGTTGAAGAGAATGGGAATGAGAAATTTCTCTAGTAAAACAGAATCATCATCTCAACACTGTCAAAAAAACAGAGTGAATGAGACAAATTCTATAGTGTATTGAAAACATTTGAAGATGATTGAATGTGATCTCATTCGAAAGAAAAAAAAAACAGTATGAAAATGAATAAGAATGTTTCACTAACAATTTGTGTACTTTGCAGTCATTGCGATCTCGGAAACCTGTCAACTATTCTTTCGAAGATCCTGAAGATGAAGATGCCGATGATGCCTTTGATCATAGTAATCAGACTGGTTCAATTGAAGAAAATTTATCTCAGATTCATGGTGCATCTGAAGATGGTCCAACAGATTTCAGTGCAATGAATTTTCCTTCAAGGGAGAACTCACCAACCGACCCTTTCAAGTCAGAAGGTCCGTTTTGCGTGCATGCAGGTGATATTAATCATCCTAGTACTGGCAATCATGATTCTTCTACTGGAAATCATGACTCTTCTGATGACTACCTTAAAATGGGAGGTGGATTCTGTTTAGATGATAGTGAGACAGACAAGCTGGACACAATTGACGATGTCAATACTGCCACAGTAAATTCTACTCAAGACTTTTCACACTTTTCTGATGGTTTGGATGAAACTAACCGTGATAAAAATAGTTCAGATATATTATTTTCTGGCACTGAAAAGCCTGAAAATGGGACAGAAGATGGAGGAGACTTTTATGAATTTGGTATAAAGCGAAATGACCTTGTAACTACTAGTAGTTATGATCATTCTGACGTAGGGATCTTGAAACCAGAGAATGTTCATAACAATAGTGGAGCCTCCGCTGGAGTTTTCAGTGCTATGCCTTTTTTGAGGAAAAGAAGGAAAAAGTGAAACTTCTCTAACTTAGAGTGAGGCTTGAGCACATATTGGTCAACCCTCCAAATTGTTGACTTTTTAGTTATTTATTTTCTTGTTATTTAATTGTTAGGAGAAGGGACTCTTGGAAACTTTGGCTTTACACTCATGGTGCCTCTTATGAGGTATATATTTTGCATATTCATTAACTTAATATTGAAGAGAATGTAATTGTCAAGTGACTAAAAAGGGACTATCAAATTTTGATTGGTCTACTGGCTACATTAAATCCTAAGATGTATAGCTGTTAGTAATGTATCTGTTTTTGATGACCACCGATCCTACCATAAGTGCGTTTGGAATTCATTGTAGTTCTTAATTCGATAGAAGTTGGTTTTCGTAATCAACATACTTATGAAAGGTCATTGCTTCCTGCACATGTTTTCTTTCGTCATCTCCATAATCTTTAAAATACCAATTATATCTTTTGTTTTTCATTTTACAATTTAAGTAATCTGTTAGTCTTTCTATTTATATAATTCAAAACCATATATATATATATATATATATATATATATATATATTAAATTTTATAACGTCAAATATAAAATTTACGGATGATCTTACAGCGCAGTCTCACAATCCAACAAGAAAGCAGGTGCATGGTCTAGTTTTCCAACAAATAAAACTCAGGCATGAGGCAAACCTTATTCAAGGATAAGCTTATTTCCTAAGTTTGTTGGTTATACTCTTGGGAAGCTACATGAGTTGTTAATAAAATCGTTTAATCTTACTATTGGTTCTTATTTTTAGTGATTTTTCTTAAATAGGTTATTCAGTAATTTTTTGTCGCAATGGATGTAATTGAACATCTGATGTTAAATAGGCGGAAGACTTATGGCATTTTACGAAATTAAAAAATTAGTAAAATATAATTAAAATTAAATTGAGAACTTTCTTGAAGGAATTTGCATTTGATGAAATTAGGACTCACGTGTTTTATTGTTCAAATTGAAGATTGAATGAGTGAAATTGAGAATTGTGATGGTTGTTGGTGCGAGACCTGTGGTGGATGAAGAGATGTTGGTTTCTAGTTTTTTGTAGCTGCTTCCCATAGCGATGCGATTTGTAAACTCGCGGTGGCTTCTACGATTTGGCTCTATATTGGGATTGTTGTTAACAACAATGTTATTAAACGAACCTATATTTAATTTTGCAGGTGCAGAGGTGTTAGACACGAGTGAACTTGCGTTTTCCGTGAGGAAGACAATGGATGCACGGTAGTTCTCGTCGTGGTTGTTGGTTTGGTTTGTCATTCACAATGTTTTTGCGAATCTGATGGCTGACAATTGTTCTGTTTAGGTGACGGTCACTGTTCATGGAGGAAGAAGAAACTTTTTGGTTTTAGATGGAAGAAAAAGTTTTTAAATTTTTATTTTAAAAATAGAAAAATCTACATAACTAACGACATCCTCCCTCAAACAAAGGACTATGGTGTCCTACTCGTATGACTCCATCATTGGCTTTGATATCACTATTGGGGAGGTTGGACACACACATAACTCTCCACACTAGAAAGATAGTGTTCGTTTTGGGTCATATTTTTACGGATTTGCTTTTGGTACCATTCCAAAAAGTCTCTTACTAATGTAGGTATCTATGTGTATATAGACCTATGTCCATCTCTTATTTTATTCGATGTGGGACTTTGTTTGTACCCTAACAATTTTTCCCTCAAGGGTGAGTCCTTTCCACATTGGTACACTCCCCCTCCAACAAAAGCATTTCCAACCAACCACAACCACGAGTAGACCTTCGTATCGAAGTTCATTTTAACGGGACACGCTTACTTGGAACCCTTTCTCACTTTCTATCTTGTTGTGTTCATCTTCTTCCTCTGCTTTTCACTATTAACATTCAGGTAAGTTTTCTTCCATTTTGCACCGATTATATTACGTTTGGAACCATTATCAATCATTTGCATCGATTAAAATTCATTCTCATTGGATTTTGGTGCAGTTCTTAGGCGCATTTTAGGACAACTGCGACGGCGATTTTCGAACCGTTATTGTGCGTGTTTTTCTCCTTACCCTCACAATGACACCTATCTACTCCCTCACCTTCACGGTGGCTACATTTTTTTTTAAAAAAAAAAACTCATAAATTGACGTTTGTTGTTCTTATGACAAACGTCTATTAACGTCTGTTATAAATGCAAAAGACGTGAATTAACATCTGTTCAAAGACAACAGACATCAATTTAACGTCTCCCGTTATGATGTCGGACGTCAAAAACCTAAAATAACAAACGTTAAAACTATTTTTGTGTTAGTGTAGGAAATGCCACAATTTTCTTATCTTCTCCTCGCCCTCCTTGCCCTCCTACTCTTCTTACTCTTACTCCTCTTCCTCGTCCATTGTCTTTTTCATCATCATCTTCTACTTCTACTTCTTCTTCCTCTGCGATGCTCTTTGTTGCTACGACCACCGTTGCCTCTAGCTTCTTTTCCTCTTTCTTCTTCTCCTTTTTTTTTTTCTCATTCTCCTTTTCCTCTTTCTTCTCATCTTTTTCTCTTATTCTTCTCTCTCATCTCCAATTAATTTATACCAAATATTTATTCAAGTTTGGTAGGAAAATTAGCGTTCATTTGATTGATAAAATTAAAGATAGATTTTTAAAATATAAATTACAATCGTTAATTCAAATTCTAAAATTCATTAGTAAAATTTTTTAGTAACTTTTGTTTTACTAATGAATTTTTTTTGTCGGTAAATTTTTTTCAACACAAAGAATGTGATGCTAATATGTTTACTCTTAGATATTAGGTTGTGTGTTTACGTTAATTAGGGAAACATAGTCTCTATGCTAATTATGTTATTTTTACATATTCATTTGTATTTGGGCTTAACCCACATTTTTATTGTTATAAATACATTACCCTATTTGTATGCAAAGACACGTAAGGGAGATTTCTCCTCATCTTTTTCACTATTTCATATGGTATCTAGAGCTTAGGTTCTGTTCCAGCCTTTTCCACGGTCTCCGGTACTCATCACCGCCGCAGCCGTCACCGCCAGAGTTCCAAAATCGACCGGCGACCACTCCATCCGAATCGTCTCGGTCGGGCGACCACCGTGGTCCAAAGATCGCGATAATCAGAGCACCCATGCGTCTCCACGCGCCGCCGCAAAAGTTGTAGATCCGCCGCTTCCCGCCGCGTGTGTTGGCGCGTCGCCGGAGCATTCCGCCCCCGACCAGCACCGCCGTGATCGCCTCCTCACCCTCTTTCGGGATCTATGGTCGTTGCGTCAATCGAAGCACATTGGATTTTTAGGGTTTCTCCCTCTCCATGGCGTCTTCCTCATCTACAAACACCTTTGCTAATGCCTCATCTTCTGTCGGTGCCTCACTGGATTCCCCAATATACACTAATTATGTGAATGTACACTTGTCCATTGACAAGTTAGATGGCACGAATTATGCAACATGGGCGTCCGACATCAAACTTTGGTTGAAGAGTCAAGGGTATGTAGATCACCTTACTAAAAATGTGATTAGTGCTACCACAGATGAAAGTTCCCTCTAGATGAAAATTGATGCCCAGTTACGCATCATCATAAAGTCTACCATCCACTCCTCTCTAAAACAAATGTTTCGATCATATGAAACATGTTCAGAAGTATGGGCACAAGCGAAGCTATTATAAACAAATGACACTCAGCGTCTTTATGGTGTTTGTCAGGACCTATTCACTGTTATTGGTCCGCGTAGTCCTGGTCCCATGGCATAATATTTAGGTAAATTTCATGCCCTCCTTCATGATTTTAATGAGTTGTTACCTCCTGCTTCCACTCCTGCTGAAGAATTAGAACAACGATCAAAGTTCTTCATGTTGTTGGCATTATACGGACTCTTTGATGATTCCTCCCATGTCCGTGATCAGATTTTGGGTTCTCTTGTCATACCCAACTTTACTTCTACTTATTCTGCTCTTTTGCGTATTCCGAGCAAACCAATCATTGAGACATCTCCTCATATTGATGATTTCTCAATTATAGCTACCCAACGTGATGATAGAAGTCGGTCTCGCAAGCCAGATAAAGGACGACCAAAATGTGACCATTGTGGCAAGCTAGCCCACATAATTAATAGATGTTATGCGCTTCATGGACGTCCTCCTCGATCTGTAGCAATGGTTAATTCTGATCGACCTCCTCGACCTCCCAATCACCGTTTGCAGACCATCGTACTTCATCAAATACTATAGACAACCCTACAGTCTTCAACGAATTTCTCAGATGGTATGAGGATCGTTAGCAATCTAGTTCCACTACATCTGCATTTGTTGCACGCATAGGTACACCTTTTGTTGGTTTGACTCACTCCCTCAGATCTTGGGTCCTTGACTCAGGCGTCACCGATCATACAATTGGTAACAAATCCTTGTTTTCTTCCTTGTCATGTCCGGATAATTTACCCTCGGTAACAATGGTTGATGGGTCTAGAGTCTCATCTCATGATATTGGTACTGTTCATATTTTTCCGTCCATAAGTCGTCTAACTCGTTCCCTTAATTGTATTATTTCATTTACCAAAGATTTTGTTTGTTTGCAGGACCGGAGTTTGAAACACATGATTGGCACAGGATGTGAGTCTCATGGCCTATATCTTCTCCACCTTTCTCCACATGTTGGCGTCATTATGGAGTCATCATCCTTTCTTCATGCTCAGTTAGGTCATCCCAGTCTTGCCAAACTGCAACAACTTGTTCCGAGTTTGTCGAAGTTATCAAGTTTGTCGTGGGAGTCTTGTCAGTTAGGAAAGCATACTCGTAGTTCCTTTCCTCGTAGTGTTTCACAATGAGCGTCGTCCCCTTTTTCATTAGTTCATTCTGATATTTGGGGACTTAGTCGTGTTAAGTCCACTTTAGGATTTAAGTATTTTGTTACTTTTATTGATGACTATTCCAGATCTACTTCGTTGTTTTTAATGAAGAATCGTTTTGAGTTGTTTTCTATTTTCCAATCATTTTAATCAAATAAAAACACAGTTTGGGGTTTCTATTCGAACTTTACGTAGTGATAATGGTTGTGAATACCTTTCCCAACCGTTTAAACATTTTATGGCTTCTCATGACATTCTTCACCAGACCTCAAGTGCTTATACTCCTCAACAAAATGAGGTGGCTGAGCGCAAGAATAGACACCTTATTGAAACAACTCGTACACCTCAAGTTCTCACTACATGTTATCTTATCAACCGCATGCCGTCTTCTGTCCTAGATAACAAAATCCCTCATTCTGTCTTATTTCCTCAAGACCCTTTACATCCATTACCTCTTAGAGTTTTTGGATCTACATGTTCTGTTAATGATTTTAGTCCTGGTCATGATAAGTTATCTCCAAGATCTCACAAATGTGTCTTCTTAGGATTTCCACGGTCACAAAAGGGCTATAAGTGTTTTTCCCCTTTCCTCAATCGTCATTTTATCTCTGCTGATGTCACTTTTGATGAATCTTCGTTTTATTTTTCACATCTATCTTCTAGTTCTGTACCTCCACCTACTACTGTTGGTATTCCTATTGTCTGTGATCCTTTAGACTCTCATTCCCCATAGGATCGTCCTTCAACTCCACCCCTTCAGGTTTATAGTCGCCGCAATCGTTTACCTCATGACTTACCTCATGTGCCGCCTCTTGTGTCTCCTCCGGCTCTAGCAAATAAGTCTGACTTGCCTATTGCCCTCCGTAAATGTATACGCTCTACTCGTAACCCTTCCCCCCATTATACTGTTCTTAGTCACCACAGATTATCTCCATCTTCTGTGTCTATTCCCAAGTCTGTGGGTGATGCCTTAACTCGTCATGTTGGCGTCAAGCCATGCTGGATGAATTAAGTGCTTTACAGAAAAGTGGAACTTGGGAGCTTGTCCAATTACCATCTGGAAAGTCTATTGTTGGTTGCAGGTGGGTGTATGCTATCAAAGTTGGCCCTGATGGTATAATTGATCGTTTGAAGGCTCAACTGGTTGCCAAAGGCTACACACAAATTTTTGGTTTGGATTGTGGTGATACTTTTTCTCCACTGGTGAAAATGACCTATATTCGCCTATTCATTACCATGGTCGCTCTTCGACAATGGCCTCTTTACCAACTTGATGTCAAAAATGATTTCCTTAATGGTGATTTGCATGAAGAAATTTATATGGAGAAACCGCCCGACTTTGTTGCTCAGGGGGAGTCATCTGGATTGGTATGTCGTCTTCGCAAGTCCTTATATGGCCTAAAACAGTCTCCTCGGGCCTGGTTTGGTAAATTCAGCTGTGTTGTTCAACAATTTGGTATGTCTCGCAGTGAAGCGGATCATTCAGTGTTCTATCGCCACTCAAGTGTTGGATGTATCTACTTAATAGTGTATGTCGATGACATTGTTCTCACAGGAAGCGACTATCTTGGCATCTCTCAAATGAAACAACACCTTTGTCACCATTTTCAAACCAAAGATCTTGGCAAACTCCAATATTTTTTGGGTATTGAAGTAGCACAATCCAATGTTGGTATTGTGATATCTCAGAGGAAGTATGCATTAGACATCTTGGAGGAAACAGGATTAATGAACTCTAAATCTGTTGAGACACCTAAGGAACCTAATACCAAACTCCTACCAAATCAGGGGAGCCGTTCTCAGATCCTGAACGGTACAAAAGACTAGTTGGTAAATTAAACTATCTTACTGTTACGCGTCCTGACATTTCCTTCGCAATTAGCATGGTGAGTCAATTCCTTAACTCCCCATGTGAAGACCATTGGGATGCAGTTGTTCGCATAGTGAAGTATATTAAAAGATCACCTGGAAAAGGTTTGCTATATGGTCCTAACAACGATACAAAAATTGTTTGCTATTCAGGTGCTGATTGGGCTGGTTCCCCTTTTGATAGGAGGTCTACTTCTGGATATTGTGTCTCTATTGGTGGCAACTTGATATCTTGGAAAAGTAAGAAGCAAAGTGTTGTGGCTAGGTCTAACGCAGAAGCAGAATATAGAGCTATGGCATCAGCTACTTGTGAGCTTGTGTGGTTTAAACAATTACTTAGTGAATTGAAATTTGGAGATGTCACTCACATGACACTTATATGTGATAATCAAGTTGCTCTTCATATTAGCTCTAACCCTGTCTTCCATGAGAGAACCAAGCACATTGAAGTTGATTGCCATTTTATTAGAGAAATAAATCATATCCGGAGATATCAAGACTAAGTTCGTTAACTCAAGCAACCAGTTGGCAGACATATTCACTAAGTCCTTGCGAGGACCTAAAATTGACTATCTTTGTAACAAGTTTGGAACATATGATTTATATGCTCTAGCTTGAGGGGGAGTGTTAGATATTAGGTTGTGTGTTTATGTTAATTAGGAAACATAGCCCCTATGCTAATTATGTTATTTTTTCATATTCATTTGTATTTGGGCTTAGCCCACATTCTTATTATTATAAATACATTACCCTATGTATACGCAAAGACAAGGGAGATTTCTCCTCATCTTTTTCATTATTTCATATTTACTTTAGGTCTAAATACATTTTTGGTCCTAATTTTTGTCATGATATTTCAAATTGGTGTTTCAATTTTTTTTACTTCAATTAGGTCTCAATTTTTGAAAAATTAATGTAATTTGGTTCTTTTTATTAGTATTGTATCAACAACGTTAAAGATATGTGATGTGTCAATTCGTAATATTTAAAAAAAATTTCAATTTTTTTCTAAAATTATTCTTATGTTAAGTCAATGTTGTGTCACATGGCCATTTCAGTATGATGATGCCACGTGTTAGTATTAGTGTCACATGTCATTGTCTTATATTTAATTCTGTCTCCATATTTTTTATTCTAATTCAATTCAGTCCCATATTTGTTATTTTGATTCAATTCAGTTTCCATATTTTTATTTTGATTCAATTCAATCCAATTTTTTTTTAAAAAAAAAAATGGAGCAATTTTGTCCATCTCCAAGACCAAATTTAATTTTTATACAAATGGTATACTAATACTTTTATTAAATATTTATGAATTTTATAAATAGTATACTAAATAAAAACATAAAATATATATTACCATTTATGTAATTTAGCCTTTGGAATTTTATCTAATGTTTTTCAATGAATAAGCTTTGAAGTCTCTTGGAACAATAGGCTTTTGTAAACAATACTTTTTCTCAATCCAAACAATAAAAAGAAAGTGTCTTATCACTAGTACAAAGGCTTTCATGTTACACAATTTACAATGAATTAAAAAATAACGATGTCAAAAATGTATAATGATCTTTTTGTAAGTCAAATTTTGTGAATTTTATATAAAACTCAACATTTACATTCTATTAACATATAATTCAACGTAAATATTGAGTTTTATATCAAATTCTTGTGAGTTTGATGTAAAACTATTTAAATTAGGACTAACAACTTCTTATTCCTCATTATTTCTCCCTTCCCACTCCCTTCTCTTCTCCTTTCTTCCTTTAAAGTGGTAGGGATGACAACAGTGTTGTTGCTTGAGTGTATGTAGACATTTTAAAAGGTCATTTTTATGGTCTGAATCCATGGTTGTGGGTATTTTGTGGTAATAGATGTTTTTCTTCTATTACATTCTTATTTATTGGTCTAAATATGTAATTGAAATAGGTGGTTATATTTCTATGGTATTATTGAAATTCAACCTTAGTTGTTTTTAGGAATGATAATACATGAATGTTTCCTTTAATTTTGTGTTTGTTGTTTCTCACATCCTAAAATTTGTTGTATCATTCATACTATGATTTTCATATATGACTGTGATTTACTGTATGCAAATTGATATCAGTAAATTTTTTTGTATTTCAAGTTTTGATTTAAGTGAAAACTAATTAAATTGAAAATAAAATGCAAAAATTTAGGCCACTCCTCACTAGGTCCGATATAAATTTCAGTTAACAATTTTTTTTCTTATATAAACCTATGTAACCCATATCCAGGTAAGACTATTTCTGATATTAGAAAAGAAATCATAAAATTCAATGTAAAAAGTCTATTTTGTAATAGTGTATATTAAACAAACGCATTGAAAACAAAGTTTTTCTCTCTCGTAGTCCATTTTAGTAAGAGAATAAAAAAATGACATCTTATTTCAAAAGCATTGGAACCTTGTGGTAGGTTCTTTTTAACTCCACAACAAGAAAAATCATTGTGTTTATCAAGATTTTGAATTGCAATCACATACAAATTACTACATGTAAGTTTCGCATCGGATTGAGCAACATAGATTTATGATTCACATCTACTTTAAATAATTTTTCAGATTTAAATGTGGTTGATGCACTTTGCAATCACAATCATTCAATTGTCTCTTTAGCACATTGTTAAACCTTTAGTAGTTTAAGCATATTTATTTATTTTTACATATTTATACCATTGACAATCTTTATCATTTCTTAAAAAAAATTTCACACTCTCCCCTCTCTTTCTTTTTTTTCTTTCGGTACTCAGTTTAAGCATATTGTTTTGTAATATAATATTATTTTATGAAGTGAAATTTACGCGAATATGAGTCACTAAACAAAGTTAGACACACTCTCCATCCAAGTATAGAGATTTCACCAAATCAAAATAAATAGTAGTTAGATTTTTCTTTATACACTAGTCAAAAAACGCTATTTAACGTCGATTATTTTGGGTTTTTAACGTCTTTTTCACAACCGACGTCAATACCGGTGACGTTAATAGGACGTCGAACATCCATATAACAGATGTCTATACAGACGTTAGTTAGTGCCATGTCCGACATCACTAAACGTCGGTGAAACCCTAACCCGACGTCTAAAGGCAATATATAGACGTCAGAGTAAGCATTAACCGACGTCTAAGAGCACATAAAGACTTCGAACATGTCATTAACCGTCGTCTAATGTCACTATAGACGTTGTTGTATGCATTAACCGACGTCTAACATAGTTGTTGTGTTTTAGTGCAGTTTTGTTCCTGTCTTTGGATAGTCTAATAGCACACTCTGTCTTTGCTAGTTTCCCCCGAAAAAAGGCTTGCGTCTTTTGAATTTCTCATGACATTTCAACCCAAAACTGAACCTGGGTTCTTGCTTAGTTCCATTTTCAACCGCAAGAGGGAAAAATTACGGTGAAACGATAACTAGGCAACGACCCATGGTCGTTTTTGGGTCGAAACGCCATGAGAAATCCAAAAGACGCCGCTTTTTCTGGGAGGCAGCTAGCAAAGGAAGAATGTGGTACTACGTTACCCCAAGAGAGGAACAAAACTGCACTAAAACACAACACAAGGAAAACAAATTTTAACTAGTTGAAGCCGAAGACTAATATAATCGGACTGAACAAAGTTTAAACGGTTTAAATAAAAAAGCACGCACCTGGAATGCAATGCCGCAAGAAAGAAAAAGGAGAGGAGGAAGATGATGATGTTATCAGAAACTGGAATGCAATGGCACAAGAGAGAAAAAGGAGAGGAGGAAGACGACGATGTTATCAGAAACTAGAATGCAATGCCGCGAAAGTGCGAGTCTGCGGTTTATTTAACATGAAATGAGGCGTCGGTTGCTACAGAAACCGACGTCTATAGTCAGCTAGACGTCGGTTATATCACTAATATGACGTCCAAGATAACTTTTAATCTACCTATTAGACGTCGGACACACGGGGCACCGACGTCTACGGCGCTGATCGGATTGACATTTCATTTCCTGTCAGGGAAGTAGACAACGGTTGTTTTGGGGCACCGACGTCTATAACATTTTAGACATCGATGCCTTGGTATCAGACGTCTAAGTGCCTGCGAGTTTGGTGAATAACATTAATTACAAACGCATAGATGTCGGTCACCTGGAAATCCGACGTCTATATTGCAGCAATGGACTGTCTTCCCACCTTCCGGACAGGCCCATTGACGTCAAGTTAAGGGAGTAAAGACGTCTTTAACATTATAGACGTCGGGTTTTGACTACGGGACGTCTAAGTGCCTGTGAATCAGGTGAAAAACATTAATTGCAGCCAGATAGATGTCAACCCCTATCACAACCAACGTCAATGGGGCAGAAAAGACTGTCTTCTCGCCTACCTCAGGCCCTTAGACGTCGGTTTAGGGCAGAAGAGACGTCTACTATATCATAGACATCGTTTGCCCTAATAATCGATGTTGTGCTTATCAACTTATTTACGATAATGCCACCGTCGATTAGTATACATTGGACTATCCTCGAACCGTCGTCTTATAGATGACGTTAAATCGCGTTTTTGCACTAGTGATATCTTCATTTATCTGACGAGTTTTGTTCAATATATCATGAAAGACACATATTTATTAGTGCTAATAGCTTTTCATTGGCAAAGATTGTTTACAATTACAAGAACATCGTCAAAACCTAGTGCCTACTTCATTGGAATAGTTAGTTTTGGATTGTATTCAGTGTTGTAGTTACAATTTCGTTATCAACCTTCCTGTTGTGAAAGTTGTGGACAAATGCCACTTCAAATATGGTCAAAAACCTTAAACCAACCAAATTTAAAATCATAAAATTTCCGGCAAAATTATGGTGTAAGAATTCCTTACAGAATCTTAAATAAAATGTCTAAAGGAGCTAAGATCCCAAGGTATGCCATTCATCGAAATATATTTACTGTTATTTCTATTATTGAATAGAGCCAACAACTTAATGAGAAGTGTTTTTGCATGTGCCTACTTCTAGTCTTAACGTGGTTTGCACCTCAAGTACAAATCTTCCATAATTTTATAAATAAAAGATGTAAATATTTTTTATAGATTTTTATGAAAATTGTAAACTTTTTATACAATTTTTTTAGTCCTCTAATTTTATAAAAAATCAATTAGATTTTTAATTTTTATTTAGTTTAATGTAGTCTTTTAATTTTTTAAAATGATCTAATTTTTTTTAGATTGACTTTAAATTTTGATTGAAATTTATATACTTAGATTTTTTAATAGAGTGATTTGATTTATAAAATCTAACGAAAATTTAATATCAATATAAAGAAAATGATTTAATTAGATGTTTTAAAAACTAAATTATTAAATTGAACCAAATAAAAATTATGAATTGAATTAAATTTTTTTATGAAAATTAGATAATAACAAAGAATTTTAGCCATTCTTTTATGAAAACGTAGTATTCTTTTTGACAAAATTACAAGTTTTCTAATATCCCTATACATATAAAAGAAAACTAATGATAAAATGAGACATATTTATATTTATTTAACACATATCATAAAGATAGAATAATCATAAAAAGTGAATTTTTGTATTTAAAATAAATAAAAAGTAAGAAAAAATAATATAAAAAAATTATATTTATAAAAGAATCACCTATCATACTTCTGGTAAAAGAGACATGAGTTGTGGTTTCACTGCTTCCTTTTCCTGATTACTTGATGTTAGATTTCGGTACACACATACAAAAGAAACAACTTGTTAATATCATAGTATACAATGCCATATGAATGAAATTAAGAAGGTAATGACAACACTAGTTGCAACTATTCATCAAGCCGGCCAATATTTGTAAAACAAATTGAGAAAGGTGCAATCAGTATTAAAATATTTGTTAAGGTATGATAAACTAATCATGCCAACTACAAAGAAATGGTCATTGTAGTTTCAGCCACAAGGACCAGTTCCATTTCTTTTGTACTGAAATTAGAAACTCTATTTTATTCATAAACCATTTCATTTTTACTCCACCCTCTTGAGCAAAAAGCTGGTGATCTTGCATAAACTCTTTCCATCAATCCCAAATGAAAAGAGCTTCTACATGGATAGCATTTGCCACATTCCTTTTCCTCCAAAACATGACCAGTTGTGTAGAGTACGAGGTCCAAAGAACACTGATACAATTTCTGGCACAAGTCTCTGGAAAAGATGGCCAACAGAACTCAACTTTGGTATGGAAACAAGACTCTGATCCCTGCAAGGGGTGGCAAGGTGTACACTGTGATCCTCAAAACATGTCCATAAAGAAGTTGCTACTTGATAACCTCAATTTCTCTGGAACACTTGATCTTGCTATGCTTTGCAACTTTCTGCCTCTGGCTGCATCTCTCACATATCTTAGCCTTGATGGCAACAAAATCAGTGGAGGGATTGCCTCTGAGGTTGGAAATTGCAAACAACTCACTCGCCTGCACCTAAGTGGAAACCAACTTGCTGGAAACCTTCCTAGTTCACTTGCTATGCTCAGCAATTTGAAGAGATTGGACATTTCAAATAACCAGTTTTCAGGATCTTTACCAGACTTGTATAGAATCTCAGGGCTGAAAATGTTCCTCGCACAGAACAATTACCTTGGAGGCACTATACCTGCTTTTGAGTTCTCTAATTTTGACCAATTCAATGTCTCCTTCAACAATTTCCGTGGCCATATTCCAAACGTGCATGGCTATTTCTCTGCCGACAGCTTTCTTGGTAATCCTGAACTATGTGGAGATCCACTGCCAAAGAATTGCTCTGATAAGCCTATGCCTTTTAGTGAGGCTGAGACATCAGAAAAATCAAAGGGTACTTCCAAGGAGGAGATTCTTATGTACTCAGGGTATGCTGCATTGGGTGTCATCATTGTCCTTTTGGTAGTCTTAAAGCTGTGTAGAAGAAAGAAGGGAGAGAATAATAAAGTTGAAGCATTGAATAATAGGGTAGGGGCCAGTGGTGTTGAAAAGGGGAGAAATGTTTCAAGTGAATACAAAAATGAGGTAAGCAGATCTGAATTTTCAGTCGTCCCTTCTGAAAGTGGGATGGTTTCACAATCACTGGTGGTTCTTTCGAGCCAAGCGGCAATGGAACTGAGATTGGAGGAGTTGTTGGGAGCACCTGCAGAACTTATTGGAAGAGGAAAACATGGAAGTCTTTATAAGGTGATGCTTGACAATGGGATGATGGTAGTTGTTAAAAGGATCAAGGATTGGACTATTTCAAGCCACGATTTCAAACAAAGAATGCAAATACTGAGCCAAGCAAAGCACCCTCATCTCCTTCCACCACTTGCTTTCTATTCTTCTAAACAAGAAAAGCTTTTGGTGTATGAATATCAGCAGAATGGCAGTTTATTCAAGCTCCTACATGGTAAATATCACATCTTTATTTTACTTTTGCACCTTTGATGAACAAGAAATGTAACATACAAATTTATTTTTTTCTTATAATATACTAAAATATAGCATGTGGTATTCAGGTACTAGAAAAGCCTTAGACTGGACCAGCAGACTTGGGATTGCAGCAACAATTGCTGAGGCATTAGCTTTCCTGCACCAAGAGGTAGGCCATCATGGTATTGTTCATGGAAATCTGAAATCCTCCAACATTTTGCTAAACAAGAATATGGAGGCATGCATAAGTGAATGTGGCATTATGGATATGGATGATCAAAGAAGTTCAGCTGATGGTGGTGCATTAGATATGTTAAAGGGAGATGTTTATGGGTTTGGTGTGATTGTTCTTGAATTGCTTACTGGTAAGTTAGTGAAGGGAAATGGGATTGACTTGACTGATTGGGTTCAGTCAGTTGTGAGGGAAGAATGGACAGGTGAAGTCTTTGATAAGTCTCTGATATCAGAGTATGCAAGCGAAGAGAGAATGGTGAATTTGCTTCAAGTGGCTATTAGATGTGTCAATCCTTCACCACAGGTAAGGCCAACCATGAACCAAGTTGCTCTCATCATTAACACTATCAAAGAGGAAGACGATAAATCATTCATCTATGAAGTCTGATTTACACTATCAAATATTTCGATAACCTTTTCCTTAATACTTGTAAGCCATACTTATAAGATCAAAAAATAAAATTAGGTGGTCGTTTTTTTAACCCTTACTCAACGCACAAAACCGATGTGTAAAATGAGATTTACATCTTACTTTATATTATAATTTAGTCTTATCTTTATTCGATATATTTCAAATCTACTCAGTAAATTAATTAAAATTAACAATAAGTTAAAACTTTTCCATCTTAAACAATGGATCGTGTCATGCCGTTGAAGCTTTAATTAAATATTTAGTCTATATACTTCAACATAACAATTCCACAAAATCTCTGCCCTTTAGTATTTATATTGACAATCTTTTTTATTCTTCTACTTATCAAAACTATGTATTTTGATTCTTTTACCTATAAGTTTTGTGTTTTAGTCCTCGTAATAATATTATTTTATGTTTTAACATTTACTGTTAGTTGTCAAGCAACTTCGTCTAATTTAATTTTGTGGCCATGTTAAAAGTTATTAGCAAACAACAACTAATACAAAAAAAAAATGAAGAATTCTGACAAATGTAAGAGAATATATAATGGATAATACAGATAATTGTTTTTATATAATTAATATTAAAACAAAAAGCGTGAGCATATAGAAACGAAAGGGTTATCAATTCTTCCGTTAACGATATATATTCTGTTGGTATGAAGATATAGAAGCGAACTAACGGTGTCTTTTATATCAACTATTAAAAAAACTATTCTTCTTTGTATATACACACACCACAAAAGATTAGGGCATATTTGTAGTATTAGTCAATAAGACGCTATTAATAAGTAAGGAGGGTTTGCATTATATAGTGAAGAGAGTTTAACATGACCTTAGGATTCGATGTGTGATCTCATTTTCAAGAGGCTTATACTGAAAAAATACTTATGTATTTACAGGAGAAGTAATTTAAAGAATACTTTGTACAAGTCTCTTGTAAAAGACTCCTAAAAAACCAATTGTGATATATTGTATACTTTTTCACCTCCAAATATTTTATTTATTTTAAGTGTATTTGGATATGAAATTTACTTACACATATTTGTTACTCAGTTGTTTAATAGTTGAATAATGAACTTAAAATTGAAAATCGGTATTTAAGTACCATTCAAAATGAATGTATTTTGTATTATTTAGTTTTATTATTGGAGTTTAAAAGTTTATAAATACATTACTCTATCAATCTAATTGGAGCTCACTCGTAAGCTTGGAAACATAACATTCTTTTCTTCTTCTTTTTTTCAATTTTTTCATGCTTAGTTCGACGACGTTCCATATTTTAGTAAGAAGGGACTCGAGTAAAATTTTATCCCCAAGCAACTTGTTCATGGTTCTTACTAAAAGTTCAAACACTCGAAAAAAAAATGGTAACTTATAGTTTATTTTTTTTAATCTTTGACTAAATCTCTTTGTCTATAAAAATCTCTTAACATTTGCTTTCAAGCATAAACATTTGGTTTCAAGCATGTGTTATGTTGACTTTAAATTCAAGTTGCATAAATTTTTGTTAGTATAAAACTGAAGAGAGGAAGTTTTCATCATGTCTCAAAGTTAAGTCTCAAGTGCTCTTGTTGCAAGAAGAAGATCTTCATGAAAACTTGTTTTGTGTTAAAACTTTTATAATTTAGTAGATTTATGTATAAGATGTAGTTTATCTTTGATTCTATGTATTGTTTATCTTGGGTTGCGTTAAAATTCGTTTTGAATTAGAAAACCTCATTTTATACTCAAGATAATCGATTATCAACTTATAATAATCGATTATCAGTAATGAATTATGATTTGCCATAATCGATTATCATGAACACCTATGAGAATTTTTAAGCAATTTTTGGACCGTTGTGCACTCCTTAAATGCATAATCGATTATCACAAGTGGATAATTGGTTATCACATGTTAATTAGCTTGCAATGAATTTTTGGAAGTATCCTTGAGTGAGATCTTTATAAATTAAATTGAGACTCTCATTCTGAAAAACATAATACGAAATACGTTGTATTCGAAATTCTTATCTGTTGTGTGTTGTGATAAGTGTTCTAGGGTTTGTATAACCCTTGTGCTTATGGCTTTGAGAACTTGGTGTTGGCATAGAGCGAGAATTTTCACGGGAGTTGTGATTGAGTGTTGTTGTTGTTGTTGTTGAGTTAAAGTTTGTCATCCTTTGTGAAGATTAAAAGGAGGTGTTCAAACTTCCTAAAGCTTTCGGAGGAGGTGTTCATTCCTTATGGGTTTTAAGGGAAGTGAGTTTCATCTCTTGTGCTAACAAGAGAGATGTTCTAACCTTAAAGTGTGTTATTTTCTTTGCGATTGTAATAGTTTGTTGGTTTGTGATAATGAAACGTTGATTCTCATTTGATATTAACAACTGGACATAGGATATGTGTGATTCGAACCAGTATAAAAATTACTTGTGCAATTTTCTCTCTTCCTTACTCTTTTATTTGTTTAAATTGTTATTAAAGAATTTATATTTTACGAGAAAATTATTATAGGTATTATTTGCGATAAGAAACCAATTCACTCCCCTCTTGGTTTATTGTACACGTTAACCATTCCACTGCACCGCTTTGACAATTGGTATCAGATCTTGCTTTGATAGCAATTCAAAATGACGGGACAACATCAAACCTTTACTAAGGTGCCTCTATCAATAAACCTCCATTGTTTAATGGAGAAAACTAGGCTTTTTGGAAAGTGAGAATGCAAATTTTCATGGAATCTATTGATAGTGAGATTTGAGAAACTTTCATAAATAGTCCTTTTGTTCCTACTGTGTTTCTTAACAATTTGCAAGAATCCAAACCGCGAGAACAGTGGAATGTTGATAATAAAAGAAGATCTCAATAGGACGTAAGGGCTAGTAACATAATATCATCTGCTTTAACTATTGATGAATTTTACAGGATCTCAACCTATAAGACTGTACAAGAGATGTGGGAGATGCTAAGAGTCACCCATGAAGGAACTTATGATGTTAGGAGAGCTAGAAGAAATACTATAATCCAAGAGTATGAGAAGTTTTGTATGAAGCAGGGAGAAACTATTATAGATATTCAGAAGCGCTTCATGCATATAATGAATAATCTCATTGGGTTAGGTAAGTCCTTTGATAATGATGAATTAAATATAAAAATTCTTAAATCTTTAGACAAGACTTGGCAATCAAAGGTGACTACCATCAATGAGTTACAAAATCTCAACACCATGTCAATGGCTGCATTGTTTGGTAAGTTGAAAGAACATAAACTGGATCTTGGAAGATTGAACGAGGATGAAGATAAAGGAAAGAAAAAGATTCTCAAGTTCAAATATGAGATTGATAAAAGCAAATATCTTCATGAAGAAGGACATGAAGAAAATATGGGTATCTTCATTAAGAAATTTAACAAGTTCATGAAGTCCAAGGGAAAAATAAGATTTAAAAATGGGAAGAAGGAAAACAAGGAATAATCATCAAATTATCGTTGTTATGGTTGCAGAGAAAAAAGACACATAAAGGCAGATTATCCAAACCCAAATAAGGGTGAAGAAAGAGGCCAAAAGAAGTTCTTCAAGAAAAAGAAGACATATTGCTTGGGAGGAAGATAATGAATTTATAACAAGCTCAAACGACTCTAATGAGCAAGTCAACCTATGTTTGATGATTGATGATGACATATCTGAAAATCACGTAAGTATCTCTAACGATTCTAAAAATTGAGATTATATCAAGAGTGAATTATTTGACACATATAAAGGATTATTATTTGAATCAGAGAAATTAGATAATGTTCATAAGAAATTAAAAAAGGAATTTAAAGATTAAAATAAAATTACAAAAATATTTTTGAAAAAATAAAAATTTGAAAAATAAAATTTTATATTATGAGAAAGATAAATATACTAAAAGTAAAGAATGTATTTTTGTTCAAATAAAAAGAAGCATCTTAATAAAACAACCAAAGCTGAAAGTAATAATAATTTAAAAATAAAAAAGGTTGTTAAACATGTTCCTAAAAATAATTATAATTATTATGATTATAATTATGGTAATAAAATTAAAAATGTTCCTAAATATAATTATAATTATCATAATTATAATTATAAAAATAAAATCAAGTATGTTCCTAATTATAATCAAAATTATTATTATGATTATAATTATAAAATTAAAATTAAAAACTAATATAAAAGAACTTGTAAAATTTGGGTAGAGTAAGGAACTAATTATAGAAAATAAAATTTTGTTACTTGCTTCTATTGCATGAAAAATGGTCATACATTAAATAAATGTAGAATAAAACATTATGGTGTTCAAAATGAAATATATGCATGAACTCCTATTATAAAATAAAATGTCTTTAACTTTAAAGGACCCAAATAAGTATTTTTGGGAACCAAGTATTATTTTTCTGTTTTGTAGGTTAATTCAAAATTAAAGAAAAAGTTTTTGGGTGTTCACCAAAACTTGATAAAGTATTATTTTTCAAATTAAGGGGGAGTTTTTAAAATGAAAAGAAAAATTTGATAATTATTTCTCTTTCTTCCTTTAACGTATTGTATTTATTATGTTTTGAATTATCCTTTAATAAAAAATTATGATAACTATTATTTATTTGTTTTGTCTTTTTTTTTTTATCGCTTCCATCATTTCAGTGATTATTTTTTTTTAAATAATTAAATATTGTTTTAAAAAAGATATAAATACTCGTGATTCTCTACGTTGGCTTAATACTTGTTTCTTTCCGGATAGGAGGAGTAAGGTATCATACTCATAAAACAAAAAAATATTTTTGTTTTTTATAGTATTATTTGTTTTGGAAAAAATTAAATATTTAGAAAAATAGGTGAAATTTGTACAATACATTAAAGAAAATACTTTTGAAGAAGTATGATAGGAGATGGATACCTTTTCTATGGATAACTAATTTTTGAATCTTAAATCTAAGTTTTTGTAAATCATGTCTTATTTTATAATTTTTCATAACTTTTTTAAAATAAATTAGGACAGCAATTTCCAAAATTTATTTTCTTAAATCGGTTTATTTTGGTTACTCGCGGTCTTAGTTACCTATATATTTTGAGATTATAATATATTCTCTTATAAAAAGACCGTTTTCAGATTTTTAGTTAATTTGAATTACATGATATTTACTTCGTTGACCTTTCACATAATTTAGAAACACCTACTTTTCGTAATATAATAATTTTTCTTAATTTTAATTAAAATTAAAAATATGAATGAAATTGACCGATACTTGCCGCTTATTTAAGATTTCATAATTCCCTGTGAAGTTAACCTGTCAACTCATTCTATCAATACAAAATATTCAATAGTCGGCAACAAATGGTGCATACAATACTGCGGCAACTGAAAGCCACGCGCGAATTGTGGCGGTGGAATTGAAATTTGGGCATCTGTTTTTGTCATCATTTAACCTCGCACTTTGGAAACTATAGCCTCTTTCTCTCTTTGGTCAGTTTGTCGTTCTAACCCACAAACATGACAAGTACGAGACAGAGTTTGAGCCAAGAGAAAAATGTCTCATACTTCACTTTACTCTTCTCTCAGCACTCTTTGACTTGAGCAACATAAAAAAAGTTTGCACCCTAGGGTTCCTTCACCTACCTGAAAGCCTCAAGATAAATCACAGTTTCAATGCACTTTTCAAACACAGAAAATAGTTGGTGAGTCAAGTTTCAGATATTGTGCTTCTTTCTTATCTTTATTATTATGTTTTTTTTTTTCGAAAACAAGACACAACACATGTTAGTTTTTGTTTACCCGTTGTTGTTGGTCCATCGCTGGTTTTACCTTTCATTTAAAATGATTACCCAATACAAAAAATAAATAATATGTAGTTGGTACTTGGTTGTGCTCACTGCTCAATTCATCGTTGCTTCATTTCTCCACAACCATCTACCACTTCTTTGTGGGGGCATTTATTTATCTGAGATGCAAGTGTTCATTTTCTATGTTATGTGTAGTTTGGAAATGTTACTAGGATTATGTTGTGTGTGGATGAGTTTGAGTTTGAGTTTGGGTTAGGCAAGAGCATGTTTTATGGGTCCACGTTTATGACTTTTGGGATTTTAAAGAGAAAGCATGAATGGTAAGTGGTCCTTTGACCATACCCATTTGAAGATGGCTTGGATTCAGCATCAAATCCAACAAAAAGATGGTTACTCGATCTATCCACCACCGGTTTTGCCTCCCCCTTCACCCCAAAGTTGGGGTGCATTCCACAAAGAATCAATGTCTTCGTCATCATCATCATCATCTCCCTCACCTTCATCCTCTGGTGCTAGAATTAGTCCTGCTGTGCTTTTCATCATTGTGATTCTGGCTGTTCTATTTTTCATCTCTGGCCTGCTCCACCTGCTTGTTAGATTTCTCATGAAGAATCCTTCTTCCTCAGCATCTTCTCAATCCAATAGGAACCAGGAAAATGCAACCTCTGATGCTCTTCAAAGGCAGCTGCAACAGCTGTTCCATCTTCATGATTCTGGTCTGGACCAGGCTTTTATTGATGGACTTCCTGTTTTCCAATACAAGGAGATAAAGGGGTTGAAGGAGCCATTTGACTGTGCTGTCTGTCTCTGTGAGTTTTCTGAAAAGGATAAACTCAGGTTGCTGCCTATGTGCAGCCATGCCTTTCATATCAGCTGTATAGACACCTGGCTTTTGTCCAACTCCTCATGCCCTCTTTGCAGGGGTACCCTCCTTACTCCTGGCTTTCCCCTTGAAAATCCATTGTTTGATTTTGATTATTTGAGGGATGATAATGGGGAACCTGAGTTCCCAACTAGGCAGAAAACGATTGAAATCGAAGAAACTGTGGTAGAGAAGGGGGTTTTCCCTGTGAGACTTGGCAAATTCAGAAGGCTTGATGTGGAGGCAGAGGTGGCTGCTGGAGGAGAGACTAGTAGCAATAATTTGGATGCCAGAAGATGTTATTCCATGGGATCTTATCAGTACGTGCTTGGGACTTCAGACCTCAGAATAACCTTGAGCCATGACCGAGAAGGTCGTCATGCACAGTTCTTGAAAGGAACAGAAAACTTAGAGAGACTTTCAGTTGAGGGGGATATTGAAGGAAAGAAGATTACAAGTGTGTGTAAAGGTGAGAGCTTTTCTGTTTCCAAAATCTGGCAGTGGTCACAGAAGGGAAAATTTTCAGTTTCTTCTGATACCCAGATGAGTATGCCCTCTTCTCTTATCACGGATTTGCCTTGGATGAGAGAAACGAGAAGGATATGAAAGGTATCCATAGTATATACCCCTTCTCCACCTTTTACTTGAATTCATTTGAATCCATTGATTACAGCTTCTGCTTTTCCTCGAAATTTCTTCAAATATTTGGTGCTCTAATCTTGAAGATGTGGTTATTGATGTACTACGATTCTGTGACATGAGATGGAAGAAATTTATGTTTCTATACAAACAGATTTTAGGAATGAACTGATACAAATGTTACTGATAACATACAAGTTGTAACAATGACCCAATCATTGGAGACAGCCAAAATTCATGAGATTCACAGATGGAAAGAAATTTTATCAAGGGGGAGAAAATATTTGTCAAAACTATGTAGCACGCTTATTTTTACCGCATAAATGCATTGGGTCACTGAACCGTAGTTGTTTCGAGATTGATATATTGATAAATATCAAACATTTGATATATCGTTGGTAGGAGAAGCAAACGATTATGATATGCTATTCTTAATTTTGATTCCATTTTTGTTGTGATCTTGTAATTCATATTTGATGATACGCATTTGCAGTTACAAAAAAATCAAAAGCCTTAATAATACTGTAGTAGAAACTATTTGATAAAATCCAATTGATTTGTTATTTTCACTCGTTAAAATAGTTTGATTGGAGGAGTCTATTCGTAAAACCTTGTAGAAAAGTAGTAGTTAAACTAAACTATCAGTTGAAATTAGTTCATGCATAGCTTAATTAGTAAACAAGCTTTTACGTAAATTTTAAATTTCTATTTTTTTTTAACCAACGGCAATACTGTCTTCGTTTTTATTATATTGTTTTATTTTATTTACATTCCGTTTAATATTATCAAATTACTAGATAGGACGTTATACGATCGATAATCCGCAAGCAGAAACTAAGAACATGTTTACTTGATTACAATCATCCTAAGTAGATATACTGAAATATAAGTAAATTCAAGAGCGTAAATTCATCTGCAGTCCACAAACAACTAAAAGGGAAAGCAATACAAAATATATAGTCTTTTAAAAAGATAAACAAGTCCAAAAACGACTAAAAGGGAAAGAAATAAAAGATACATAGTCTTTTAAAAAGATGAACAAGTCCTCCACAAATATTCAGAGAAACTAAAGAGTTACACTATCATTCTCTTCTCGAGATGGATCAACACTTATATCTTTGTTTGTATCATTGCAAAAAGATAAAAACAATACAAAAATACAAGCATAAGAAAAGAGCAAACTTGTGTATAAAAATAAAATACATATACAAGTTAAATTTATTTCATCACACACTAGCATATTTCAAATTTTACCAATTTAAACATCATATAACTTTTATATAACTTTTGACTCTCTAAACTCAATTATTGAAATACATGATTGAAATACATGCATTGACAACAAATTTACTAGAGATATTCACTTGTGGTTGTCTTTATTGTTCTATAGAGTCATTGCTAATGAGTTTTACCCTATCATACACAAGGCTAATCTCCTTTGTGTCTCAAGCCAAACAAAGCTCATAGACTAGAACTTCTTGCTAGTCTTCATCACATAACACGTTCTTCTATATTTGAGTATGAATGATTATCAGAATCAAAATACCTCTTTACGTGAATCCATACATCAATCCATACACTAAGTAACGCTACTAGAGGATCGTTTAGGTAAGAGAAGAGATAATTGCACAAGAGATTTTATATTGATTCACTCCAATTAAGCTACGTCCAGTGTCCTCCATAGAGGGTTCCACTATAATATTCACATGATTACAAATGAGTATTAGCACCACTACTAGTACTCAGCTACCTCATTGTTATTTCCTTTGAGTATTAGCACCACTCCTGGTACTCAGCACCCTACCAAGATTTCGTTTGAGTATTCGCACCACTCCTCGTACTTAGCATCCTGCCAAGATTTCCTTTGAGTATTTGAACCACTCTTAGTACTCAACAACTCGTCGAGATTTCCTTTGAGTATTCGAATCACTCCTAGTACTTAGCAACCTTTCCGAGATTTCTCAACTCAACCGAGTCCAATTGTGAGTGTTTTAATTCTCTTCAGAATTGCAATCAAGGATTGCTTACAAGTAATTCAAACTATATCTCTCACTAAGAGGATTTAAATATAATACAAAGTAGTCTAAACATTTGTAGGTGTTTCTCTCTTTTCCTTTCTTCAACTTAAATATATTATTTTTCTTAATCTCTTTCTCTTCTTCTTTTCAGGATGGATATATTGTTGTAAGCTCTTCTTTCTTAAGATATTCCCTTAAGCTATCCTCTTGAATTTTTTTTTGAGAGATCTTCTATTTATAGGCTTCATGGAATTTGTCCGTTAGCCTGAGTTTGTAGTTCATAGCCTTGATATTTGTGCTTTCTCTTTCTTCTTTTCACAGCAACCGTTGGGTAAGTTAACTTTGTTAGAGCATGTATGCTTTTTCAGTCCTTTGCTTGAAGTAGGTTGTACAATCTTTTTAGACTTTGCTTCAAGTGGGGAACATTCTTTTAATATCTCATTTTTATCTAACATCCACTTTTTTTATATTTCATATGTATCACTTTGCACGCGTGTAGAATAACTTATCTGTAAAATTAGAGTAAATTGTGTACGCATCAGATATGTCTTTTCTTATCACTTTTGGTGTTTTTGAACGTTGAACATTTAATGTCATTTAATGCTTGCTTAGAACAACAAAATGCTTTTGATTTCCAACCGTTATATAGCATTTTACAATTAAGTTCTTTTCTTTGAAGACCAATCGTAGATATATACTTCATCATAAGATGAGGTACTTATTAAGCTCATGACATCGGTTAGATACCAATTACAACTATTTTACTAAATTTCCTCATGTGTCTTCAAGTCATGAGAAGATTGAGGGGCTGGTGTACTGATGAATACATATGTAGAAAAGTAGTAGTTAAACTAAACTATACTTTTCTACCAGTTGAAATTAGTTCATGCATAGCTTAATTAGTAAACAAGCTTTTACGTAAATTTTAAATTTCTAATTTTTTTTAACCAACGGCAATACTATCTTCGTTTTTATTATATTGGTTTATTTTATTTACATTCCATTTAATATTATCAAATTACTAGATAGGACATTATACGATTGATAATCCGCAAGTAGAAATTAAGAACATGTTTACTTGATTACAATCATCCTAAGTAGATATACTGAAATATAAGTAAATTGAAGAGCGTAAATTCATCTGCAGTCCGCAAACAACTAAAAGGGAAAGCAATAAAAGATACATAGTCTTTTAAAAAGATGAACAAGTCCTTCACAAATATTCAGAGAAACGAAAGAGTTACACTATCATTCTCTTCTCGAGATGGATCAACACTTATATCTTCGTTTGTATCATTGCAAAAAGATAAAAACAATACAAAAACACAAGCATAAGAAAAGAGCAAGCTTGTGTATAAAAATAAAATACATATACAAGTTAAATTTATTTTATCACACAGTAGCATATTTCAAATTTTACCAGTTTAAACATCATATAACTTTTGACTATCTAAACTCAATTATTGAAATACCTGCATTGATATCAAATTTACTAGAGATATTCACTTGTGGTGGTCTTTATTATTCTATTGAAATACATGCTTTTAGTCCCCCAATTATGAGACCATTTTGTTTTTCGTCCCTCTTTCAAACTTTGATACACTTTGATCCCTTACCTTAAGAAAACTATAAGTTTTAGTCCCCCAAACCAAACGGCGTTAAAAATCTGGTGAGTTGGCTAACGTCTAGCCACGTGGATGACATGTATCCTTTTTATTCTTTGCCACGTGTTTTTACATTTTAAATGACGTGTGTTGTGATGAAATCAGATGATGGAGAGGGTTTTTATACTTAGTAAGTTTTTGGGATATTTTTACGCAAATCAAAACCGTCTTTTATCTTGAAAACGCGATTAGGGTTCGTGTTCATGTTCCATCAAAGAAAAGCGATTGTTGTGCATTGTGTGTGAAAGAAAGGGTCTTCGAAGAAGGTTATTTTGTTGTTCTCGTTTTGGGTTAGTGTGGCTCCATTGCTTTCTGCGCATTGTGTGTGAAAGAAAGGCATTTCGAAGAAGGTAAGTTTGTTCCTTTCGTTTTGTTTTAGTGTGGCTCCATTGCTTTCTGTGCATTGTGTGTGTAAAATTTTCATTTTACAATGTAGGATTGACAATGATTTTTGACATTTCTCTGCATCACATGGGGAAGTTCATGAACAATAAGGGAGTAGAATATGTGGGAGGAGAAATACATGTTATAAAAGGAATTGATCCGGACAGGTGATCTTACTTTCAAGCAGTGAGATTTGTTCGAGAATTCAAGTATGATGAAGAGTTCAAGCTGTGGTGGAAGGGGTCAAAACAACAGGCGATGAACAACCTGAGAATACTCAGTTATGACAGGGAAGCAATGTTCTTGAGTAACTATGCAGAGGAAAAGAATGATGAGGTTGAAATCTATGTCCAACATCTGCAACCTAGTCAGCCAGAAGAAGTTATGTTTCTTAGTTTTGGTGAAGAGGCAATACACGTAGAGGAGATGAAGGAAGAGGTAAATATGGAGGAAGAGGTGAATATTGGTGACGAAGAGGAGGTTATTGTGGATGAACAACATGTGTATGTTGTTGAAGAAGATGCTATTGTGAATGAAGAAGTTGGTTATGTTGGTGAAGCACGTGGTTATATGGATGAAGAAGATGCTTATGTTGGTGTGGTGGAGGGGAATGTGGAAGTAGAAGATGTTCAAATGGATTACCAAGGGGAAGAGGGGAATGTTGGGGGCGAATATGTAGAGATGGGTGAGGATGAGGCTTATGTTGAAGAGGAAGAGGAAGATGAAGAGGGCAATGTGGTTGACGATGAAGTGGTGGAAAATGTGGATGATAGTGAAGATGAAAGAACGACAAATGATGATGATGGGTTTGGGATGGAGGATGAGAGAGTGGAGGTAGAAAGAAGAAACATTAATCCTGATTTGGAAAGGTGGAGTACAATGAAAAACAGGAAGAAAAGTGTGAGGAAAACTGTGAGGAGAAGAAATAGTGGTGGTGAGAGGTCATTTATGATTAATGAAGATGTTGGAGATCATGAGCATGAGATAAATGAAGATTACAATACAGATGAGTTGTCTTCAAATGTGGATAGTGATGAGGATGTGAGTGAGGATAGGAGGAAGTTTCCAAACTATAGAGCAGAAGATATGACAAAGATCTTTAAATTTAAATTGGGGATGGAATTTAAGTCATTGAAAGATTTTAAAAGTGCACTACAGGAGCATAGTGTTTTAAATGGCAAAGAAGTGAAGTTTGTTAAGAATGATTTGAAGAGAGTGAGGGCAGTTTGCAAAAAGGGATGTGGTTTTGTAATTATGGCTAGCAAGGTAGGATGGAGGTAAACTTTTAGAGTGAAAACTCTCGTTGGGCGTCACAAGTGTGGAAGAGTTTTTGGTAACAAAAGTGCAAGTGTACAATGGATTGCACAAGTATTGGTAGATAAATTTTTTAATGTGGGAGGCATGACAGTGAACCAAATCATAGATGAAATGAAGAAGTCATTCACTGTTGGAATAACTCCCTGGAAAGCTGGAAGAGCAAAGGAAGTTGCAATGGACTCTTTAGTGGGTGATGGAGAATGACAATATGGTCGTCTTTATGATTATGTGGCTGAGTTATTAAGAACCAAGGCTGGAACCTCCAATATTGAGGTGAATCAAACCCAACCCACTTTGCCACCAAGGTTTGGGTCATTCTACATGTGTTTAGAGGGTTGCAAAGAGGGGTTCTTGGGTAGTTGTCGGCCATTCATTGGGGTTGATGGTTGTCATTTGAAGACAAGTTATAGAGGTCAGTTGTTAGTGGCAGTGGCAAGAGACCCTAATGACCAATATTTCCCACTAGTTTTTGTTGTGGTTGAAAATGAATGCAAGGAGACATGGAGGTGGTTTTTGACCCTGTTGCTGGATGATATTGGCGACATAGATTGTCAATGCTGGATCTTTATTTCGGATCAACAAAAGCTAACTTCAAATTCAACTTCATTATGTATGTTCATCACATTATGCACTAAAGGTTGTTGTCATTTGTTTGTAGGGATTAATGGTAGTATTTGATGAGATTTTGAATGGGGTGGAGCATAGGCTGTGTTTAAGGCATTTGTACAAAAACTATAAGAAGAAATTCAGTGGAGGATTGCTCATTAGAGACCTTATGATGGGAGCTGCCAAGGCAACATACTTTCAGGAATGGGAAAAAAAATGGGTGAGTTGAAAACTATCAATTTTGATGCTTATGATTGGTTAATGGCAATTCCAACTAAATATTGGGGTAAACATGCATTTAGTTCTTATCCTAAATGTGATGTATTGATCAATAATTTGTCTGAGTCATTTAATAGTACAATTTTGTTGGCAAGAGACAAACCAATAATTACTATGATGGAATGGATTAGGTCATATATTATGAGTAGGTTTGCAACACTTAGAGAAAAAGAAAACACATATCATGGTGATGTTATGCCTAAGCCAAGAAAAAGACTGGATAAGGAAGTTGAGAAGAGTGGGAATTGGCTACCAGTTTGGGTAGGGGGTTTAAAATTTGAAGTCACTCATGGCTTTACAATGGACAAGTTTGTAGTTGATGTAAGTAATCATAGTTGTAGTTGTTACTTTTGGGATTTGGCAGGGATACCTTGTAGACATGTTGTTGATGCCATACATTATAAATTAGACAACCCAGAAGATTATGTTCATCCATATTACAAGAAACAGGCCTATTAAACATGTTATGCACCTGGAATAATTCTAATTAATGGACAACAACTTTGGCCTAGATCTGACACTGCACCACTACTACCACCCACTTATAAAACACCTCCTGGGAGGCCTAAAAAGTTAAGAAGAAGAGAAGTTGATGAATATGTTAGCCATTCAAAGTTGTCCAAGAAAAAATTGGTATGAAGTGTGGCAGTTGTCATGCATATGGATACAATGTAAGAAGTTGTAAAAAGGGGCAGAAAAGCAAGGTAATTCTTCCTGGTCATCTTATTTACAAGGTTATTTTACAAGTATGTCTTATCTAACTACCTTACTCCTTTCACAGGACACAAGGGGTGCAAGAGGATCATCTACATCAATTGTAAGGGGAACATCTGCATCAGCTGGGAGAGGAGCATCTGCATCAGTTGGGAGAAGGGGATCTGCATCAGCTGGGAGGGTTGGATCTGCAAGCACTTCACGAATAGGAGCAGGCAGAGATGCAGGGGCTGGAAGTATGCGTGAAGGTGGAAGAAGAACATCCTCAAGACTGTCTGGACAAATTCTAGGGTCTCAAGCAAGTTGCAATTGATTTGGTAATGGAATATGACTTTTAGTACTGAATGTGACCCACTTAGGGAGACCAGTACTAGTGGGCACAATATTTTTTGGACCACTTGTGTGGCATGTACTGTAGCACATGCAATTAAAGTAGTCAGGAACCACTAAATGTTATATAAAGTAGTCAGGGACCACTTGCTTTTGTAGACTGAATTGTTATGTTATTTGCAGTGCTCTGGGACCACTTCGTATTGTTGACTGAATTCAATGTTAATTAAAGTGGTCAAGGACCACTTATTCATCACTGTCCATTTTAGTAACTATGATTTAAATTAGTGTTACTGGTATTCATTGATTTTGGTGTCTATTTCTGCACAGCTTTCTGCATAATTCATTGTCTGACAATTTTGCAGTTCATTGATTCTCTGATCTTGTAGTTTTGGGGTATCTGGATTCTGAGATGTTGATGTATATAAGGCTCCCAATCCTAAATCTGTGGTCACAGGTGTATGAACACCAACTGTATGCAGTTCGTGATGAACCTTGGGGCCTTGTATTGGAGCTTGGGGCCTTGTCTAAGAAATAAGAAATTGAGGTAGTGAGCCTTAGGAATATGTAGTTAGTGCAATTTTTTCAGTTCTTGCACAGACCAATTTTTACTGCAGAGATTTAGCTTCACATAATCTTGAATTACACGACAAGTTAGCAGCCTTTAAAGGTAGCTTTCTTGAAGGACTTGGAGAGGAATGATTTCACACAGGCATATTTTTGACTTGGTTTTAAGAAACTTATGCTTTTGTACTCTACACATAGGACAAAGCAAATGTTGTATCCAGAAGGACAAAACAAACCTTTTGAGTTTTGACTTTTGCACTGCAGATAACTTGCTAACGTGTCTATTTCTATTTTTGTGTCTTGCAAGATAAAATATAAATGACCAAGGTTTCCAAGCTTCTAGTTTTTGAAGCCAAAAGGTTTTTAGACTAAGCATAGCAGAACTTGATAAGACAGTTTTGAAACCAGCACATGCATTTCTAAATTGTTACTCTCCCAGAATCGAAGTCAGAAGTTAAAGTAGACCAGAACATAATTTCAAACAGATCAAAAGATTAGGAATGTTTAATCCTTCCTACCATAAATAAGTGGTCTTATTCATATGCATGTTTTCATTTGACTTTTGAGAGTCAATGATACCCAATTTTGCTAAGACAAAACTAATGCAGTTTATTAAATGGTTCTTCAATCAGAATTGGAAGTTCACCTTAGTAGTTGTTTTGCATAAAGATTGATATAAGTTACTTACTTAAGCATAAGTTTCTTAAAACCAAATGGAACAAAGGACCGCATCAAAACTGTCAGAAGCTAAAGTGTGAGATCCAATATGCACAAAACAGTCAGAAGCTAAAGTGTCTACATACTCAACTTTCTATCTATCCATTTGGATACCAAATTACATGTTTGAAGTCAGAACGATGTCATATATGAGGTTAATTTAACCACTCCTTTCAGCAATTGAAAATAAGAGATTCTGCAGAGGATAAGACTTATGATATGAAAAAGGTCTATCTTTCGTCAATGTTCAATAATCCCAATCTGCTCCCACTTCTTGATCATGGAATCATGCCTTCTTTAAATAGTCCATTACAACACATCCAATATTTATATACATTTATTTTTATGTCAGAACCCACTTATGTCTTCAAATTCTTTCATTTAAAATGACCGCTATAATCACATAATAACACAAATGCACATAACACAAACATCACCAGGGCAAAATTCAACTGGGCACAATAAAACTAAACTTCCACATTATATTGAACTTAAAACTTCAAAGTACATCCACAACACAACATTACCTATCTAATTACAATTTATCTTCAACACAAATATAATACAAAACATCACTGTTAATGCCCATGTCAATACAAAAAACACCAACATCATTTTGAAATATTTTCTCTCTTGCTCTAATTTCTTCTTCAACTTGTCCTTCTTCTTCCTTAGATCCAACACAACATTTTCAATACACAATTCAACTTCTTCACTCTTCCTTTGTAAGCTTCCTTCAATTTCAAAATCTCCTTCATCAACCCATTCAAAGAAGTTACAGCTTGAATTACTCTGCAAAAAAAAAAAAAATATAAATCACGAAGACAAACTTCATCACAATAAATAAAGCATTTATTCTCACTTACTGCCCAATTTCTACATCTATAAAATAGTCTCCCTTTGTTCTTTATTGTAGTTGCCTTCAACAACAACAATCTTTCCCCACAACCACAATTTTTTGAAGCCAAGTGAGAGGACGATCCACATGTTTGGGACATTCCAGAACCTATGTTCCTTCGTGTGCAACCATTTTCTGCTCTATTAGCTTTCATTTCCCTTCAACAATGATTTCGAAAGTAAATCAAGTTCGAGTAGTCCCAACAAAACCGTAAATCCCAAATCCATCCATCTATTCACACGAAAACAAAGAGGAAAATGAACTTACGTGCCCAACTACACCAATGCTAAGAAGATGATATCCAAGCTTCTGCGATTCACTTTCAACCTTCTTTCAAGCTCGATGATCTCGTCTTTGCTCAAAACCTTCAAACCAAACTTTGCAATGAACCTAATAAAGCAAACTTTACCAATGTTGGGATAAACACACGTCATTTAAAATGTAAAAACACGTGGCAAAGAATAAAAAGGATACATGCCATCCACGTGGCTAGACGTTAGCTAACTCACCAGATTTTTAACGCCGTTTGGTTTGGGGGACTAAAACTTATAGTTTCCTTAAGGTGAGGGATCAAAGTGTATCAAAGTTTGAAAGAGGGATGAAAAACAAAATGGCCTCATAGTTAGGGGACTAAAAGCATATTTAACCATTTTTTTTATCTATATGCATATTGATCATATGAGTCTAAAGGTTTTTAATTTTGATTGAGAATGTACTTTGGTTGAATTTAGGAACTTTCATATGATTAAATGAGTTTTTTCTATCATTTGATAATGTGCTTTGATTAGTGGTAAAAACTTTAACAACAATTAATCAAGAATGAATATTGATTAATTAACTTTTAATTTGGTTAGAAGATAAAAGAATATATATGATTAAACATAATAGGATTTAATATAGAATTTACTTTGGTTGAATTTATTATTAATAATCTAGAAAGGTCTTGCTTTTATTTTAGAATCTATTTTTACTAATTGTAAGATCACCAATAAATTAACTAAGAATTTAATTTAATTAATTTGAAATAAAAAACAATAGTCAATTGAACAATAATTTGTGAATAACTGATGGTGAATCTTTTTTGGAAAAATAATGGATTTAGCCTATTTTATGTTCGGCCTCGTCGATCCGTGGTCTTGTGTAGTCTATCTAGATTTCATTTGTGTTGAACTTCTCCAATACTCGGCCTTATTTGGTCTCTCTAACTCTCAGTCTTGTTTTTTTCTCTAGCTTTCGCTTTGTTTGGCCTCAATGGTATTCGACCTTGTTTGATCTCTCTAACTCTCGATTTGTTTAGATTCTCCAACTTTAAGTCATATTCTACCTCTCCTAGGGATGGCAAAAAAACCCGTACCCATGGGTATCAGCGGGTAAAATCCGCTTCGGGTATCTAATACCCGCGGGTATTTTAATACCCGCTTGTTAACGGGTCGGGTTCGGGTATCACATTATCCGTACCCGCGGATACCCGTTAAAAAAATAAAATTTTAATTTTAATTAATAGGTTTTCTATTTAAATTATAAAATTATAATTTTAACTATTCTAACATCTACTGATCTAATGTGATAATGGGCCAAAGCCCAAATATTTTTAGGGTTTTCATCCTCAGAATAAGGAAAAAAGAGGTGCCCCCATCTTGATAGTTGCAGTGTCGTTTTAGGGTTTTCTTCCTCAGAGTAAGGAAAAAAGAGGTACCCCATTTCTTCTTCTTCTTGTTAGTTGCAATGCTGTCGTAAATCCTTACTCGATCATGTGTGGTTGCCGGCCTCAATGGCCTCCGAAAAGCGGAGGCGTCCGGATCGAAAGCGGAGAGGTTCAGCATCTGGCGGCCGAAACGCGGAGGCGTCGAAGAGGATCAGAAGCGGAGAGGTTCAGCGTCTGGCGGCCTGAGGCAACGAGTGAGTCCCTCAGGGAAGTGAAGACGAGGAAGAAGAAGAGGAAGACGAGGTCGATGGCAGAGGCGTGATGGCAGAGGCGCGATGCGGGGCTAAGGTTCAGTGAAGGAGATGACGGCAAGCTTCGTTGTCGTGGGGAGGCTAACGCATTCAGAGAGGCGGCGTTCATGGGCGATGGTAACTGGACGGAGCTGAACAGAGGCAATCTCGGTGGCGGAGGTACCGGAGAAGAGGGAAGAGGGAAAAAGGAGTTGGCTTGGCTGCGGCTGCGGAGAAGAAAAGAAGAAACCCTAAAAGAAGGGTTTGGGGTTATTATGAAAGATTTGAATTTTTGGCCCGTTTGTATAAAATAAGTAATTTAAACATTGATTATGAGAAAATAATGTTTTTTTTAATTTAATTTAAATATTTTTTTAATTTTTTTAAAAAATTGCAGGTTGAAACATGTATCTAACGGGTATCCGCAGGTTGAAAAAAATCCGCGATTTTTTTTTATGCGGGTATCCAGCGGGTAACGGGACGGGTATGGGTATACTTTTTTACATACGGGTCGGGTTCGGGTATCACACTATCCGACCCGAACCTGACCCGTTGCCATCCCTAAACCTCTCCTATACTTGATCTTGTTCGGTCTCGACCACTCGTAAATACATTATCCTTATATTAAATTATAAAATATAAGTTGTGTGTTTTATAACATGTATTTTATTATTGTCTATTATTTTGATATATTTAATAATTTCATATTATTTAGTAACTATATTTATTTCAAATATATATTCTTTTTAAGTATGTCTTAGTAATACAACCGTAGCAAGACTTTTAAAATAGATAATACTTCATATTTAAAACTAAAACTAAATTAACATATTGGATAAAAATATTATTAATTAATAAGGTACTAATTTAAAGTGGGATCAAATATTTGATTAATTAACAAGGTACTAAGTTAAGGTGGGATGAAATATATTATTAATTAACAAGGTAATTTATTTATGGTCATACAAAATTGAGGAATACAATGAAATGTTAGGATTAATTTAGATTAGAAGATTCTAATTCTAAGTTGGGTTTGGGAAAAACTATTATGTGGAGCCAACTGTCATAGGAACTTTCGAAAGGAAGTTGGTAACTAATTATTAATCTGGCAATCTATCTGTTCTGCGGTGTTATTTTGCTAAAAGAGGTTTTGCATTGGTTCATTATCTCGCAGAATGAAAAACCCTAAACAGAAAGGGAGAGAGAGTTTTGATATCACAAACATTTCCGATTACCTCTCTCCTTTCTCCGGCGAAGATGACACCATCGTCGAACAGGAAAAGATTCGTCGATGACGACATGCAAGATATTGCGTTCTTCGAGAGAGGTTGTTGCTTCAACTTTTCCTGCTTCGGAGACAGCTCCAGAACGACGTCGTCGCAGAAGAAGATAGTGAGAGAGAAGGTGCAATGGTGGAGGAAGATAAGGGAATGGTCAAAACATGTGGCAAGTTCCAAATGGAAAAACTTGGTTCGTCGGTTCCATAATAAAAACCGCGCCATTGGGTATAGAAAGCAAGGCTCGTTCCGCTATGATGCTAGAAGTTATGCCCGAAACTTTGATGAAGAAACTAAAGAGAAACGAGAGGAACATTATGCTTATGATTTTTCGTCTCGTTACGCTTCTGTTCCTTCGTCGGCTAAGTCTTCCATGGACCTTGGAAAGTATGGCCCCTCCTTCATTTGACTGCTGGAGAATGTGCTTATTTCAAGATCAATGGTTTCTTTTGGTTTTCACTAAAACTCTCTGAGAAAAACAAAACACACACACACACCCCAAAAAGTCTTTTCATTTTCTAAATAATATAGTTTGAGTTTTTTTTTTCTTTTTTTCTTTTTTTCTAACTAACTAGGTAAAGATTTCATCGCTAAAGAAAATGTGTTCACCACGAACTGTTGATTAATTCTGGTTTGGTAAATTTATTCGAAGCTAATGACAAAAACAATTCTTGTCAAATTATTTTTATTCTTTGATTTAGAGATTGGAAGTGTTGGACACATTTATTGCATGTTAAAAATATTGTAACCATTAAATAATAATGCTCCAACCTGTTTGTTAATGTTATTATTTAACTAGTAGGCACTAGTGCAAGATCAACATATAATCTCATGGGTTCAACATTTAATAATTGAATTCGACGTAAAATAATATAAAAGGTCGAATGTCTCAGCGTTAGAAGTTAAAATGTGAGTGAATTCAATAAAAATTTGAGCGGGAGATTGAAAATTCATTCACTTTATCTCAGTGCGCGAGACCCTTTTCTCTTGTCAAACTTTTCTCGAACGAAGTTTGATGATCATTACAAGTAATGTTTACAAATGCATGTTAATTAACTACTTTATGTATGATTTTCGTTTGTTTTGACCGATTATTTTCGTGTTTTTCTTCTTCATACACGCATTTTGCTTTCTTTCTTACTGGTAATGACACTTTATTCCGATGAACCCACCTTTTGAAGATTAATTTTCATTTTCGTTTTGAAGAATTTATTTGTGGAACTTGTTTACCGTTTTTTTTTAACTTGTTTGTTGTTGTTGTTTGTTGAACTTGTTTGTTGTAGTTGTTGTTTGCTTGAACTTGTTTGTTGTTGGTTGTTGTTGTTTGTTGTCGATACTTCATAGTTCATGTTTTATAAAATACCAAAAACTGAATTTGTTGTTTTTGTGTTTTTCAGGTCTCGTAGAGTTGTAAAAAGAATCATAATTAATTAAAAAAATAAAAAAATTGACTAACGTCGTATATTGACAAAATTCGACGTAAATTAACGTTGTATATTGACGAAATTTGATGTTAATTTAATATCGAATTTTTTAAAATTCGACGTCAATTTAACATCTTCTGATATAACATCATTTGCGAATTCGCCGTTAAAAGCTCAAAATATCCAACGTTGTACGCGATTTTTGTATTAGTGAGGGGATTAGGGTGATGCCTAATTGTTTTTTATTCCTAATCAATTAAAGAAAAAAATTATTTGTATAAAGGTCAAAACCAGGAAAGAGCATATTCATTTTAGACAATACCTTGTCCCATAAACATGGTCTTAGTTAAAAAAAAAAAATAGTAATACAAAACAAAATGCATAACCACTACAACAACAAAAAATTTACCAATGATCAATGTTGTTGAAAAATTTAAAAATTCATCACTAATCACTAATCGACGGACAAATATTCATTAATAAAAGTTTGATAATATTTATCGATGGGTGATATTTATCGGTAATGACATGACTGATCAAGTACAAGACAATGCTGACAGATGTATCCGTTGGTAAAGTTTATTGATAAATGACATGTCAGTTTCCAGTGGAGTGGATTGTATTCCTTGCCTAGACAAACATAATGCCACTATTAGATAGTAAAATCCAAACAAACAATAATATAATATCAGACAAATACCACAAACATGTTTATATGTGTAAAGTTTTATTGTCTTACTGCACCACCACTGTACTTCCCTCTTAAGAAAATATTGTCCCTAGGCCCAGAGACAAACTCTTTGAATTGATTAGGAGTTATGTAGCATATAAGCTTATTGTTGCGAAGCTTATAAAAGAAGTCATATCAAATCTAATGCAGGGCAATTTGGGCCCTGTGAGTTGTTGTTAATTGTTGTTGCATGTAATTCATTTGTGTTGTAACAAAATTAATGACTTTTTGTCACAAGTGCAAAATATACTTTTTATACCTATTGAAATCCAATAGGTATAGAAAGTGGTGCAGTGACAGTATTGTAAATATGAAAAACTTTTATATATCGGTTGCACTCATAACAAGTATAAGAAGTGGTCTAGTGACAAAATTGTATTAAATTACAAAGATTTCTATACTAGTTGCATTCAAAACGAGTACAAAAAGTAATTTTTCTATATTGCTTATACCTAGAATCGGGATAAAAGTGGCGTGGTGACAAAAATGTAATATTGAAAAACTTTTTCTATACCGGTTAGACATTATAACCGATATAGACTTCGCGTTTGTATGGTCCAAGTCTTCACCTTTTTAGATTGGAAATTATTGGCTTTCCCTTCTTTGACTCATTCCACTCTTTTTTCTCTCTCTCCCATTCACTTCCACACTATCATCTGAAAACCTCTAAAAGATAACTTCTTTGTTCACTTTTATGTGCAAATTTTTCTACTTTTCATTTTTTGTTGTTTTACTTAGTGTGTGTCGTGATGTCATCATAGATAGGGCAAGAATGAAGAGATTAAAAGAGTGACAAAAAGCATAAAAAGACATAGCAATGTGGGACTTCACTTAAAAGAAAGAAGAATAAATAAGTCTCTTCTCCTTTTAGTTTCTTGTAATGCAAGTTATTTCATGTATAGTTTTAGTTTTGATCTTTAGACTAGTTAGGTAGTTTATATACCCTTAGAAATATGTAGAATTAAGAGAAGTGTGTAAGAGCCGGGAAATTAGGGGTCTTAGAAATAAAGTAGTCTTGAGACTTTGGTGTTTTTGTTTGGTAATTAATGTTCTTAAGTGTACACCTTTGTTAGAACATAATTGTTATGTTAGTTTATTTATATTTTGGCCTAATGGGAAAAAGGTCTTTTACACTTTATTAATTAGGTGTAGAAATTAAAATAGGAGAGTGTAAAAAGGAAAAACATGAAAATTAAATAATATGAAAATTTAATAAAAACATATTATGTAAATCTTATGAAGATCTAGTTGTTGTTATTTTAAAAACGTAGTTAAAAGAAAATTGAAGATATAATTTTGGTGGATTTAGATATTTAAAAAAGATATTATTATTATTATTAGATAATGTAGATATTTTAAATGATATATTGAGATATTATTATATATAATTAGATATTATGGCTAGATAAATTTAATATATATTATTGATAGACTCATTATAATAAATTAGAATAAAATGTATAATTATAAGTGAGAAAATATTAGAAATAAATTTGAGTTGATTTATAAATATTAAGATACAGAGAAATGGGTGGTTTTGTGTTTAGAAACCCTAGAAACTCTAAATCAAAGATAGAAACCGAGGAAGAGAGGAAATTGGCATTTTGGGAGAATAAGAGAGAGAGCGATAGGAAACTCTTAGTGCAAAGGAAGATTGATAGTGTTTTAGGATTGTAGATAAAGCCTTAGGATTGACCAAGGTATGGGAAAACTTATGTTTGCTTGTTATTATCTTGATTGGTAATCTTTGTTTGATGTATGGTGTGATTCATGGTTGGGATAGTCATGATGATGTGTATATATGATGATAATCATGGTATTTGAGATGATCCAAGTGATGCTATGTGATAGTGGTGTTATATAATAGTTATAGTACGTAGTTAGCATAAATGTTAGTGAGTGGATAGACCAAAGGTCTATGTGTGAGATCTTAGTGATGACATCATGGGTTAGAGATCAAATATCAAGGATCGAGGATCGAGTAATTTGTAGTGATTGAATTGTTATGTTAGAGGATTAGGAAGTCTTTTGTTGGCTTAATTGCTTATTTTGTCTCCAGTTTCGTTCAAGTGTATCAAGTTGGTCCATCCTTTTAAAAAAGTGACAATTGCATCCCCACTTGATAAAATTTTCCTCAATCAAGTCCCTTCCGTTAAATACGGCGTTAACTTTTATTTCTCCCTCCTCTGCTCTTCTACAGCGCAACAGACTTTTCCTGGTTTTGTCAATGTTATCTTTTCGTCCTTTTTCCCCTTTCTTCTTTCAACTATAGTTTATTTTTTCACCTACTAAACTAATCATACATAACACTCATACCCTTTATGCTTTCGCTACCTCCCATAACTCACTTCAACTAAGCCAGAGAGTTTATGACCTAGTGTTTGTATTAGCGCTTGAACAATATTTTCAATTTCCCCAAATTCCGACCTATAGATGAAAAAAATTATTAAGAGAGTAAAAAACTTTAATAAATGATATATTTATTTTTGTTCTTAAATTTTGAAAAAAAGAACAAAAAAACTTAAGCGAGTGTTTCCTAAATTACCTCTTAACGAGAATTAAAAAAAAATTACTGCTTAAAGTAACATTAATTTTTCTATTATCAATAGTTTTAATATTTAATTGATTTCTATATATACTATGATGTAAAAATGAAAGATAAAATTATGATGGTATAAAATTTTTATTAACATACTTAAACTTCCCTTTTAACCTAAAGAAAAAGAAATATATTTTCCAAAATAAATAAAGAAAAACTCAATTCAAAGTGAAAATGTAAGCCAAGAACCTTAATTATAACATATACTTGTTTCCGATATCCCAACAAGCTAAATTGGCCAAATTCGTCTAATGTTTTTAAATGAATATATAAGAGGCACAAATATAGAAAACAGAGATAATAACCATAACTAACAGATACCTGTTTCTGACATCCTAACCAGTAATATGCCAAACCAATTCATAGCTCTCTCCCATCGATAAACCTTATCAGGGTTTCGTTTGAATTTCTGTCCGAGTGAAACGAAGGCCTTCTCGTATACCCTATTCTGATAATCTTTGGAGAAAATGATGATAGAAATTCGAGAACCTCTGGTTGATTGTAGAAGCTGTGATGAAAACACTAGAAGAGGATGATCAACTACCCAACCAGTCCCAAAACCTTTTAAACCCTAATTTGTCTATCATCGTCATCATCATGGTAGTGGAAGAGTAGCTCTCACGGTTGGGAGGAGAAGAAGTAAAACAGAATAGTTAGGTGAGCAACGACAAAAATAAGGAATAATTAATTAATCATAATGGTGATGCATTGTGTTATTCATCCTTAATCATAACAAAGTTATGACGAAAAGATAACATTGACAAAAACATAAAAAGTTTGTTGTGTTGCAGAAGATCAGAAGAGAGAGAAAAAAAAGTTAATGTCGTTTGTGTGTAGTTAACATAAGAGACTTGATTGAGTCAAATTTTACCAAGTGAGGACGCAATTTACACTTTTTTAAAAGGATGGACCAAAACTTGATACATTTAAGCGAAACTGGGGACAAAATAAGCAATTAAACTTTCTTTTGTTATTATTACTACTATGTATGGGGTGTTTGATCATTGTTGATATAATCAGTATGTTTATATCTTGTTATTATGATTGTTTTAGCGATAAGTTACCCCATATGTGTTTGTGTTGTGTGTTTGTGAATGATTATCGACGATGATTGTATAATGCGTTATACCTGAATAAATGATGTTGTAGATGGTGCCGAGATATGATTTATTCGAGAGAGGACGAGGGACAAACTTGGGGTTTTATTCAAAGTTATTGCATTTGAATGTTAAGACAATGTAATTGAAATTGTTTTATTTCCTTCGTTATTTCTATTGAACAAATGTTTTTGGAACTATTATGTTTTGAATACATTATGTCGTTTAAAGGTTAAGGTTTTTGAAAATACGTTTCCGCGCTATGATAAAGTTTTGAATTTTATTGGTTTTTGAATAACCCGAGACACCTTGAAATCTAGGGCGCTACATTTTGGTATCAAAGCCAGGGTTTTGACAAATCTTTTGCATTCTTTGCAGAGTGAGCTCGTTTAGCTTTTGTTGTGTGATCTAACTGTGTGGGTATGTGTATGATTGTGTGGATTGCATGGTAAGTGTATGATTGTGTGAATTGCATTTGTATGTGTATGAATGTGTGTATTGTTGTTGTGTCTCTAGTGAAAAAGTCTAATGTTTCTATTTGTATAGGGTTTGGTAATTTATGTGTAAATTGTTTTAGATTAAATTTTGTTTTTATTGTGAATCTATGTAGCTTGTTTGCATGATGAGGATATTTGTAGAGTGTTTCTTGCTATCTATAGTTGTGAATAAATTGTGGTTTTGTTTTGGATGATACATTGAGCAGTTTGTTGTGATGTTTTTTTTTTATCTATTCAGAAATTGTTATTGTTATTGTATTATGAAAATTTGTGTTTAGTGTTTATGTAATTTTTTGGGAGTATTTGAAGTTTTGCATGGTGTATGCTTCCTTATGAGTGCAATTTTCGGGGGATGAAAATTCTTTTGAAGAGGAGTGAATGTAAGATCCGGAAAAATAAGAGTCTTAGAAATAAGGTAGTCTCGAGACTTTGGTATTTTGGTTGACAAATTGTGTGATTGAGTGAACATCTTTGTTAAGACATAATTATTATGTTATTTTCTTGGATTATATTTATATTTTGTCCTAGGGACAAAAGGGTTTGTTAGATTTTATTAATTAGGTGCATAAATTAAAATAGAGAGTGCAGAAAGGAAAAACATGCAAATTAAATAATATAGAAATTTAATAAAAAATATTATGTAAATCTTTTAGAAGATTTTGTTGTTATTTTAAAAAGTAGTTAAATGAGAATAGGAGATATAATTTTGGCGGGTTTTAAGATTAAAAGAGATATTATTATTAGATAAAATCATTAATAGATATTGTTAGATATTTTAAAAGATATCTTAAGATATTATTGGATGTAATTAGATATTATTAATAGAAAAGAATAATAATAATAATAATGGTTATAATAATAATATATTATTGATATGTTCATTATAATAAGTTAGAATAATAATATTAAGATAGAATATAGTAGGGGCTTATCAGAATTAATTAAGTTAAAGCTAAAGTTAAAATAATAGACACATTTTATTTAATTAGAAACTCTGGTCATTAGAAAAATGGGATAAAAACCTAAAACCTAAAAAGAGAGATAAGGAGAGAGAACGTTTTCTAGAAGAGAGGCAAAGGAAAGATTTGTGGTGTTTTTGGAGTAGAGGTAAAGTCCCAGAACTGGTCAAGGTATAGGGAAGGTTACATATGTTTGTTCGTTGTTGTATATTATATGTTCTTGATTATCTTGATTGATAATCCTTGCTTTGATGTATGCGTACATGATTGTGATTATGATTATATGTGGTTATTGTTGAGTAAGAGCTTATGTATGTATGGTCATATGGTTTATGTAATATTTGTGATGAGTTTTACCTATGAATGTATTATGTATGTTTTGTTGGGTTATCCCAACAGAGAGTTTGATGCTAAGGAAAAACACAAAGTTATGATGCTTGGGGGTTTCCATGCAAATATATGTAAAAAGGGTGTGATAATAATCATATGCAGTATAAGTGGGTTTATTGGGGGGAAAACATGTTAATGATTGAATTTGGATTATTCAAGTGTTGTAATATATGTGTTTGAGTATGTTTACATGGGTATGTGATGCTTGAATACATGTATGATATGTTAACTATGTTTCCACGTGATCTAGGGTTGATGTAAGAGTTTGAATGCTTGAATCATGTTGAGGATGTGTTTCGATTCGACAATAAACGATTATCATTACTAATAATCGATTATTTACTTGTCATTGTTGAGTATGGTTGTGGGAATAATGGATTATCTAGGATGATAATAGATTATCCCTTATGTTAAATTTTTATTCAACTTATTTTTGTTACAATTTAAGTAACCTTATTTCTAATTTCTAATTTGTATTTCAAATTATTATATTTAAAATTGAATTACTTTCATTAATCTAATATAAATTTTTTTAAAATATAATTTTATTTTCATTTTTATTTAAATTTAATTTATTTATTTTTAAAGTAAACCAAAATGACAAGTCATATAGATAAACAAATTATAACGTGTTAGAAAATGAATTAATATAACTTTGTAAGCTCATTAAATATTCATATAAAAACTAAAATATCATATTATTCTTTGGTTGGAAGAAGCAAATGAGCAATTAACAAGAGAAAATCCATTCAATGTTTAAGCATTAGTTATATCAAAGAACATGTGTATCATGTTAAATATATTATCTTTATTTTATTTATCTTTATTTTTTGGTTGTCTGTACCACTAAACTCGTTGTTGTCGGTGGCGTCATCGTCAACCGTTGTCGATGGTGTCATCGTCTACTACTGCATCTACCGCTGCCACTATCGAAATTCTAGTTTCAACTTACGATCGCACGATTTTGGCCGTCTAGGCCAAGTGACTATCGTGCCATCAACAACAAATTCACGCCTTTTAAAGTTGTGAATCTGCTCCCTTTCCCGTCATGTATTGTGACACATCTCGCAGTCATTTAGAGCATCGATGTCACTCTTTTTTCTCATGTCACCCTTGTTTAGGTAACATGCGTTTTAGATTGTTCATTTTTTTTTCATAACAAATATATTTTTCGTTTTTAAATTATTTATAAAAATTATATTTTAGTCCTAAACTATATATATATATATATATATATATATATATATATATATATATATATATATATATATGAAAATTATGTAAAAGATCCTAACAAATACTTAGGAAGTGTTTCTTTTGTGATCATTATCATATTTAACCTTTTTCTTTATGATGTTTGAATGAAGAGATCATCAACAAAACTGCAAACAGGAATCCTTGTATAAATTCTCAGCGGTATAAAACATATACATTGAAGAACTAACGCAGCACATTTTACAAAGTTCTAGGCCTGCTAGATACACAATCCACAACCAAACTATTCTTTCTGATACAAAGTTTTCTATTGAAAAAAATTAAAATACCTCCCACAAAAATATCCATTGGTCAATTGACATTCATTTACTTGGACAATGGGAGAAAATTCCCTCCTAACATATTATTTATTCATGTATCAGGAGGAGAAATGAAAATATTGGTAGCATGGAGGGGCACTATAAAAAATGCAACCAATTTATGCTGTGTATGATTTATCTAAACTGCATAACTTGTAGCCAAAACTCAGACATGGTAGACCATGCCAACTTCTAGGATAGAAGCATGAGGGATACTTAGAGCATAAGTTGGTCCTCTAGAATTTCTCCTCAAGAAATCATACCCATAATTGATCACAACTTTCTTTATCCAACTTGAACCTCTCTTTGCTTTCACATAAGAATGTCCCATTATGAATGCCATTCCTCCTTCTCTTGCTTGCATTAGTTCCTGCAACTCCTCCCTTACACCCAAATCAATCTCTGGACTGTCTGGCAAAACAAACCTCACTCTCTTCCTAACTATTTCAGGAGACTTAACCACCCTCATTTCTAAGCAATCTTCCATCTGAGAATTGTTCTTATCATCTTCACACATCCTTATACCTTCTGAGTTTGATGCTGAAGTGCCTACAACTGCCATTTTTGTGTCATCTTCAAAACTCTCAAATCCTTGGTTCGACTCAGAAGTATCTGACCGAATGAATTCTGCTATGCTACAAATAAGATCTTTCTCAAACTCAATATCATCCTTGTGAAAGTCCCTATAACCATACCGAGCTATGCACCTATACAACCTGTATTCTTTTGGGCCAACTCTACCAACCAAGAACCTTTCTTCAGGTCTCACATGTGGCACTGGGACAGATTTGACGCAGAGGAAGATCACTACTTGATGAAAAGCTGGAAGATTGGTGACAAAGTGAGAGAAAATGGCTGGGATCCCAGACACAAGTTCAGTGTGTATTAGGCCAATTCCTCTGACACGAACAATTCCTAGAGTGGGGCCTAAACCAAGGAGCCAGTTGATGGACACCTTATTCTGAACATCAAACTCGTACTTTTTAAGTGTGCCATAGTGCCACACATACATCACGATAAGAAATATGAGCGAGAGGGCAATGGGCACCCATGCTCCTTCAAGGAACTTGATCAGGGATGCAGAGAAGTATAGTGCTTCGATTGACCCAAAGAAAAATATGAAACAAATGGCTAGGAAAATACTCTTGTGCCAGCATAAAACAATAACTAGAGACATTAAGCATGTGGTGACCAGCATCACAGTTATGACAGCCAAGCCTGTTCATCCAAACAGTATAAAAATTCATTAGACATGCTATAAGCCATTAAAAACCATGATCAAGATTTCTACAATCTTATTGTACTGATCTTTTTTTTTTTTCAAGCATCAGAATAACACCATAAGATATAATCTAGAAACTGTTGAAAAATGCTAATGGACCGAACTAATCCTATATTGGGTCTTTGCATTAATCTGTTGTTTTCAGACCAAAGTACATCATTCTTACTGATCCTTTCCATCAAGAAGTAAGTAAAAGATTGAAAATTTAATTACCAAAAGGGGAAAGGGAGTAAAGAGAAAAGAAAATTAGTTTAGAGAAACAAAAATCAAAGTGAGAGAGATGTTTCAAACATTCAGTACAAATAAATTTGCGTGTGCATCAGGAGAAAGGGTACCTGATGCGTTTCCCATGCGTTTTGTATCTCTAAAACCAACAGTAATAGCAAGGCAAAGTAGCATCAAGCACCAGTTGATCTCTGGGATATAAATCTGGCCGTGTACCTTTGATGATGTATGAATGATCTTGACTTTGGGGAAGCATCCCATTGCAGAACATTGTTTGATTATGGAGAAAGTACCTGTGATGATAGCTTGACTTCCAACCACAGCTTGAAGTATGGCTATTGCAAGAACAGGCCACCTAATTTTCTCTAAAACAAATTCAAAAGGAAGAGCTTAATCAATCATTCTTTAACAATGTCCCCATTGTGAGAAACTCAGATCTTACCAGGTACAGATACGTAGAACCCAATTCGGTAATCACTTTCAATAGTATGATGCTTGGAAAGATATGCAGCTTGTCCCATATATGCCAGAATTAGAGAAGGGTATACCAGAAAGGTAAAAGCAATCTGCAGGTAAGTGGTTTTCAGTTAATGCAGTTGATTATTTCCCTGCAGCTTCTAATTAAGAAACATCCCCTAAAGCTTCACATTCATGAACATTTGAAAAACAATGATGTATTTAAATCATTGATTCCAAATTTTTGCACGAACAATGATGCATTGCTTTCAAATCAAAATTGGGAATGTAAATCATGAGTTTAGTTTCAATTTGAAAATGATGCTACCAACTTATTTTCTATTAGACAAACATCATTTCCCTTCAAACATTCTCTCATAATTTAAAAATGATGCTACCAATTGTGCACCTTAATCGACAACTGTGAAAAGTGCCCTAGATCAGCAAACATGGCTTCAGAACCTGAAACATAAGAGGAACAACGACAGAGGAAGTTAAAACATATGTCAAGCATGTAGCAGTTGTGAAGTACAATTACTATATATACCTGTTATACACAGTAGAATTCCCCCTAAGGACATCCAACCTCCTCTTTGAGTCTTCTTCAGAAATTTGAACATGTAGTAGGGAGAGAGAGCCTCATAAACATGAGGGTTCCAATGTAAGATATTATACATACCGATACAGCTAATGCATAGTAGCCAGGTCAACACAACAGGAGCAAATAGAAACCCCACGCGATGTGTTCCATAATGTTGAAGTGCAAACAAAAATATCAGTATCACACAAGCAATTGGTACTTCAACATCTGCACAAGCAATTATATTTCAGAAGTGCAGAATAATGTCTAGATATATGCTAAGAAATTGAGTTATAAGTCTAACAGTAGATTGTCCTACCTAAAAACAACCAACAAACATTAGAAGCTCTAAGATTGACTTAAACATGTACATTCTGGTTAGAAAATAGAAACCTTTTGCAATATGAGAGATATTTTAGGACTCCGAATTGTTTAATAAATATACACAAATAGTAAGTCACATATTTAACTGTGGCTTTTAGGTAAAACCTCTTTGTTTGCTAGGATAACTACTTTCAGTTCAGTCAACTTCTCAAGGTGCTGATACAATAGTGCTATACTTAAAACTACTCAAGTGATTAATTTATGAAACAAGTGGTTATCATTAACCAGTCTTATAATATCTTAAAATATCCCCTCTTTAATATTGTTTCTCTCGTTGTATTTCCAAAGGGAAAGGAAATATACAGATGATAATGGATATGTTTGAATATAGACCTAAGAAACTATAGGATTATAAGGAGTCAAATATTATTTCAATTGAGGCCCCACATGATTTAGACATTCAGTAAGGTTCTAATGTAAAAGGTAAAAGACCAGTGCCTAGTTACATTTGTATTAGAATCAGAATTTTCAGAAACTGAAGAAGTGTGGAGCAAACATCAACTGACATAGTCAACTTATTCTGATTTCTGTGTGCTGAAAAGTTACTAATGCAGCAAAACAAAGTATAAACTGCAGTAGTAGTATACTTTGAATGCATCTGGAAAAAGGTTGAATAATGGGATGGAATCAAATCTATATACAACTGGCCATAAGTCATCCAATTGAAATTAAGAAGCTCAAGGTGAGAGGTCATTATTAAAGAAGATAAATACTTAACGGGAATCACAAATGACCTTAGAAGAACAATAGAAGTCCAGCAAACGAAGCTGCATCAAAAGCCTAATTTTAATAGAGGAAGGACCACATTTTAGTGTTTAAGGCACTGCAGTGATTAAGTTTAAATTAAGTTGAAGAGTACCTGGACCATCATTAATCATTCATAGTGGAACAGTATATGACAAATTTACTAGTGTCCTTACCTAATTTTGTCATCCAATCAGATAATCACTTTACTGTTCCAGATTGATCCATAATAGTTTATTCAAAAACCTCATCCATACCACCATGCTCCTATCGTAACAACTTCTTTTAGTAATTTCCTATGCTCATCATATTCTAGTGAAAGTTATTTAATAAAGAAATTACGGTTTTCAATTCTTCTGTGCTTGATATTCTATTAGCCACAACCACAAACTTTATCATATATTCAATATTATCAACTTGGCAGGGATTGTTTATTTTAATATAAATTTTAGCATGACATTGATTTGACTTCGATCAAAACAAGGAAGTTGGCCCTGATTACATATTTATGGGGACCCACAATAATGCATGCACTTGGAGGCATTTGGTTCTCCCTTTTTGTCCACTAACTCGAACGCTTTGATATAGTTTAGCAAAAAAAGGGAAGTCATTTAAAATTTCAAATAGGTTGTACTGAAAAAATTAAACAAAAATATATTGTGATAGCTAACAACAATAATTTCAGGATCAATATCTATTCGGCATATATGCCATTCAGAGAGCAACTTCCCCCAAATCAATAGCAGTATTGTATGATGCAACACCATTAGAACTATTCTAAATGTACAGAATTCTTTAGAAAATATTCCAGAGAATAGTTCCAGATGCCAAGCATTTTGCAATTTACTAATCAAAATTGAATTCTTAATCCATTAATCCAATTCCAATAGTATAGTTATGTATGTGTATCCAACTGTAATATACAGCATATGAAACGGAACTTCAAACCATCTTGCAGCTTATTAAGATTAAAATATATTTTTTCAATTAAATTCATGACATGTTGCTTACTGCTCTTTCGTGTTCATTAGAGGCTAGCCACAAACGAGACTAAAAATTGATCTCGAACAAAACATACTAAAAGGAGATTAAATCAATGAATTACTTGTATTTAGAAAGGAACTTACATCTATGCTGTTCTTTAGACATAGAAAGCTCCAACCCTGACACGGCAGAGAAAACTGCATAATAACAGAAAACCAAATAATTCAGTCATCAAGAACCACCATCTCTGTCCAAAACCATGATTTTAGCTGCAACATGGTTTCTCGGATCTGCCAAATTGCGGATTGCATTTGTCCACAATTTCCAGCTCTGTGAAAGATTGCGAAGAAACCACGAGCGCAGTTTAAAACCTTGGCCATGACCAAAACACAGATAACTTTGCAAATCCCAGTACCAGAAATTGCAGGTGTAAGCACACCATCCCCAATAACCATGCAAGTTCCTATCAGAGCCAGAACAAGCAGCACCCTCTGCAGAACCTTGTGTTTCTCGAACACCGATTTCAACCCCAACCCAACATTCTTCTTATCAATTGGCACTGTTCCATCCTTGGTGTACTCAGTTAGTTCTTCGTCTGCAAGCTGAACATTAGGCAACAACCCCACCTGAGCATGCCTGCATAGAAGAGAGTACAGAGCAAAAGTCCCTCCTTCTCCATTGTCATCTGCTCTGAGCACAATGAAGACATATTTGAGGAGTGGAACCAGTGTGAGAGTCCAGAACACAAAAGACAACACTCCATATATCTCTTCATTGGTCTCTGAATGCTGAATGTCCTCAGCAAAAGTGCTTTTGTAAACATAAAGTGGGGATGTACTTAAATCGCCATACACAACTCCTAAGCTCTGATAAGCCAATGTTAACACTGTCTTCCATGATCCATCCTGCAAGGTGTGATAAGTGGTATGTCAAAAACAAGTTTTTATTTTTTTTTCTTTCACACATAATACTGATAAGGAAACTCTAACATGCCATACCTTAAAAGAGTTTTTGTAGATCACAGACTCCAGATCCATCAAAGAATGTCTCGGAAAAGACCAACCTTTAAATTTTCAATTTTGCTGAGATATCAAAGGAAAATGAATGCCACCCTCATGAATCAACACCCTCCCCTAGTTCAAGGTAGTCCTTAAGAAAAAAAAAAACTAATTTTGGCAAAGGAGAGAGTTTGGTACAACGCCTATGCTCTGTTTTCTCTTTTCAAGTATGTGCTCAAATGCAGACAAAACAATAACAAACAAGCATAATAAAAAAACACCAGCACCAACCAATTTAGATAACAGGGTTAAGTGTTGTCGTCAGAGTGAACAGATTTTTGGAATAAGAGAGAAAGAAAGAGAGAGCAGTTAAGCAAAACTTCTGCAGTGAGTGAGTGAGTGGTGATTTTGGATTCAAGTTTTCTGTTTCCTTGTTCTCTAAATGCTCTGTTGAGTTTGCAGTTTGGTTCAGAAGGAATATATTATAATATAGTTTTGAAACGTGAAATTGGATGTTTGATATAATATATTATATTATATTATATATATATATATATATATATATATATATATATATATATATATATATAATATAATATAATAAATATGAAAACGGATTGAATTGAATACTTTACATATTATTTGACCTGTATTAATGAATTTCATCCATGTGTAATAATTGTTGAAAAAGATATAGTATTTTAAAATCTTGAATATTGGAGAATATTTACAAATAGATGAAAAAAAGATATTTACAAATACTTAAAAAAAAAGTAAAATAAAATTAAAAAATATATATAATATAAATTAAATATAAATATAAATGAATTTTAATTTTAATTAAATTTATAAGTAATGAAAATTACAAATAAATATTAAAATATTATTGCATTTGAAGGAGGATAAGAAACAGGGAGAGAGTTGCATTAAGCATGCACTTATTGGGAACTCTTGACTGAGCTGACAACTTCTCAATAGAAAGAGACACTTCTATGTCTATCTCTTTCCCTCACAGTCCTAATTATGGGGACGTTTCAGTTTCACAGCTGTTAACACCTAGCTGTTACAAAACCTTCAATTAGGTCATGAAGTTAAATTATTCTTAATTAATCTATTTTTTACCAGACACTTTTAAGTTCATTTCACATATAATACAATAATAAAATAATTATAAAAATATAAATTTTTATATTAAAAAAATAGAGAAAGATAATATTAAATGTATATAATACAATAATAAAATAATTATAAAAATGTAAATTTTTATATTAAAAAAATAGAAAAAAAATAATATTAAATGTAAAAAAATATAGGTGTATAAAAGAATATTTTTCTTTTTCCAAACCAATACAATGAATCAATTTTCATCATGACTAACTTTTCGCACTTCATTCATCTTTATTTTATTTTTTTCCTTTTCATTTCACAAAAAGTGAACACAATATCTTGGCTAACTAAAGCATTGTATCAAATGTCATGGACCAATGTTTTTTGATAGTTTTAATCTTCTTTAACGGCTAAAAAATATTTAATATGATAATAATATTATCTTATTCTTCTGTATAATTCAGTGTAAACATTTATTTTATTTGAAATTTAATGAGAAAATCTTTCATAAGTTTCTTGGTCAAAGAGAGAATTTTGAAATATTTATTTGAGAAAATGGGAAAAGTGTGAATTTAAAATTTTGACTTTTTTAATTTATAATATAAAATTAAATGTTATTAAAAAGATTATTTAATGTATAAGAAGAAAAAAATGAATAAATAATATAAATATTTAATTATTAATATATAGAATAATTTTAAAATGATATTAACATATCCAATTAATATTTACTTTTAAATATGTCTAATGAACAAGCATAATAGTAATATAATAATAATAATTAAAACTTGTATAAATTCAATCATCGTATTAAAAAATGTGATTCAAATTGAATTAAGAATATTTATTGGTATCTTAACAAATATATTACTCAAAGACTACTTTTAAGTTAACTAAAATAGCATTAGTAATGTATTTAAATCATTCTTAAAATATACTGTGCTTATATAATTTACTTATATCTGCGAATATTTTAATTTAAATAATTATATTTATATAAATTAGAGTATGAGATGAGATGAATATTATTATATCAGATTTCAACCAATTTCTGTTAACATTTATAAATAAATACTTATTTTCATATTTATTCCCATCAAACAATGTTTTTCCTTTTATATTTAGGATTTCTTATATCTTATTACAGAATAAATTTATCATCATGTAAGTGGTGTAATTATATTGCATTTACTATAATAAAATTTTGAATAGATTTTATTACTTTGAAAAGAAAGTTGAGTGTAACATTTAATTCTCTTTAATATTGATAAGTAGTTAAGTTTTTATGATAGCGTTTAATACTGCTTTGTCCTATAAATTGCCATTAAAATATTTATATCAATTACTTCAATAATCAATTTCTCAGTTAATTTATTTCACAAAACTGTGAAAATGGATTATAATCCATGAACCAACCCGGTCCACTATGAGTTCAAATCAGATTGAGTTTGAAAAAATTGTATTTTTTTTATACAGGTCAGATTTCAACTCGGCTAATGCAGGTTGAACCCATAATGGGCTGGATTGACTCACCAATCCCCCTACCTAATTTAATTTATTAAAATTTAATTTTAATTTTATAAAAAATATTTATTGTTTTTTTTTTGTTGAAAAAATTATTTAATGTTTCTATTTTCAAAATTAATTTTTGGAAGTGAAATTTGTTTATATTTGAATTGTAGAAAGTTTGTAATTTTTTTTTATTTAAAAAAAATTGTAATTAAGTGAACCGGTGGTTTGAGCACGAATTCGAATTTTTCTGACTCGTTAATAATTGAGTCGAGTTTGGTTGACTCACTAAGTTACCAACCCGTAATAGGCCGAGTCGAGTTGAGTCGGATTGCTCGTTTTCACATCTCTATCAAAACTATTTTCACTTATTTGAGCACGTATTATCTTAAAGAAAATAGTAATTGAATGTTAATATTGAATGTAGCATTATTTAATAATATTGTTTTACATAATTATATATTATATGTTAAATTTTATAATATCATTAATACAAATATGCAGTCAAATATTTTTCTTAAGTATAGCCAAATAATATACTTATTTAAATAAATTATTCAATCTCAAATTGATAATTAATTTATCAAGTTTAACTCACTAAATCAATCTTAAAATTTTCAAAATAATATTCTATTCTTGTTAAGTTCCACCCGAGCGTTTGAACTTATTCAAATTAGAAGAATATTTACAACATGTAAGTGTGTGTGAGAGAGGTTACTAAATTTATTTTTATCCTATTATTTTATTTATAGATAATAATGAGTACATTGAAATGATTTAGTGAAAAATTATTTTTCTATCAATGTGTTAAATGTGCTTTTAAATAAGATAACTAAGATAATATTTAGAATATCTAAGTGCGAAATTGAAAAATAAAAGTTCAAATTTAAATCTCCAAACAGTGTATTCTAATTTATGATTTAAAATTAAATATTATCTAAATTTTAATTGTAATAATTAGTTGTTATACAATACCGTTGATTATATTATGTGATCGACAAAAATAGAGGAGAATTAATGTTGGTTTAGTAGTCTCTAATTTGAAGTTAAAATAAAATAAAAATTAAGAAAACTAACTATACTAAAGTCACGATCCACATTAAATTTTAATATTATATTAATTAAGTTAGTATTTTTTTGTGTAATTTATTTTATTTGTTTAAAATCTAATTTTCCATAATATTTATTAAAGTTAGTAATTTTTTAATCAAAACCAATTTTATTTAGTTTAATAAGAAAAAAAAGGAAAAAATCTAGCATCAAAAGAAGAAGAATCAAATTTCAAAATACAAGATAACACGATGAAAGTATATGACAAGAGAGATTTAGACGAAACCATAAGAACATGAGAGAAAACGGATAAAGTGAAACGAGAACGAAAAAGAGACTAACGAGATAACAAGAACCCAAGAATAAAAAATTAAAATGTAACAAGAGCAACCAAAAGAAAAACTGAGAGAAAGGGAAAAACAAAATCAAAGATATTATACTTGTTATAAAAATAATTCAACATAATATCTCTATTTTAAATTAAAAATAATATAATAAATTTGTATTCTATTACATAATTATCATCATCCTACCTACTATATGGTTATAACAACGATCGACAGAATTTATCATACTTTTTTCACTAATGTTTCTTGCTCTTTTGTCATGCTTTCCATATTATTCTTTGTGGATGTTTGTGTTCCTTGGTTCATGATCACATGAATTCTTGAGATGCATTTTATCTTTGTGCATTTCTTACACTTATATGAATGTGAGTATAACTCTATTAACTCTTACGTCCATATGTGAATTTCATCTAATGCATCCATGATCTAAACTTTTATATAATGAAAAAATTACACCAAAAATTAGATTTAATGTTATATTTTTATAATAATCTAATAATTACGCCACGTGTTACCTATGATCCGATTTCGTCATTGACCTCGCCGCCACGATCCCTCTCCCTCAGGCATGCTCACAAACACGCTTCTTTCTGCTTTCTTCTTTCTCCTGTCTGCATTGCTTTAAAACCACTGTTTTCTCCATGCTAACACTCTTTTCCGTCTTCGTTACATGTTTTCAACGTTATTCGTTAATCAAAGTTCAGATTTTATATCAGAGAAATAAATTATTAATTAAAAGTGAAGTTTAACTTCAATATGTATAACGAAATTTTAAATTGAAAGGCAATGTACGTTAACATTGTGAAATTTCAATTCTAATTGGAAAACAATAGGAAAAGTGTCGAAGGAAGTGTGTGAAAGTTTTGTTCATGAAGTATGGATTGGTGGTGCCAATTTCGGGAACCAAATTGAAATTTAAAAAGTGCATCATGAGTATTGATATGGAAGAGTTCTATAGTATCTTGTGAGTGTAATGTAGGACTTCTATCCGTTATGTGCATTTTGCCTTCCACATTGTGATTTGGTTGGTGATTCCAGCGAGCAGAAAAGCAAGAACTGATCATGCCAACAATACTCTTGTTCTTTTTTTGGTCAAAAGGAAAGCTCGAAGAACTGATCACGCCAACAATACTCATTCTTTTTTTTTGTCAAAATGAAAGCTGAAAGAACTGATCATGCCAACAATACTCTTGTTCTTTTTTTTTTTTTTTGTCAAAATGAAAGCTATCTTCAACTTTTAAGTCTTCAGGTAACAATTCGTCCAAATTGTTTGAAGGACATATGTAGAAGTATACCTCAACTTTTGATAACTTAAATATTAATAGTACATTAAATACACATCACTAACTTATTACCTGAAATCTATATTTATAAATAAATATAGATTTTGGAGCGAACTTTTGATTAACAACAACCTAATTACTATCAAATTTTTGGTAATCACACTTTACCTTTAAGTTAATAAGCATACCACCCTCAAACAGATGAGCATGTTGAAAGAACTATTTAATCATTGAAAGACTTGTTGAGGGTTTGTGTGTTGAATCACCTTGAAAGTTGGAATGAGATCCTACCGTTGGTGGAGTTTACATACAATAACATTTATCATTCTAGCGTCGGGATGATGACGTTTGAAGCGCTTTATAGGCGAAGATGTCAAACTCCTTTGTGTTGGTTTCTAGATGGTGAAGTCATAATGGTGGGTCCTGAGTTGTTGCAACAAACTACAAATAAGGTAAAGTTGATTCAAGAGAGGACGAGAGCAACTCAAAGTTGACAGAAGTCATATGCTGATTAGAGGCGAAGGCCGCTAGAGTCCAATGAAGGAGATCACGTGTTTCTACATGTGTCATTGATGACAAGAGTGGGTAGGACTATCAAGTCAAGGAAGTTGTCACCTAAGTTTCTCGGTTCCTATGAGATTCTTATGAGGAGTGGACCAGTAGCATACGAGATAGTGCTACTGCCACAATTCAGTAACCTATATAATATGTTTCACGTGTCACATATGAGGAAATATGTCCTTGATCCAACTCATGGAATTAGACGACATGCAAGTCCGTGAAGATCCCATAGGTGAAATTGGACCGGTAAGGGTGTTGGATGTTCAAACAAAGAAGTTACGAGGAAAAAAGATTCGCACAATGAAAGTGCTTTGGAATGAGGAAACTCAAGAGATGACTTGAGAGCTGGAGGACTATATGAGAAAGGAATACCCATACTTGTTTGAGTAGTATCATCATTTTCAAGGATAAAATTTTTTGTAGTTGAGGAGAATATAAGATCTGTATAAAATAAAAATATCTTTTTATTTTATTATTAAAATTTCTAGTATTAAATGTGCAATTGTGGTGAGTTATTGGGTGATGAGATTGTTAAGTGTAAGACCCTCCAAATTAGTGTCATCTTATGCATAGGTTAGATATTAAAATACCAATGAGATAAAAATTATTTTAATATCAAGTGGTTAATTAGTCAAAGTTTTTTTCTAGTAGGGTAAAAGGCTTGTGTGCAAGTACTATACGATGAGTATATATCAATGTTTTGCATTAAAAGCAATATGTCCACTCACAAAACACAATCCTCTCAATTCCTAGAGTGCCATATGGCCACCACTAAAAGCAAATCCTCTCCAATGGTAGAGGGAAATGTGGCCACTACCAAAGAGAAAAACTTTTCCAGTCCTAGGGTGTCATGTGGCCACTTTTGAAAAACAAATCCTCTCCAATGAAAGCATGACACATGGTACACACTTTCCACTTAGTTTGGATGTCTAACTTAAGGAAAATCCTATGCTACTTAGGCCTTACTACAAGCCTTAAAGAAACTTACACTATCCAGTCAAATACAATGGCCTAAAGTCCTACACTACTTTTTAATCCATCTTTCATGATGGCTCCAATGGTTGTCCACAAGGTATAGTTGACACCATCTTCAAGGATGAATTTCACTATCTTGAAAGTGCTTGACCATGGCTAAGAGATTTGCCACCATTCCCTCCCTCTTGAAAAGGATTTTCCCTCACATCTTCAACATGGAACAAGGCAAACTTCCTTATCTTCTTTGAGTTTTATGTGCTTCTCCACCAAGGTCAAATACCCATTTTATAACACAAGTCAGAACAAATATTATAATAGTGAGTAAATGAAGAATATAGCTCCCAACAATGATACACCTTAAATCAAATGAATGATCAAGGTCTTGAAGAATAGAAGCATATTTGAAGCATTTATTTGTCTTGTGTTTGATGTATATGTTTTAAAGACTAGCGATTCCAACACAAGAGTTAATTTTTATGGATATGCCATCATATCCTCCCTTTTGAAAAGAATTTGTCCTCAAATCTTCATGTTCTTTTATGATAAAAACCATGATCAAAGATCCATATGCAAGTGTCATCAAACACAAAACCAATAATCTTATGAGTCACAAACAACATGTATCTAAATGAAAGATTTAGAGAAGAAATTATGCTAATTTCAAAATAATTTACTTGAAAACTTTGAAGGTCTACTCCACAAAATTGTTTGTGTTTGCTTTGAGTTAATTGTATCCTAGTAGGTAACATTAACTCAAAGTTTGATTTGGAAAAATTTGAGAAGTTAAAAATAGTGGGGGTGAAAAAGAAGTTGAAAATTTTTCAAAAGTAAAAGTTGGAGTTATGAAAGATGGTTGGATGTATTAAGCAAAGTTCAAGGATTGAAAAACTCCCTTCATCATCTTAGTCTCAGCCTTAATTATGGGAGTGGTATGGAGCTTTAGTAACTCTTCCTCTTCTTCTCTTATCTCAATCTCTTTTTCATGGTTGTAATGGGGCAAAGGACAAAGGAGGATAACATATTGATAAGAAGCTACAAACCAAAAGAAATAGAGGAGCAATGGGGAATAAGTGAAAATACAATCAAACCACACCCAAAACCTCTAATTCAATTCTCTTCTTGACTCCATTATTAAAAAAATTTTATTTTTCTATTTTTTTTCTTTCCTTTCTTGTATTGTCTCTTTTCTTTTCTCTCTTTTTTAGAACACAATATTAAGAAACAAGGTGCACAACATATTTACAAAACAACCAAGAAGAGTAACCAATTAGTCAATTCATTAGAATCCCTAGGAAGACCACACTTGTTCATAAAACAATTCCAAAGCTCCAAAATTCCCTAAGGTTCAAGTAATCATGGTTTTTCACTTAAGGCTAATGTATGAACTTGAAAACAAAGAAAATGGCCAAGCATAGGCTCAAAGAGGTTATCAAAGGATTAAAACAAGGTAGGCTTATTTGGCTAGAGAGACTCAAGAACAAAATTACTTTTATCACTTCCAAACATGCATATCAATCAACAATTATCAAAAAGAGTCAAGCCAAGGTATATGTGCAAGCAATCAAGAGATATATCACACACAAGAAAGAACATCAAGTGACTCAAATCTCACACAGGGTATTTATGTTACAATCAATCAACTTCTCAAACATCATAATCATCTTTCCAAGAAGAGAAAAGCAATGATTTCAAACCAATTTGTATCAATCAAGTGAAGGAAAAGCCTAGAACCTAAACAAAGTCGAGAAATCAAAACATGCAAAACTGTACACAGAAACAAGCTTAAAACAAAAAAAAAAAACAACCTAGAACTAGAAAAATCTAAACATAGAAAAACCTAAACAAAGAAAAAGTTAAACAATGAAAAAAATGAAAGTTTCCCCCAATAAACCACACTTAAACTACACAGTGTCCCTAATGTGCCATAAGCATAAAATCAGCAATTAGAACAGTCACAAGATATGGACAAGTGTAATAAAATTGGAGAAGGAAGGAGAAAAGAAAGCTCCCTGAGTTAGGGTGGAAAATGCCAAACTTGATTGAGTAGAGATGTGTCTTCCACAACTGGATCAAGGAAGGGACTACTTCTGAAGTACTGCTTCATCCGCCAATTTAGATCGAGCAGAGAAGTGTCTTCCACAGCTAGATATAAGAAGGAAGGATTGTTGATGAGCGGGTTCAATCGGTGCCTATTGATCTTCAAGCTTTTGTATATATGAGCACCTTTGTCGTCAACTGTGGGTGTTTGTTGGACAAAATTATGCGTACCTCCTGCAATAGGGTTAATGCAATGTGGCTCCAAAGAATTGATATGCAGAGGTATAACACCCAATCCCTATGTAGGCTCAGAAGGCGTAGGTGATAACTCCGTAGTTTTGCATTCTTTTAGGTGTTTAAAAGTCTAGGTTAGCTTGTTTTTATTCTTAATTGTTTAGAAATAGGCTAGTTTTAGGATTTTTCTATAAATTTATAGTTTTATAAAATTTTAGTTAAAAATAGATTTTTAAGTGTAATTTTTAATTTTTGTTAATAATTAGAAAATTAAATTTTTTAGAAAATCTTTTGATAATAATTCTCTCTTTTTGTTTGTTAAATTCCCTTTATTTTTATTTTTTTATTTTTGGGCTGATTTTTTTTTCTTTAAAGTAGATTGGGATGAAGAGAATTGATGCTGGTGCTGATGCGAGTGATTGGACCACTAAAATTGTAACTAGGCCGTTGAATGTGCATCTTGGGCCAATGCATTTGGCTAATTAGTTCAAAAGTGATATTGGACCCTTCAATTAATGAAACTGTGTTTTGGGAGCACTGTTGGTACAGGCGTTGATGGGTTGAAGGCCACTACAAGAGGTTGATTAAAATCCACGAATTGGGCCGCTTCGTATGTGATGTAGGAGGCTGATTTAATTGTGCTGAGCCCTGGTCCCTCTTTGGGCTGCTTCGTTGCTGAATCTATTGGGCAGTAGGGATTACTTCCAAATTAATGATACATCTTGGTTTACAATACATTGCTAAATGTTTTTTGCACGAATTGGGCTATTGCAATTAGAGGAAATTAGCTGGACTTGGGCAACACTTTAGTGAAACGGTGCGTTCCAGCTACAACTTTTGGGGGTCCTTGTTCTAGTAACTCATTTGAGACAAACACTCATGCGTGCATATCCACTTAGAGAGAGAAGAACACCCTTCGAGAACTAGGTCTTGGTTCAAGTGAGAAGAAAGAAGACGAAGTTGAGCTCAAGCCACTTACTAGAACGATGAAGGCAGACCAGCGCGTGATCAGAAGAGGGTGAGCCAGTGAATGATTGGAGGGCTGGAGTTGAAGAAACAGGGAGAGTTGTCTGATTGGAGGAAATGCCGAAGAGAAGATTTGAAGCGTAGGGAAGAAGGTTCCCTTTTTCTTTTCTTTTCGTTCCTTTTCTTTTCCTTCTTCAACCCTATATAAAGGGTTCTGTTGTCATGTATAGAGACAAAGACATTTTTTTAGATACACAATTTTATGCTCTGTAGATTAGGTTTTTTTTTACGCTTTTTATAGAGTAGATTTTCGTTTTCTTTGCTTTTGGAGCAAACACTCACGGTGGTGACAACCCATGATGGCTTCGATTGCGCATTTCATTAGGTATATTCTTTTGTAATTTTCATTTTTCCTTAATAAAGTTTCTTTTGCATTGATATGTTACTATTTTGTGTGCTTTATGTTTCGTGTTCTTGTGTGCTTGTGTTGTTTTCATCGAAAATAAATTGAACTCGTAAATTTGCACATCTATAACTCCTTTTTGGAGTTAAACGACCCCGAGGTGGGCATGAATGAACGAGATGTCTTCTCGAGTTGGAGAGGAGTTCAATAAATAAAGATTCAACAGATTTGTGTTTCTATTTTTTTGTTTCGAGTATGTGTGATTGTATACTGTAATTGAATTGTGTTTGAAAATTTTGAAGGAAAACATCCACAATTCTACATCTGTTTGGATGTAATAAGACCTTGAGGTGGCCTAGATTTTCAAGAGGTTTTCTTGAGAAACTAAGTCCAATTTCAGTTTTGTATTTCTGTTTCTTGTGAAACTATGCATTGATTGAATAATTGGGTGAGAATTTCCATTTTAAGTTTTGAAATATGAACTAAGAAGACCCCATAGAAGTCTTAACTTTCTCAGAATGTCTTTCTGAAGAGGAATTTTGACTCTTTCATTCAATCTATTGCATATTTGTCTCTGTTCTTTGCTTGTGCCTAATATCTTTAGTTTGCTGCTTTATTTTTTGTATTTATGTTGAATTGATGTTAGAGTAGTCTTAGTTCTGATTGTGATTTTTACTTTTCCTTCTATTTGGTTATGTTCTGTGATGATCTAGTATTTGCATTTACATTTACATTTCTAGAATAGGCATACAATTAGGAGATTCATTTGTTAATTGTTTTCATTTGTTGAGCACTAGGTTTCTTTAATTTGCATATCCAGATTCATTAGTTTTAGATCATTTTAATTGCATAGGTTATGTTGTTGTTTCTGTTTTAGGTAGTTTAAATTTCTATTTTCTTTTATTTTTCCTTTTAGTTCATATCTTTTCTTTCTTTTTCATTTCATTGTATTTTTAATTTCCCCACCTGGCATTAGTAGTTAGTAAATAATAGAATAAAAGCAAGAATTAACCAAACACTTTAAGCTTAATTTTAGTTGAGTCCTTGGATTGATACTTAGGTTTTCCCTATACTTCATTAGTGAAGAAACTTAGTTTTATCTGATTTTAGGCGACAAAAATCAGTTTAATAGTGGGTTAGGAGCTGTTTGGGCAGGCTCATGAGGCTCAACTACTGTTGTTGCTGGATTGATGGAGGCATATATGTATTCTAAAATAGTGGTGGTTGATATTGATGCTGCTGCTGTGGATCATCATACCATCTCAAATCAAGGTCAGTCGTCCATCCTGGATTGTGGTTGTAACTATACGAATCAAAATGGTGCCAAGCAGGGAAGAATTCTTCTAAACTTATATGCTTAAGATCTTACCAACCGGTGATGGATCCTAGAGGAATACAATACAATCAATCCCTTGTTGCTCCCTTAAGTGAATGCGGAAATGCCCTTTAAGAAAATGTGATCATCCTGGACATGTGGAGGTTTCATGGTAGAGCAAATGATATGAAACTCCGCCAAATGTTTACGTGGGCATTCATCTGCAAAACCATGAAACTTAGGCAGAAAATGTATTAGTCGAGTGGTGAGAACGCAATGAACATCATCCCCATTTTGTGTAACTGGCTTCCAAAGAGCACTCTCATTAGTTAAAGGATGAGCCATATTGTTCTCAGAATAGAAATCAGTAAAATATAAATCACAATCAAAGTTACATGCAGAAGGAGAGTCATAATCAGAGGCACTAGCAAAATAAGCACTATGCACACAACCAAAATAGGTAAACATGTGTCAGAAAAATGTAGTGAATTATGCAACTAAGGTTATCTAAATGCAAAGACTAACAATTCCTAGAATGCCTAACTAATCTATGAAAAGTCGTATCAAATTCATGATCAAAGGGAAATGGCCCAAGATTGTCCCTAGTCATGCACTATGTCAACTCTATAAGCAAAAGTCAACATAGTGAAAATAGAGAGGGGTAAACATCAAGTATATACAAATCAATTCAAAATGGGCTGAAAATTTGTGACAAACCCCAAAAAATCATGAAAAGATAGCACAAAAAATTTCAAAGCAAAACTCAAAGTATAGCTATGTTAACCGACACAAAAAGTGTGAAAAAAGGTAAAAATAAAACTTCAAAAATAAAAAAGAAATAGTAAACAACCTTTTTTGGATTTAGAGGCATGGTCTCCTAGCATACACTAGGAGAAATAAATAGTTTACATTTTTCTACCTCAAAAACACATATGATATATCCAATTCCAACTCCATGAGCAAAAGTTACTATTTTTGGAAGTTTGGGCTCACCCTTTCACAAAACTGAATCTGGACAACCACAAGTACTTCTGATATTTTTCTATAAAAATATAGTGTAGGTTTGTCTGTGATTTGAAAATGTTATGCAGGTATGTCTGTGTTGTGAACATTATGTAGGTTTGGGTAGTAGAATAACAAATACAAATTGAACTTAATTATGCCTAGTTGTTTCTGACAGCACGATAAATGACCTTTCCCTTCGGTAATTATCGACGACCTTTCCCTTCGGTAATTACCGACAGCCTTTTCCTTCGGTAATTACCGACGACCTTTTCTTTCGATAATTACCAACAATCTTTTCATTCCATAATTACCGATGACATTTTCCTTCGATAATTACTGACTGCCAAAGTTCATCGGTAATGGTTATCAACAAAGGATTTACCGACAGTTATTTGGTCGTCGGTAAGCCGTCAAAAATATCGTATTAGCAACAGATTATGGCTATTTCTGACAAAATTTGTATGTCGGTAATCCCTGTTTTTTTTTTGTAGTGGAAGTAAAGGAAACTATACCTTGTGTAGGAGAAAACATTTTGATATCAGGTCTAAGCTTTGTCACCCATTTGGAATGGGTAAGAGGTTTGGCAAATACCAAAGGAAGTAGATGGAAAATCAAGAAGGTGTCTAGGGAAATGTTGCTCGGAAAGGGGTTTTCCTTTAGGCTTTTATGTTTTGAAATTCGTCTGATTTCTATCTCTTGTTTCTTTAATAGTGTACACAATTTCAATAAAGGTTTGTCAAAGTTGTAAAGGGTTATATAAAACATGGTAATAGTTCTTAAATTTCAAAATATCAAGAGAGTATGTATATTTTCTCTTCCTTGGTGAGACCTGCAATTCCGGATTGCTTCAAATTAGTTTACCTTTCAAAACCTTAAAAAGGTTGGTGGTTATTGGAAAACCATCAAGTCCATTAAAAACAAACAAAGAGTTTGGGAAAAAAGTTCATAGGATTTTTGGGTAAAACCCTCTACAAATCTACTCTCGGTTCACACTAAAAGCAGTCTAAAAACAACCAATTAAAAGGAATTAAGGTAGATACTAACTCTTCTTATCAACACTAAAAAAATCCTAAAAAGTCAAGAATCACACAAACTAGGTCTTAAAGGAGTGTTTTTAACCCTGAAAAATTTCAGCACTTAAGAATTCATCAGAGAATACTATCACAACTAAATCGTTGAGAAACAATTTTAAATTATCTTTTTTTTTATGCTTAAGTTTTTATCAATTGTTAACACTATCTTCATGAGATCATTGATAACTCTTGTGTCTTCATTTATTATAACTTTGTTAGTTTCTTTTTCACTTTTTTAGATAAATTGAAATCACATAAAAAAATTATGGATCTTTCGAAGTATGTGTCCTTTCACATTGATACATCTCTTCAAGTGAAAGCTTTTCTAACTATGAGTTTACATAACGAGATATTCTGATTACACTTGTAGATTTTTAATTCATTAGAGAGACACAATACCAATAAGAAATGAACTCAAAACCTTAAGCAGTCTATAGGTCTTATTCTTTGTATGTTGTTCTACCTTCTCTTTTGTACAACATGATACATAAACTTTAATGGAATTTTAGAGAATTTGGAGCTATAAGACATATGAGAGGTATAAAAGATAAAAATAAAAATATTTCTTAAAAGCTAATTTAAATAAGAAATATATTAAGTAAACGTTCAAAACATTCTTCATTGGTTAATATTTGTTTATTTAGATTTCAAATCTTCAAATTTCATTGATTCTTATTCTTCTTCTGGTGCTTCATTTTCTCCTTCTTCTATCACTCCAAATCACAGTTGATCCTAAGCCCCTTCACACCAAGTACCCCTTCATTCATTTTCATTCCGCTGTATCTTGAGTTCGAGTCTATGGCTTTTAGTTTTGTCCACCTGGTGCTCATCAAGGGTTTTGTATTATGGGCATAGTTGAATAGAGTTTTCTTTTGGGGCCTTGTATAATGGGTCAAGTAGTCTAGGTTTTCTTTTAGGCCATGAATTTGGGCCTAAGGTTGTAATGTAGGGTTTTGGGCCTAAAGAAGATAAAGCTTAAGAAGCACTTAGTCTAGGGTAAAAATCCTACCTTGGGGCTCAAACCTTTTAGAAAAGGGGCCACCTTCTATGCACATGAGAGGAGAGATTATAGTAGCTTGTGGGCCCTTGACTAGAGTGATCTCTAGGTTACTCTCTTTTTATAAGACACATGTTCTTACCATGTGTCCTTCTTTTAATGGAGAGGATTAGTGGCCATGTGTCCTCCTCCTATTGTAGAATTAGGGTTTTGCTCTCCAATTTTTCAAACACCTCTAGGGTTTCTTAGGCATATAAATAAAGATGTCTCCCCATGTAAAAATCACCTTTGAAATGTGTCATACTACTCACTTAGGTCACCAAACGCTAAAACACTCCTTTTGGGTGTTTCTTTTGGCCACCATTTCATAGGAGTTGGCCCAAGCTCTCTTGAGAGCACTTAAACACTATCATTCCGTCACCATTAAATCACCAAAACTGAGTAATATATTTCCATTTCATCTAGCTTTCGTGCATCACTCATCCTTGGGCTCACCCTCCTTGCTTGAGTCATATAGTTAGGAGGAGCAGTCTACCATCACCTATCGTGGAAGGAAATTTATCACAAGTCATTATTCCATACTTTGATGTTATTATCTGTGGACACTAAGAATACAAACTTATCTAAAGAAACTATAATTATAAAAAAAGTGGAGGAAAATGACAATTTGTTGCTTAAAATTCCTACCATGACTCAAATCAAAATGTAAATGGAAATAAAGACAAAAAAAGAAAAAGTCATGCTTGTTTGCTAATGTTTGATAAATTATCCTCTTTTTAATCTTGTCTCTAAACTCACCTAAAGAAATTTGAAATTAGTTAAAAAAAATGAAAAAACGAAAAGATTCTATGTATAAAGTTTTGAAGAATTTTCTAAACAAAAACAATTCATCATAAAAAAATTATAGGTTTTCACTATTCTTCGTCATAAAATAAATAAAAAATAATATATATATATATATATATATATATATATATATATATATATATATATATATATATATATATATATTGGAACTAAATATGATATTGACTAAAAACAATCAATTTATTATACGAAAAAGCATTAAACTTCATAAAGGATACAATAATAATATCAACGTTTTCTTCTTCCAGAAAAAGCATTAAACGTCACTACTATCTTTCACGAAGAGATGTGCACTAAGAAGCCACAAGAACAACGAAATTGTGAAGAAAGCTACGTGTGCGACGGACCCCCTGCTGCCACAAGCCCTTTGTGTCTTTCTTTCGAACGTTTGTTTGGTTCTGCCTCATAATTCAAGCTACGTGACCACCATGGTCCCATGGAATCCTTTCCCTTAGTCTTGCATACAAATAAACCAGACAATGTTATTGCTTTTCTCAACCAAAATCATCAAACTTACCATCGCATTTAACATTTTATAAATGAAAGAAACTAAAGTATCACGTAATCGCTCACTTTCACCATAATTAAATACATGTAATTGGCTGGGCTAAGATAGTGCTTGCTGAGTCTAAAAAGTGACCTTTAATATGATATGCAGGAAGATAAGATGAGAAAAAAAAAATCAGGCTAGGATATCATAAAGTGCAGATAAGTTACACCATATATATGGAAATGATAAGGCATTCCCTCTATCTAAGTGTGGAAAGAATTTTGACAAGTGGTTAGGTGGTACTAAAAGACCATGAAGTTGTATACAATGCCATTACAAATGGGGCTCTTTGAAGGGTTACATTCTAGGGAGGTGACCACCACATGTCTATTATCAACAAGAAATAAATGGGTCCAAGTTTTCCCAATATCATTGCCAAAAACCTATCACTCTTACCTCTTTATCTAATTTCAATCAATCTAACTTTTAACATTGCCAAAGCTGCTCATTTTTCTCCCATATTTCATATCCATTATAAATAAGATAATTTATTATATATATGTGAGTGTAAAAATTATCATAAAAATTAATTTTATTTATAACACTGAATTAGATCTAAAATATACTTTTTAAGATAATATAAGAGTCATTTAAAAAAGTTTATCCTAACAAAATTTATTACTTATTGACCATATTATAAAAATCAATATTGTACATAACCCAAGATATTATAAAATATCTCTAAGATATTTATAGTTAATAATATAATAACTTATTATCATATTTTATTATATTTCCAAGATTTTTTACTACTCGGACCAAGCTAACTTATTTTGGGATTCATGAATTCTCCTCTCCTTCATTGTGGAAGGTTTTCGGGAAAAAAATCTAGACACCTTGGGTTATAACGATGTCTCTGGCGAGGAGGATGACAAGAACCATGTCATGGTCCTTCATAAAATTGTCTTTTTAGTTTTAATTAGTTTGTAATTTTCTTAGGTTATAGTAGATTTTAAGTTTAAGTGAAAAAGTAGAGTTTCTTAGAAATTATTGTCAAATTTCTGTTTTTAAATAAAAAATGTGTCTAAAATAAAAGGTGACCTTTTCCATAGAATTTGAATAAAACTAGAAGACATTAATTTTTTATTATATAGATAGGTTTTTGTTTCCTTTATTTTTTACTTTTAACTCTCATTTGCATTTTTTGAACTTTTGCAAAATAACCCTTGAAAAAAGGGTTGATCTATCTAGGTTTCTGAGGTCATTGAGTCGGGTTTCTAAGGTCCTTTAGCTAAGTTGTTTAGGTACCTCAACTAAGCTACCGAGCTAAATCAAAAAACACCCACTTAGGTAAAGCACCTTGTCAACATGGGGCACTATGATGAGGAAGAGGCCTTCTGTAAGACATAGGAAAAAAAATAAGTTAGGGAATTGTGTGTTAGATGTTGATTTTGTTTATTATAATAAGAAATAATATGTGATGTTTGCATATTTATGTCCTCATTTAGACTTTGATATTCGATTTTTAATTGGTTTTTGTGTTTTAATAGAATATTTTAAATGAAGATTTGTTATAATTGGTTTTATTTAGCACGAGATTCAAAAATATGTTAAAAATAGCTTTATAGTTGCATAATATTCTTTGAATATTTTGAGGTGTATTAATGTAGTTGCAGCTAAATTGAACTCATTGAGGTGTGAAAATAATTTGCTTAAAGATTCACGAAAGCTTAAAGATAAATCCAATAATATCAAATAATCAAGATCGTAAGAAGTCAATCCAAGCATAACATGAAAAAGTGAAAAAATTTACACGTAACAAATTTTGCACCTTGCGACTTTCTGTATTTTTTCTACAAAAAGGGCTTTGATAATTGATAAATGTTTATGATAAAAGATAATTTGGGGGAAATATATCTTAGTATATTTTATTTTATATTTTTAAATAATTACCATATTTAACAATATCAACAAATATCAAAAGATAATATTTGTCAAATCTTTCTTAAAATAGCAAATATCTTTTCAAATATTTTTAGATCTCCATAAGAATCAAATTTATGTTGAAGATATTCGATTATTTAGAAGATAATTGGATTGGATTATATTATCATAAAGAAGATTACAACAGCAGAAAAACCTAAACCAAATCTCAATCCAATTTCTATATAAAGAGACTTAGGGAAACATATTAGGGGAGCTTAGACAAACCCTTGGGGGTTAAAATTTTGTCCTCTCTCTCTTCTCTCATGTTCTCCTCCCTCTGTTATATTTCATGTTATTTCAACATTCCTTGGAGTGCTAAGCCTCTGCGATTGATTCTGTTGTAATTCCTTAATTGGATTCTGAGGTTAGATGAGTAAATTTTTTTGTTTTTTTGTTTTTTGTTGTGATTTATTTTTATTTATGTCTTTTGTTTCTTAATCAAGTAAAATTAATTATTTTTACATTATAGAAAGTAAATATGATGTGAAATTTACATAAGATATCAATCATATGATTTCTGTAACACCCCTACTTTGAATGTCACTAAAAGTGTGAAGGACTAAAATTTTTTTATTCATTTTTACTCATAAATAAACTTTTCCAAAAATATATATATTCAATTGATAAGAGAATTTTTTATATAAACTTATCACAACTTAAAAGTTAATTATTCAATTGATAAGAGAATTTCTTAATTAAATTGATTTCATACCAACTGAGGGTTAAATAAATATTTACAAGTCGTATGTTCACTTTAATTGTATTGACATACATAAAGTCTTGAAACTCTATTTAGAAATAAAATATAATTCCCTTAAAACCTAATATAATTTCTTTAAATTAATGAAATACACATTCGAAAATCCCCTCAAAATTCTATCTCCCGTAGGTCTACCAAAACTCTTAAACCTTTACAAAACATATGCGTTCCTATCTCAGCTCCCGTATAACAAATGTTATACAATAACATTATACAATCATTGCTAAGCACACACATAAACAACACGAACAAATGTATGGGTGAGTTATTTGAATAAGAACAAAGCATACATAATAATATCATTTATCATCAAAGGAAATAACGTTTCAGTACCTTTAACATACAATTTTTATGCTTATTTATAAATCTAGAGATTTTTATATCAACCTAAACTCTAATTTGTTATAATTAAAATTCCTAATTTAATTTCCAAAATAATACAACTAATTTTAATTTAACTCACATAATTAGGTCCTTAGCATTTAGCTCATTTCAAAATTCAAACCTTTATTCTTAACAATACAACAATAATTATACCATCAAATTAAATTTCCCAACCCATAACTCTATACTATTCAGTTTCCCCTTGGAAAATAATCTCTTATTCATGTTTAGTCACCAATTACATTTTTATACATTATTACTACCCTACACGTACTTTATCAACCATTTTCATTTCATTTCAATCAGAATATTAAATTCCTAAGAATGCACAGAAACACTATCATAACATCATCATTCAATCAATTACCACCCAAAACAGAACAACCCACCATATCATTTGTTACCATGAACCGAAACAAATATCATCATTTTAATTTATTTTCTCTAAACAATCAATCAATACACATACCAGAAATCAAAAAAACCTTAGTGCCTCCCTATACCTAAAATTGCTTTCTTCTATAGGTTCCACCGAACCCCATCCAAGAATGCTGATAGCCTCCATATTGAATTCCCCTTCCTCGAATTTCCTCTCCCATAACTCACCTTAAACCTTAGTCTTAAAAACCCTAAATTTGTTTCTCTTTGGAACATTAGTGCTCTCTCACATGCCACTTTTCTCCCTGATTCCCTATGGTTTCAAATTTGCAAAAGAAAGAAAGAGAAGAAGGAATGAGAATGGAGAAAGGAAAAAGTAGGAGAAAGGAGAAAGTAGAAGAAAGAGAATAAACAACAGGTAACAAGAGAAGAAAAATGTTAAGACAAGCTCGTCTACAACATCTTTGATTTTAAAGTTTAACAAACAACATTAAATGAAGTAATCTTAAGTGAAATACAGTAAAAACTTGAATTACCGACAACCTGTCGTTTATCGTTACCCACGAATATATCTGTCGGTGATGAGTTGTTGATTTAACTTATTGGCGTATATGGGCTGTTGGTAAAGTTTTTGATGAAATAAGGAAAAAATTATGGTTTTCCCTCTCTTGATCTCATTTCGCACCAAACTCTTATTCTTTCTCTCATCCTCAATCTTACCACTGTCGCGTGAAACCCTTGAATGAAACCCTTGTCCATTCTTTGTGTTTTCCTCCAATCTCACCATTCTCTCACGAAACCCTTATTCGTTCATTATTAGTGTGGATTTCCTCTGCCTCCATTCTTCTTCAATCGCGACGTGGTGGGTAGGAAGCCTCCATTCAAGTTCAATAATGGAGGTACGACGATTTCGTGGGTCGTGAAGGCTTCAGAGTTCGTGGATATTGGTGTGAGGAAGCGATAATCGTGAGAAGGGGCTCCTTGGTGCATTGAGCGAGGTAGAGGGTTGGTGTGTCATTGGGCTTCGACGATTAAGCCATCTTCTTTTGTGTAAATTACAAGGTTATTGTTAATTAGTTAACCGTTTTGAAGTCAAATTTGAATCCAATGTGTTTTTTAATTCTATGATTGGTTCTGGTAATTGAATGTTGAATGTTATCAATGTTGTGGGTCACTGGTTATTTTAGTTCGGTTTATGTATTTAACATCATGATAGATGCATATGAAGTGCTAACTCTATGGGAGTGCTCGTGTTGTGAACATGTTAAAAGAACGCTCGTGTTCTAAGACTCTCATTTTGCATCCATTAGAGAAGGACTTTAGAGAATGTTAGTGTATTAGTTTCTTTCCTCAATCTGTTTAATGTGAATTGTGATTTTACTATAGTAGTGTGAGTATGTTATAGTTTTGTAAAGTACGTTCCTAGGATTTGGAGTGCATGACTAATAGATAAAAATATCAAACATCATCAATAATCCAAATTACTCATCCACCTTAAAATTGATTAAGGTTCTAACTGGTCAAATAATATGTAGATTGGTGTCTTAGTATTTGATTTGTTTCTGCTTCCAATATATAGAGAAGAGAGGAGCACATGGTAATTTGAATTTGTTTCCCTTTTCTGGAGTGGTTGATTTGTACAAAACTTTAGTGATTCTCTTTATGGGACACTACAATCTTTCTTTCTTCGATGTTGGATTGATTTTAGTGAGTTTCCAATATTAGATGCTCAGAGATTCTAAGAGCACTTTCCATTAGCTAATAATATCTTATTTTGTTCTTTCCTTCTGATTTTGTGTTTACTTTAAACAATTGGATTTTTGTTTATCCTTCCCTAAATTACTCTTTTCTTGGGTTGAGATTTTTCTTGGTTTTTTCTACCTAAACATGCATATGTCAGCTTGTTCTTTGTCATAACATAGTAGAAAATTTAGTAATACATGGTTGAAATGGGTCAATAAGTGATAACATCTCTTTAATATTAAAAATGTGCTAGGACAAACAAAACTGAAGAAAAAAAATTCGTCTTTCAATCTTTAAATTACAAAGGAACAGAACAAACCATTTTTCTACCTATTTGATTGTCTTATGTAATACTAAATGAAGGTTTTAGATTGATTAGGACAAGGAAGAAAAGACAATATGACAAAAAATGAAATATGCTATCCAACAACCACCTTGTTAGGTCCAAGTTCCATTCATACAACTTTCATAAGATATGCACATTAATGTGAAGAGAAAAATTAGGTTAGAGGCAAGGGAAAATAAGTTAGAAAGTGCATAATGCATGGAAAGTAGGTAGAGTCAGTAATATAACAGACGAATAACACGCAACAAAGGGAGAAAACAATAGGTTGAAAGTAGTCAACCTCTCTTTTTCTCTTTCTTTTGTGCATTCCAACTCCTTCTATGCGGTATCACAACACATAAAAAAAATGGGAGATGGTGGTGGAGAAGAAGCCTTTGTCGTCTAGTTATCTTCTTCAAATAGAAACATTTTTCTCTCAGTCTCTAATCATTGAGCAAAGCAAAGGGATGCAATTATGTGAAAGAATTGTAATTGCTTTAATAGCTTTTTGGCATGGCTAGTAGCTATATGTAGAGCCGTCAAAATGGGTCATAACCCGCGAGCCAACCCGGCCCGTCACGGGTTCGGGCTGGGTTGGGTTTAAAAAATACAACCCATTTATATGCGGGTCAGATTTCAACCCGACTCATTTAAACCCGGCTCATGCGGGTTGAACCCGTGATGAGCCGGGTTGGCCCACCTACCTAATTTTATTTTTTTAATTTATTATTTTATTTATGAAACTCTAAAAAATAAAATACTTTTTCTTCACTCATTGTGTATACAAAAAAGTAACATCTGCTCTCACAAATCACTCTCATGGTACATGCTCTCATTTGACGGTGCTCTCACCCTCACTTCACTAAAATTCTTCAAAGAGCAGGTAAAACACCCTTCCTTTTTTCTTCTTTTTTCTCCACATTTTTGTTTTCTCACTTCTCTTTCTTTTTTTTTTCAAAAACCCTATAATGACAAAAATAGGGGTTTGTGAATTTGTTTTTTTTTGGGGGATTTGAAGACATGGAATGATTTTTTTCATGTTCTGACATGCTTGTATTAGATTTTGTTCATTTTATTTAAACAATTTGAGTATATATTATTTGAACAAGCTCTTTTTGATATCTTTGAATTTGGGAAATTATGTTACAAATTAAACTATTAATTTTTTGTTGATGTTATTGAGTATTGGTTCTCTTTTTTTTTACTAATATTTTTTTTATTGATTGTCAGAATTGTTCTGATATTAGGAAAATCTTTATTAGTGAATTTAGAGACAACAAGAACAAGGGTCAAGGATTATAAGAATTGATATGATAGACTACATTCAGGTAGGTTTGACATTTAGGATGATTCAAGAGAGCATAATATTGTGGATTTATCTATTCAAGATTCTAATATCGTAAATGGATAAGGAACAAAAAATGATGAATATAAGAAACTTATTTGTATGGTTTTTGTGTTTGTTTTTCGATGACATTTGGATTATATTGTACTTTTTATTATTATTTTGAATTGTCTTTAACATAATTTTTTGAGAGTGAAATTTGTTTAAATTTAAATTACAGAAAGTTTGTACTTTTTATTTAAAAAAAATAATTAAATGGGCTAGTGAGCCAACCCGTTTACCCACCAACCCGTGGTGGGTCGGGCCAGGTTCAAGTTTTTCTGGCTCGCTAATAAATGAGCCGGGTTGGGTTAGCTCACTAAATGACCAACCCGTGGTGGGCCGGGCCGGGTCGAGCCGGGTTACCCGTTTTGACAGCTCTAGCTATATGCTCCACTCTAAGAAAAGTTCCTCACTTTGTTTGTCATCAATGCAGGCACCAACAAGAACTATTGAGACAGTTCTAAATTTGTTGGGTAGTGCTCTTCCTACTTCACTTGCATCATCTGCCTGATTCACCACAAGTGGACTTCCTCCTTTGAATACCTTAAGCTTGTTTATGTGAATGAACCATCTGCTTCAACAACCTTCTTGAAGTCTTGCAGGCTTGCTGCATAAACTGAAATGTTAAAGTTGTCTCGTTTTTCTTGACTAATCAACCCTTGAAATCAAGAATTTAACTCATTAAATTAGACTTCTGATAAAAATAGGAAATTCTCACATCAATAATATGTATGTCTGGTTTAAATACCACTTATGTTTAACTAATTATTTATGCTTGGTTCTAGATTGAGAAAATCATTTCAATCCTTGAATCCATTTTGACTTGAAACAGTTTAAGTGCGTGATTAAATTATATTCAATCTCTTCTTAATTGATTCCAATTCCACATTGCAAATGAAAACCACACACAGTTGCCTACACTAATTAGAAAATTAAAATCTAAATACAATAATGTAAATGAACATGAAAATGTTGTTAAAAAATATAATGTGAACATGTCCTTAATTGTATCTATAGTGTTAAATTTGTTGATAGGGGGAGCAATATGAGTGTTGAATCCAATCCCTTATGTGTTTAGTTTTCTATGATGATAACAGATTGATTGTAACAACACATAGATGTTGTCATGACACAACATAAATGTGTATTTGTGTTTGATACTTATGTTGATATGCAAATGTTAATTGTTGATGAATACATATGTTGATATGTTGTTTAGTCTACATACTATTGTGATCATAATTGTGTTTATATCTATTGTATGCATACTAAATGTTTTTGTGTGTTAAAACCACAAGCATAAAGCAACTCTGTATGAAATAATTGATTGCAGTGATGTGGTAATCAATTAATCAGACAACTTATGTTTTAAACTGTGCCAAAACAACAAGTTTTAGATCGATTACATTGAGTGTTAAATTGATTAAAACTCTTGTCTTTGCAAACATCTTATTGAAATGTGTTGTGATAAGTTTTGAAGAGAAAAAGTTTTCACAATCAGTTTAAGTGAAGAGCTTAATCGATTACACTGTTTGTGTAATCAATTAAGTTTTTTATTCTTTCAAAAAAATTTTCAAGCTATGTCATAACAGTAATAAGGGTAATATTTTTGAATATGTTTGACTAACATTTATTGCAAATCGATTACATTAATTGTGCATTCGTTTAGAACTATGTTAGTTGTAATTCTGTTACATCTTCTTTTAATGTAACCGATTACATTACTAACAATCAATTGTTTTGCGTCTGTCATGATGAAAAATATAAATTGACGCACTGCACACAACTCTAAAACTTTTGATCATTTGTGATTTGAGAAAAGTGTTACAGGTTGTTGAGATGCTCCAAGAATCAAGATTCAAAGAATTGGAAGAAACATGAAGAATTCTTGAGAGAAACATTGTGGATGTATTGGTTGATCATTCTCTGCATTACTGAGGTGTTTTCTACATTGATCAAAAATGTATATCTATAATCTTGGATTGTGCTGCCCTGTTCGTGCGTGATAGGAAGGAGAAAAAGGGGTTCTTGAACTTTGAGAGGTGTTAGTTGGGGCCTTTAGTGTTAATTGCTTGTGGTGGTTCCTTTGGAATCCACTTGAATTTTCCTTTAGGAACTCCAACATTTTTGTAATAGCATGCTTTTGAAAAATGTCTAATATTATTGTAGTAGAAACAGGCTATAGATGATGGTTTGCTAAGATCAGTAAATTTCCTAGCATTTGGTTTACTGTTTTTACCAATATAGCCTATCCCTAGTTTATAAAGCACACTTCTTTGAGATCCTAATAAAGCTTCAAGATTAGAGCTACCTAAAGTGAATTTGGACATTATGTTCATTAAGTATTTAATTCTCTCTAGCTGAGTAGGACAATTTATGCACTGTTGAACTTTAATTTTATTCTCATTTTCAGTTTGCCTAGATAAGTTCTTCACACTTTTTAATTCAGATTTTAGTCTCTCATTCTCCTTGACTAGATTTTCAATTCTTTCATCTGAGCATCTTTTCTCACTTTTCAGTCTATTTACTTGATATTGCATTTTCATAACTTCACCATGTAATTCTTGAAATGCATCAAGTAATTGGTAATATATGTCCTCAATTGATTCATCTCTAAAGATGCTACCACTGCTTTCAAAACAGATTGAGCCAGCCATCAAACACAAATTTCTTTCCTCTTCACTTAGCTTATTGTATTAGATTTAATTAGGGAATTATGCTTGAATGTCCTTTATTTCCCCATTTTTGCTAATTGTGCTTAATTGTACTAGATTCAATTAGGGAATTATGCATTGTCCATTATGTTTTCCAATCGCTACAATGAATTCGTTTTCTGTTTTGTTTGTTTTTTGTTTTATGTGTTTTATGTCCATTGCATTTTCCAATTGTTGCACCTGCATTTTCATTATTTTTGTTGATGTTTAGAATAGGTTATGTTGTGTTGAAATTGGTTGAAATGGAAGAGTAATTATGTTGGGTTGGACACTAGGAAAATTGCACTGTTTCATGAGATTATTGTGCTTAAGTGTACGTTGTTCTTGAGTGTCCTGCATCATAATTGAATCTATTTTGGCCATTCCAATTAGGACATGCTTAGTGATCTAATTGGGTTTAATTATCACTTAGTTAATTAAGTTGTATGGTTCAGAATCGACTAATTAATGATGCATTGCGTTTGCTTAATTCGCATTTTATGAAAATGAGATTAGTCTTTGCTTAGTTGATTAATTCTATTGGATTAAGGGTGAGAGGAGAAGTTAATTATTGTTAACCTAGGATTGAAACAATCCAATTGAACTAGTGGACAACCTATTTTGCATTGTTGTTTGAAATTGGGCTTTAATTTGGTAGCTTATAGTTCACAAAACTGTCCATAAACCACTCTCCACCACATGTTCGATCTAATTCTTGAACCGCATTTGGTCCTTGAGAGACAACCTAGGAGTCACTCCCTAGTATTATATTTCACTTATTGCATATTAAATTTGATTCGGGTACGACCTCGATCACTCTCATCTGAATCACTTGATAGAGAACTTGAAGCATTGTCTTTCCAGGCCACGTAAGCCTTTTTCTTCCTGTGATTCTTACTATCTTGGCTTCTTTTATCATCTAGCTTTTGCTTCATTTTCAAAACTGGACAGTCAAGTTTGATGTGCCCAACTTTGCCACATTCATAACAGGTTGGAGTTCTAGTAGCTTTTCCTTTCCTCCTACTTGTTCTTGTATTTCCTGCAAAATCAGAATTTGGTTTGAATTTCATGAATTTGGAAATCCTTTTTACCATAAGATTCATTGCTCCAAGATCTGATCTTTTAGTTTCAAAATCAGCTTCTTCAATATGTCTTCTTGATGTTGCCTTGCTTGTTGTCTTGAGAACAATAATGTGTTTTTGTTCTCCTTCTTCTTCCTCTTTCAATCTCCCAAGTTCCAACCCATGTTCTCTTAATTTTCCAAAGAGAGTAGCCATATTCATTATAGTCAAGTCTCTTGATTTAAATATGGCAGTGACCTTTGACTGCTAACTTCTATTCAAGCTCTTCAAGATCTTGATGTTTATCTCCTCTTTGTTTCTGTTTTAACATATTATCCTATGCATGTAATCGATTATCTAAACACTTAAGCCTATTCTTGACTCAATTAAAATTCATAACATATCGGGCTATGTATGAAAAGGATTAGACTATGTTATCTTGTTTTAATCGATTAGAAAACTTATGTAATTGATTATTCCAACACTTAAGCGTATTGTCTATCCAATTACAATCCTTAACAGATTATCCCACTTATGTAACATATTATGACTTTTTTTTTTGTTTCAATCAGTTATATACCTTGTATAATCGATTACTATAGAGTAGTTTGCCCTTATTATGCTTTCTACGTGATCTAGTTAAATCTAACATATTATATATAATGTTTAATCGATTATTTCAACCAAAAATGAGATTATTAATCTGTTTTAAACATGATTCATTCAACAATAATGAATTCACATATCAAGCACAAACATGATCAATATAAAACATTTGTTACGCCATTTGTTGTGAAAGAACCCATTAAACATTAAATCATTCTATTGTTCATCATCATAAACAAAAATATAAGAAGGTTAAAGCTCCCTTTAGCAACAATAATCAATTATATGTGCGTCGATATTGAGTATAGTTGTGGGAATAATTGATTATTTGGGATGATAATAGATTATCCCTTATTGTGTGATGTTTTAGGTAAAGTCCATTGAGATAATCGATTATCACAGTACATTTTTGTGAAAAATGACGAATTTGATGAAAAATGGATGTGGACCAAGCTTGAGGAGTTGTGAAACGTGATGATAATAAGACATTGAGGTTAGTGGTTATGTTTAGGGTCAAGTTTACTTGTGGTTGAGATTAGAGCATGAGTGGAAGATGAAATGTGATGGAAACCCATTTAAGGAATTCCATTCAAAGGAGTACCAACTTAAGTTAAGGCTAAGAAAGGGGAGTTGAAGAAGGACTTTTAAAAATCTCTTTCTTGATTTTCTTTCTCTAAGTCTTAGAAGGATTCTCTTTAATATGTTTATATGTTGCTTTGTAGGGTCTAATAAGGTTAGGAGGTCATGGAACAACCAGCCAATGAGCTTTTTTAGCCAAAAGAAGCAAAGGATAAAAAACTAGGAAGAAAATGCTTGATTTCTGGATTTGGAGCTTACCTTTTGGGTTGGAACTATGAAGAAAAAAGGCTTTCGGAATAGGAATTGGACCAACCGAAACCCCCTGAAGCCCAGTCGCGCGAGTGGCATTATTCATGTGAAGGAGTGGTTTTCCATGTGTGTGGGCCTGGTTCTTGTGCTTCGACCAACTGGCTCTTCTAGTGAGTTTTCATTTGAATTTGGGAGGGAAATTAGCTCAGAAACATGACCCTTCTTCACCTATAAATATAAGGATCATCTCATTGTATTTTCCTCACTTTGGAGTGTATTGAAATGTTGTAAAATTTATTCTAGCCTCTTATACTCTTCAGTCACTTTAGAATTTCGAATTCTCTCACTTCATCTAGCTTCCTTCCTTAATAGGAAGGCCTTCTAAGCTTGGAGATATCATACACACACAATACCTTCATCCAAACTTTCATCAAACACCTTCTATGCATCCATTTCACTACACCAACTCTCATTCCGCTGCACACATAATTTGGAGTTGCTTCTTGCGTGTTAACGCTAGGAGAGGGTTCCATCAGAATGCACAAGAGTATGTGTGGTTAATGATCATGAGGCAAGAGAGATTAGTGTACTTGTTGTACCTACTAAATCCTGATCTATCTGTGGATAGGTGCTCCATTTTCCATTGGTTGTTGAAAAAGGGAGGGATATCCCCTTTGGAATTGGTTCTTGAAAAGGGGGTGACTCTCTTTGGCATTGGTTGTTGAAAAGAGAGTGTTATTCTCTTTGGAAAATAGTTGTAGAAAAGAGAATGATGTTCGAGTGTTAAATCTTCTTTGGTGAGGGGGATGAATGTTCTGCCTTGTGTGATAAGGAAACAAGTCTAAAGCCAGAAGAAGGATGACTGGAGTGTATCTATATGGGGAAGCTACAGATTGGGCTATAGGAGCGACTACAGTCGGTGAGGTAGGGTACAGGAGTGTGATTGAGTCTTGTCATGATGGAGTTCATGTTTTGGTGATGTTCATGGTGTGATTCATGACTGGGATAATCATGATGGTGGTGTACCTATGATGATGATCATGGTATTGAAGATGCTTCAAGTTATGCTATGTTGATCGTGATATTACTATAATGATTATAGTAAGTAGTTATCATAACTGCTAATAAGTGGATAAACCAAAGGTCTATGTGTGAGATGTTAGTGATCACATCAAGGGTTAAAGATCAAGGATCGATGATTGAAGTCAGAGGATCATGTATTGAGAATTGAGTAATTCATTATGATTGAATTGTTTATGATAGAGGATTAGGAATCCTATTGTTATGTACGAGGTGTTTGATTACTGTTGATATAATCGATATATTTATATCTTGTTGTTATGATTGTTTTATCGATATCTTACCCCATACATATTTGTGTTTGTATGTTTGTTAATGAAATTATCGGCGTTGATCGTATAATGTGTTATACATGAGAGATGATATTTAAGATATTCTAGAAGCATGTGAGATGACGAGGGAAAGATTTGGGTTTCTTTAAAAAGTTCTTTTGGTATAGACTTTTGAAACAAAGTAATTGCATTTGTTTTATTTCCTTAGTCATTTTAATTACTTTTGAAATAACATAATTGAAGAAGACTTTTGGAACTATTATGTTTTGATAAACTATGCATTTTAAAAGGTTAAGGTTTTTAAAAAATACGTTTTCGCGCTATGATAAAGTTTTATAATTTATCAGTTTTGTAAACCTATGACATTCCAAAATTTGAGACATTACATCTTCTAAAACTGAAACTTAATATTAAAGTTTAAGCTTCGATTCACTTCAATGTTGAAAATAACTAATACCAAATTCTTTCTTGTACGATTAGAAAGAGAAAAATAAAAATATATTATATCAATTATTGAGATAATCCACAATAATATCTCTATTTTAAATTAAAAATAATATAATAAATCTGTACTTAATTACAAAATTACCAGCATTCAATTTAGTATAACAGAGTTATAATAATAACCGACATAATAATTTTATCATATTTATAATTGTGTCACCATTTAACTTATTAGCTAGTGAATCATAACCGCTGACTAAATCTATTCTTTTCATTAGTGTTTCTTGGATTTTGTTATGCTTTCATATTACCTTTCCTGGTATGTGCACCTTGGTTCATGACCACATGAACTCTCAGATGCATCTTATCTTAATTACACCTATATGAATGCAAGTATAACTCTAGAAATAAAAATTTTAATATAACTTTTACATTAGTTTGTCTCTTACACGATGTGGATATCATCATGTACACTTATCCAAACTTTATGTAATGTAAAAGTTAAATCACAAAATTTAATTTTATATTTTTTATAACCCAATAATTATATAAGTCTTAAAATTAATAATATAATTTTTTTGGTAATTTTCCATTTTGAGAGACTTATAAAACATTTTTTCTATATTATTATGATATTTTTGTTAAAATTTTTAAAAGAATATTTTTAACTTAATCATATGCTATCATTATTTCAGATTTACAAGTATCCATTATAATATATTTAATAAATTAAAGGAATGAGTTATTATATATTAAACATATAGGTTTCATTTATGATATGGAGTTATAAGAACTAGTTTTATAAGTTGAAGGCCATTAAAAATAAATAAAGAAGGATAGAATGTCCAAAGTTAGGATTCAAAAGTGTCTGGTGGCGCTGTGTTTCCTAGAATAACGCATTCCCTTGAGGTTAGCGCGAAACTCTGAAGGTTCAAAAATGGATGAAAGTGGAGGCACAGGAGGGGCATTTGTCTTGTCTGAGAGAGCAACCCATCCAAACCACGGTGATCTGCTCGCGATTGTCCTTGTCCTCGTTCGCTGTAAAGCCCCGCTCTCTGACCCACCCGCGGAATCCGTTCACCCGGAATCCGCCATGGAAGATGTATAACATAATATCGACGCCGGCGTCTAAGTTCCGCCAGTTCAGGCGACTCCGATCCCGACCGAAGACAACAACAGAGACAGAGGAGGAGCACGCGTTTCAAATCCTATGGCGGCACCAGATACTGGACCCCGACAGCGACATCGTGGCGTATTGGAACAAGGTGTTTCTCGTGACAAGCCTCCTCGCTCTCTTCGTCGACCCCCTCTACTTCTTCCTCCCCACAGTGGGTGGCCCCGCCTGCTTGCAGGCCGACCCCAAACTCAGCATCATCGTCACCATCATCCGCTCCTTCGCTGACCTCTTCTACGTCCTCCACATGCTCATGAAATTCCGAACCGCCTTCGTGGCCCCCAACTCTAGAATCTTCGGCCGCGGTGAACTCGTCATGGACTCCCGCGAAATCGCCACGCGTTACCTCAAGTCCGATTTCGTCATTGACCTCGCCGCCACCATCCCTCTCCCCCAGGCACGCTCACAAACACGCTTCTTTCTGCTTTCTTCTTTCTCCTATCTGCATTGCTTTAAAACCATTTTTTTTCTCCATGCTAACATTCTTTTCCGTCTTCGTTCCATGTTTTCAATGTTATTCGTTAATCAAAGTTCAGATTTTATATCAGAGAAAGAAATTATTAATTAAAATTGTAGTTTAATTTCAATATGTATAACGAAATTTTAAATCGAAAGGCAATATACGTTAACATTGTGAAATTTCAATTCTAATTGGAAAACAATAGGAAAAGTGTCGAAGGAAGTGTGTGAAAGTTTTGTTCATGAAGTATGGATTGGTGGTGCCATTTCGGGAACCAAATTGACATTTAAAAAGTGAATCATGAGTATTGATCTGGAAGAGTTCTAGTATCTTGCCAGTGTAATGCAGGAATTCTAACCGTTATGTGCATTTTGCTTTGCAGATTGTGATTTGGTTGGTAATTCCAGCGAGCAGAAACGCAAGAACTGATCATGCCAACAATACTCTTGCTCTTTTTGTACTTATTCAATATGTTCCTAGGTTGTTTCTCATCTTTCATTTGAACCAGCGTATTCAGAAAACCACTGGCGTTATTGCCAAGACTCCCTGGATTGGAGCCGCATACAATCTTATTCTCTACATGCTAGCCAGCCATGTAAGTAGAAGCTACTAGCATGCACTTTAACCCAATGAAATTTTAACTATCGCGGCTTTTTGTTGGAATAGGTTACAGGAGCCACTTGGTATCTATCGTCAATAGGGAGGCAATTTAACTGCTGGAAAACGCAGTGCCAAATAGAGAACAAATCACATACCCTCTCTTGCTTTTCAAGTTATCTTGATTGCAATAGTTTGAACGTCCCTGATAGGCAATACTGGCTAAACATCACCCATGTAATCACCAAATGTGACGCGAAGAGCAAAATCAACATAAAATATAAATTTGGGATGTTCGCAGAGGCTTTCCTGAACGATGTTGTCATTTCCAGTTTCAAGGAAAGATACTTCTACTGTCTTTGGTGGGGTTTGAGAAATCTAAGGTATGTTATTTTCATTTCGTTATATATACATATATTCTCATCTGTATTATACCTCGCTTCTTGTTACGGTAATAACTGTTTTGTGACAATTGTTGAGTTTCATGTAACGATCGTACATTAATAGATTTTTGTGTCCAAGTTAGCGTACAATAATCACTATCAAAAGAGCATTTTCTAAAGTCATAATGAAAACACCAACAGATGATTCTTTACATCGTCTCCCATCTCCGTCACCAAAGACCCACAAAAGAGAATTATGAGATGGTTTAGTTAGTTTTGTGACACTAACTTCAAAAACTTGGAAATTGTAGTTTCTCGCTCTTCTCTGAAATTTTTTTTCTGCACGATTCTATCCTACTTAGACTTGGAATGTTATTTATATATATAATAGTAAGTGGACAACTCCTAAGTAATGTCCACGCACATTATTTTGAGCTAAGGAAACAGATAAATTAATATACCTTTCCACCAAAGATTTGGGCTTTTGTTCAAATTTCTATACAAGAAAGTTACAGAATTATTAGGACGTCATTTATCCTCGTAAAATCTTCATGCAGTGTTAATTGTGTGCTTTGGAAACTACATTTTTGTGTTGTTGCTTGTTAGTTTTCTCTTCCAAATGTAGGAAACTAGATCTTTAGTTTCAATTTTGATGGCCCTATAGCAGCTGCTTCTTTGAAAATTTAAGATATACGAGGGAATGTAGAGAGTGGGTAAACGGGTTTTCCTGGCATCACACGTTAATTTCCTTTGGCAGTTCATACGGACAGAACTTGGACACCACCACATATCTTCCAGAGACATTATTTTGCATCGTCTTATGCATTGCTGGACTGGTCCTCTTTTCGCTTTTGATTGGAAACATGGAGGTAAGACTAGGAGAAACTATGTTGATTTGAAGAAGTAATACAAATACCGATTTTGGTTAACGAGCATGTTTTTTTTCCCTTTGTCAAAGACGTACTTGTCATCAATGACAGTTAGACTTGAAGAATGGAGGATTAAGAAAAGAGATACCGAGGAGTGGATGAGGCATCGCCAGTTACCACCACATTTGCAGGAACGTATCCGTCGTTTTGTTCAATATAAATGGCTTGCAACAAGAGGAGTTGATGAAGAAGCCATAATGCTTTCGTTACCTTTGGATCTTCGTCGAGAAATTCAACATCACTTGTGTCTTTCTCTCGTGCGGCGTGTATGTCTCTCCCATTCCTTGCTGTGATGCTGCAAATACATAGCAATGCAATACTAAGTGAATAGCAGTTGAGAAAGCAAATTGAATGTAACATTGTATTTATTGGTTGAAAAACTTGCTTTATTTACATTTGTACAGGTCCCCTTTTTCTCCCAAATGGACGATCAACTTCTTGATGCAATTTGTGAACGTCTTTCATCATCACTAAGCACTGAAGGCACCTACATATTTCGAGAGGGTGATCCGGTGGATGAAATGTTGTTTATTATCAGAGGGCAATTGGAGAGTTCCACGACCAACGGAGGAAGGTCTGGATTCTTCAACTGCATCAAACTCAGGCCTGGTGACTTTTGCGGAGAGGAATTGCTAACATGGGCCCTAATGCCAAACTCAACCCTCAACCTACCTTCTTCTACTCGAACTGTCAAAGCTCTTTCTGAAGTTGAAGCTTTTTCACTACAAGCAGAGGATCTTAAATTTGTGGCAAGTCAGTTCAAGCGCCTTCACAGCAAGAAACTTCAGCATGCGTTTAGGTATTATTCCCATCAATGGAGAACATGGGGTGCTTGCTTCATACAAGCTGCTTGGAGACGATATCAGAAAAGAAAGGCAACAAGGGAGTTATCCCTGAAAGAGGGTCTCTACTACCTGTCTTTGCCTGAGACGGAAGAAAGTGGACATTTGGAGGATGATGAAACCGGGGAATCCTCAGGGAAAACGAAAAAGATTCAGAATCTTGGTGCAACTGTCTTGGCATCAAAGTTTGCTGCCAATACAAGGAAAGGGGCACATAAGCTACCAGATCCTGTGCCCCAGTTGTTCAAGCCAGACGAACCTGATTTTTCTCTAGATCATGAACTTTAGTGGTGAGCACAAGAACCAATCATCAGTCCAAAAACGTATTAAACACTGGTTCAATAGGAAGTTTTATGACTTGGATGTAAATGGTACCGGTAGAATAGTAACCTGATCACATTTTTCTTAACTCTTTCTTTATTTGCATTCATTTGCACCAACTGTATCATATATGAGGTTACCCATGACATTTAGAAGCTTTCTTTATCACTTGAACTCTCTTCTCCCTTTCATACTCTTTCGTCCTGCTTTTCATAGTACTCTTTCTGGTGTGTGATCCTTGGTTCATGATCACATGCACTCCTGATATGTATTTTATCTTCTAGCGCGCCTTACACATATATGAATGCAATTACGCCTCTAACTTCTAATATAACTGGTAAATTAGTTTGTCTATTACACCCATGTGTGAATCCTACATTGTGCACCCATGATTAAATAATGTAAAAGTTACACTACAAATTAGATTTAATTCTATATTTTCTTAACAACCTTTTCTACAACCAAAATTATTTTAAGTCTTAAAATTAGTGCTATAATCTATTTTTTGTATTTTTCCATTTTTAAAGACTTATGAAGATACCTTTCTATATTATTATGATTTTTTTGTTTAGATATTTTAAAGTATATTTTTAACTTAATCTTATTTTTTAGATTTATGAGTCTTCAAAATAATATATTTAATAAATTAAAAGAATGAGTTTGTAGAAATAAAACATTTAGGTCCCATTTAACGTATGGGTATAAAGTACGATACCTAGAAGTAGAGCGGTCAAAATGGGTCACAACTTGCGGGTCAACATGGCCCACCACGGGTTCGGGTCAGGTTAGGTTTGAAAAAATTGTATTTTTTTATGCGGGTCAAATTTCAACACGGCTCATGCGAGTTGAACCCGTGGTGAGCCAAGTTGGTCTACCAACCCACATACCTAATTTTATTTTATTAAAATTTAATTTTAATTTTATAAAAAGATATTTATTATTTTTTTTGCTTGAAAAAATTATTTAAGTTTCCTATTTTCAAAATTAATTAAACACCCATGTTGGGAGTGAAATTTGTTTAGATTTGAATTATAGAACGTTTGTAATTATTTTGTTTTAAAAAAATTGTAATTAAATGAGCCAATTAGCCAACATGTTTACCTACCAACCCGTGGTGGGTTAGGCCGGATTCGAATTTTTTTGAATAGTTAATAAATGAGCCGGGTTAGATTGGCTCACTAAGTGACCAACTCGTGGTGGACCGAATTATCCATTTTGACAGCTCTACCTACCTAGATACCAAGTAATACATAATAAATCATTTAAGAAAGGTGTGCTTGGAGAAGCTATGTATGATACAAGGAACAAGGAATAAAAGATAAAAACAGTGAAACGAAAAACCAATTTGTTATTCACAAGGCAGCCCCTCTTCCCCTCAATTTTATCTTCAACTCCCTCTTTCCATTCTCCCTTCACCTCCTTCCCTTTATCCATTTTCCCTTTTCACCTCTCTTACTCTATTCTTTATTCACGCACCTCCCAATGAAACAAGAGAAGGGCTATGAAGGTTTGACAAATTCAGAACTATTTCGGAATAATTTAGTATGTTTCCGATTATATTGATATATTCCAGATAATTCAAAATATCTTTGTTAAATCATATTTTGGATTAATTAATCCAAAAATTACACTTAAATTATGGATTGAATAATCAATAATATATTTTAAAACTTGGAAATATATTTCAGATGGTCTAATTCAAGATAATTTCCAAATTAATTAATTCGAAATATATTTCTAAATTTGAAAATATATTTTAAATTGTTTAATTTAGATATGATTTTTTAATTAACCAATCTAAACTACATTTTTAAATTTAGAAATACATCTTAGATTATCTAATTCGGAATACACTAATATCATTTAAAATGTTTTTTTTTCACAATAATTAGTATTATTATTTTTTAGTTTAAACAATTATTATGATTACAAAATTACTGAAATTATCGAAAGACATAATATGTCAAAAATGACTAAATTTCGTCGATAATTGACATTTTCAATGATTTATCGACGGTCAATAATTTGTTGGTAATTTTGTTGTCAGTAACTATTATCGCTGAATACTGACAACCGATAATTACCAATGAATATATTTGTTGATAATTATTAACGAAATATCAGTTGTAATTACTAAAGGATGAGTTTAATATATCCTTCGATAAATTCGTCGGTAAGTGTTTGACAAAGATTAAAGCAACTTGTATTGTTAATGTATCCACACACTCACACAATTAGACTTGCACAAAATAGCAAAGACCCAAGATTTTATTAATTTATAAGCATTTATCCAAACATATTATATACCTTTGATCACTTTATTTACATCATACAACTCATTACTACCTTTCATAAAATCTAATTACTGAAATATATTAAGTATGCACTTAAAATATAATACATTAGCCACGTAGTATACATGAACATATCTTACATATTTCAACAGCCAGTGCATCACAGACACAAAATTTAACCATATATATTGACATCACTTTCTAACCAACAACTATTTTAGATAGATTAATTCATAATTACCTAATGATGGAAGAAGGATCCAGCTGATTCTTGTTGAAGATAGAATCAACGGAACTTCTTCTAGGAACTTCTATAATATGAACTAGAAAGGAAGATGAATATCATTTTGTTGCAGCAGAAGAAGATGAATTATGATGATGATGACCGAAGGAAGCAGAAACTATGGAAGCCACTATTCAAAAGGTGTTTGGTGGTTGGATTAAAGAAGAATGGATGATTCGGTGATGAAGATATGTTTGAGACAGAGGAAGGTTGAATAGAACAGTGGTTCGATGATGATAAACTGATGAAGCGGTGATGGAGAATAATGGAACGAAGATAGAGATTTAGGTGATGAAATGTGATGCGGATGGATGGAGAAATGCTAGGAATGGAAGCCTGGCTAGGGAGAGAGGCTAGAGGAAACTCTCAAGCTCTCTCTCGGTGACCTTCAACAAGAAGAATGTTCTGGACAAAATCAATAGAAATCAATTCTTCATTTAAATCAAAGGTGCTTTTTACAATGGCTAAGCAAGCTATTTATAGGAAAAATATAAGCTCCTGGTTCAAGCCTTCACTTGGCTAACGTTATCAAGCAATGCCAACTGTTCAAGGGTGAAGAAATGTGAGTGGCTACATGGGCAACAAGCTAGCAACAACACATGGACAACAAGCTTGGTGCAGGTTTAATCGTTGAGCTCAAACCCTCATCCATTAGGAGCTAGGCTTCTTCAACTTCAACCAAGGTGCTTGTTGGAATGTGACTCATGTGGGCTTCCAAAGTAGCTTGCTGGACAGTAGGACAATGCCTTTATGCATCCAAGTGAAGATTCCAACATTCCTCCAAGTGAAGATTTGGCTTGTTTCCCCATTCTTGATGTTTCCTTGCTTCTTGATTTGTCAAGCTTCTTAACTAGTTGATCCATGATTTCCTAGCCTTATTAAACCTTACAAAACAACATACAAACATATTAAAGATAATTCTTCTAAGACTTAGAGAAAGAAAATCAAGAAAAAGCCTTTAAAATTCCTTTTTGACTTCCCTTTCTTAGCCTTAGCTTTAGTTGGTACTCTTTTGAATGGAATTCCCTAAATGGGTTTCCATCACCTAAGTTGCCAAACATGTTATAATGTAGTTTTGAATACACGCACTCAATCTGGACTACTCCACTCAATTCAGAGTAAGTATAGACTTATGGGAAAAAGCAGTCACTTGCATCATCAATCCAAGGTATAGGTTATTGTAAGCCAGTTTTCAGGTCCACTTTGCGCAAATGTAAAAAATCAAATACAAAATGATACCCATTTAACTCTATCTCCACAACTACCTTCTTAATCTCAAGATCCTTCTTTACCAAGTCAACAACATCCTTAGGAAGGTCACACCATCCATCATTCATATAGAATGTTCCAGTCTCCCATTCTTTGATAATTTGAAAAATGTTTAACTAAGTTCTACCCAATATGAGTATCAACATTTGTCAACTTGTTTCTACATCCACCAAATTTCATCTGTTTGGGAACCCTACTCATTGGTGACACATACGATGGCCAATGGAGTAAAATTGGTTGTGAAGCTCCACTAAAATGTGAAACATATAGGGTTGCTTGCTTGTGCTTCAGATTGAGTCCAACCCTATCCAATGCCTTTGCAATTTTTGCTCCCATTTATATCTATTAGCCCAATATCTATAAACAGGCTTAAATATAAAAAGCTCAGGTGCGACACTTAAGCATTTACAAAGAAACTGTTGTGCCAATGGTAAAGTTTGTCAACAGTCCATATTGGGATAACTACATTCGCTTGGGTCTAGTTCAAATCTACTAGCACAATATCTATAAACACGCTTACATATAAAAAGCACAAGTCCGACAATTATGAAGGTGCGGGAAAACACTAGAAGGGGAGTTGAATAATGTTTTCTACATATTTTCGCGACTCTGATAATTTGATCATGATGTACATAGCACTTGTGAGTTAGTCATACTTTGTGTATAAATGTTATTTATGTAAATATCGTTTATAAGACTAACTTAACTTTCTCCAAAGATATACAAGCATTAAGTTATGGAAGATGTAAATGGTAGTTGATAGCTTAAGGCTAACTTGAGAACTTAAGAAAATTGTTTTCATCAACACCCAATCATTTACCTAGAGGACAACAACACACAAACAAATTTTATACTGGTTCAACTATTAAGTCTACAAGTTGAGTATTTGCACCACTCTAGGTTTTCTAATCAACAAGTAGTTGTTAATCACCTTTGACTAGTTGAGTATTCAGACCACTCTTGGTCTTCAGTCAGCGAATAACCTCATGTTACCCTAGACTGGTTGAGTATTCTCACTACTCCTGGTCTTTTCAGTCACCACTCCTAGTACTAAGCAACCTTGCCTAGATTTCCTCAACTCTCTAGATTCAAGTTAGAATCAAGTTATAAGTGTTTTGATTCTCCCCACAACTGTATGTATCCCTAACAGGTGAACCAATATAAAATTGTTTGCGTGTTGTAGTCTCTTCAGTAAACGATTGGCTCTTGATGAAGGCAATCTTTCTAGGTCCTCACGTTAGCTTTAAGCTTTTAGGTAGCATTTACATCCTCAACGAGTTATTGCTTAAAGATCTTTGGAGAAAGTTGAGTTAGCTCTATAAACGATCTTCATGGAATAACATTTATAGACGAAGCATAACTAGCTCACAAGTGTTATGTACATCATCCTTAGTTTTTAAGCCAAAGAAAAAAAAAACTAGAGAACATTATTCAACGCCCCCACTCCCCTCTCCCTTCTAGTGTTTTCTCACATCTTCAATGGTAGTATCTTATTGGTTGTCCTTGTTAGTGGCAGATTGCCATGTGGCACCATCTTAGACAATCTGACTTGGGAGGGGTAAAAATAGGAAAAATCAAGGGGTGTAGTAGTAGAGACCGCTTGTTTGGCCCACTTATTGAGATGAGAGTGTATTAATGAAAAGTCAGGGGTATATTTAGCTATTTGTAATTTCTTTTTATGAATTCTAATTTGGACCTCATTTTGCAACATGACAATTTAATTTCCCGCTTTAAATGAATGAAACTTTAACTTCAGTTGCATCAATAAACATTAGAATATTCAAAAATAATATATGCAACTAAAATTCACTTTTTAAGCCCTTTTAATTGTTAAACCCGATAAATTTAATTGTCGCAAATATGATTCAAATTAACCTTTTTAACACAAGAATTGCATCAAAAATATGAACTCATGAATGGTGTTGAGAGAATTTCAAAGAGAAATTTTTTGTGGTAATGATTTTAGTGTATGCATTGACATTTGGGGGGTTAAGAAATGAGATATCCTAATATTATACCAATCATTCAACTCATATAGAAAGGAATGGTGGGGGAGAGAATGGCAAGAGATCTCATGGATGAGTTTTAATAGTATGATGTGTTGTATATTTGGTATGGTGTGATTAAGATGCTTGATATTGTTATGATTGAGTGTGATAATGATGTTTTAGTGTTGGAAACTGAATTCAAAGTAGTGGTGAGGTAAAAGGGTTAAATTCTTAAGTTTTAAGTTTGAAAAGTGGGGTTTTAATGAGTGAAAATTGAGAAATATGTATGAGAGTGATAAGGTAACTGATTTAGCACTGTTTTGTGTTAATTGGGACTTGTTTGAAGTGTTAGATGACTAAAAACTGATATGTAGCAAAGAGGGGGTTCATAGTTGAAACTTTCAAGTGTTTTTGGTATAAAAAGGGGTTTTAAGTGGTGAGATTTTAAATAAGTAATGCAAACTGTTTTGGAGAGTTTGAAGCATATTTTGAGACCAATTAGGACTTGTCTAGAGGTTCATATCAGAAAAATCTGTTATGGAAGTGTTAATTACTTCAATAGGATGAGTTATTTTGGAGGTTTTCAGTGTTAGAAATGAAAGTAGGAAAGGCTGGGATGAAACTGAGGTGTTGAAAGGTGTTAACAAATGTATTTAAACTTGGTTATGCCGTTTGTAAACTGATATGGAGGTTAGAAAGTTTAGAATTTAGTTTAGGTAGCTTATAGGAGTGAAATTGGGTTTTAATGGGTCATTTTAAGTTACATGAGTGTTTTAAGAGTTTTCTCAAGGTCTTGAGAATCCTAGGAGTCTTTAGAAGTTGGGATAAAGTGTACAAAGTGAGAAAAATGAGTTTGGTATCTTCTAATAGCACCTAAGTGTCCAACTAGGAACTGATCGTCCATTTCCATAGGCACTAGCGTTGAGCGCCAGACCCTGGGCGCCTGGGCGCCACCAGACGCAATTGTAACAATTTTGGAGAGTTTTCAGGGTTCTGAATATCGGTTTTTGACGTTATTTAGATTGTTTTGAGGGTTTTGGATCCTTCCAAAACTATTAGTGAGGGTTTCCAAATTGTTTACCTTACCTAAATGTGAGTATCAAGATATAATATCAAGATTGTGATGTATCTTATAATAGTTAAATACTATGAAAAATTGAAATGTTACACTATCATACTTTTTTATTAAAATTTTAATTCAACGTAAAAATAGTTATTAAAATTACAAATATAATGTTTTAAAATAAATAATATAAATATTTTATTTAATGAAAATTAAAATAAAACCTTTTAGAAATAAAATTGATCTAACGTCCGAAATTCGAATAGTCCCTTCGAATTAATCTATAACTCAGTAATTCATTTTTTATTTAAATAGTGAAATATTAAATTGGATTCATATTAAATTAGTGCGGACGAAGACATGATGTGGTGGGAATAAATTAAACGCAGAGTAGTTCTCTCTGCACCTCACAGGCTTCTCCCTGCACCTCCTATTTTACACATTTGCCCTTTCGTTTTTTAAAGTCAAATGACCTCACTTGTTTTCCCTGCACCTCCCATTTAGGGTAGTCTGAAGGTGCCGCACTTCCTGCCTCCTCCATATAAAAAAACCTTACATCCATTTTTTCTTCATTCCTCTCTTTCCCGCATAGTTCATAACTAAAAAAGCCTATACCCCTTTGTGCTTTCCTTAGGCGCTCCTCCATTTCTCACTCTTTTGGTTTGTTTATGTTAAAAAAAGGTTGCTCTTATTTTGTTAAAAATCCTTGTTCTGTTTCTGTTAAAAAATCTCGGTATGCTTGGTATTATGCAAGGTGGAAGCGAGGGGACGAAGTTGTAGGGTGTAACCGCAATGGGAACTGCGGTTAAGCATCGTCGCAGTTGGAAGTGCGTACAGGGGGCGTCGTAGTTGGGTGATGAGAGCCGCACTTGGAAGTGCGGAGAGGGGTCGCCGCAGTTGGACCTGCGTTTTTTGTTAGCCGCAGTTGAATCTGCGTTTGCTCTTAGCCGCAGTTCGATCTGCGTTTGCTGTTAGCCACAGTTGAAAAAGTAATACTGGCAGCATATAATCTTAATCTTAGAATGCAATGCAATGTGCAAATAAAGTAAAGGTGTAAAGGGGAGATTGAAATAATTTATGGAGATTTTGAGAACATCATATGATCATAACATATCAATTGTGCAGGCGCGGGTTAAAAATGAATCTGCAATGAAACCTCAATTGGAAGTGTGGCACCTTCAGACTATCCTAAATGGGAGGTGCAGGAAAAACAAGTGAGATTATTTGACTTTAAGGAACGAAAGGGCAAATGTGTAAAATAGGAGGTGTAGGGAGAAACCTGTGAGGTGCAGGGAGAATCACTCTTAAACGCACCGTACACATTGACTTATATTTCATGATGACCAGATTACGTAGATAAGTTGTGATCTGTCACAGCGCAGCATTGACCAATTATTATTAAAACAGCATTGACCAATTATTATTAAAAAGAAGAGCCAAAATATCATTTGTCGTTCTTATATTTTTATCCTTCTTATATATACGCCTTTCATTGTGTTACTCTTAAAATATTTAATATATTAATTTCATAGTTATTTATTTGAAATAATTTCATGTTAAGTAAAAACAATCATGTAATTAATATTAATGAATGTCTACTAAAAATAATGCATTGTTATATGCAGCTCATTTTAATGCATGGGTGTCATTTACGCAACTGATTTTGATACATGAAGGCATAGAAGGCATGATTATTGTGAATCTCCCAAGTGACCTTTGTCAGAAAGGAAAAAAACAATATGATACATGAACACTTCAATTTTCACCCGACATTTAATTAATATTATAAAACTATATTAGTTAAAATATAGATTTTAAGTACAATTTAATCTTATAAATTTAATTTATAAAAATATATTTATATTTATTTATATATTATAAGTTGATTTTAGTTTTAGTTGAAGTACAATTTTTAATAATATTTTTATTTTAAAATATAAAATAATTAAAAATATTAAATAAAGAGTAACAATATTAATTTTTTCTATGTATTGAATAGATGTAGTAGTTTAAAGGTGTTCCCATGTAACATTTTCAACAGAAAAAAAGTCAATAAATAAATAAACAATAGCATGAATTTGATTTTGTTATTCTCTCTTATCATTTATTTTGTTATTCTTTCGTATCATGCATAATTTTTTAAGTTAGTTTTTTATTTGTGTTTAACAATAAATTAATTGCTACATCTTTTTTGTAATTTTGACGACAATTTATTTTTATAATCTTTTATTTAACAATCACATATTAAATGCTAATCTTGTCCGATCTTAAATGTAGGGATATGAACATGTAACAAGATATTAGTGGTGACTTGACTGTTTTTAATAGTTAGAATTGTATCATTTGTTATTTATAAAAAGATGGATTTACAAAAGATTATTTGATGTTCATGTTATAATAAGAAAGATTAGATTTTTATAAATATAATATTAAGTATGAGTGATTATTAATTAAATATTCCTAAAAAATATTAATTATATTTATAAAACTAATATGAATCATCAAATTATGTTATCGTTAAAATAGTTCTTATTTGAAGTATATAATAACATAGTAAAAATAATAATATAATAATATACTTCATCATAAATAATAATTATAATGTTGAACTACTAAAATTAATTATGATAAATAGATATTACTAAAAACATACATAGGTTTTGATTACTCCAAAATAAAAAGTCTTATTAGACTTTTACTCTTTAATATGTCTTTAATAGTTTGGTTTGGTTTGGTATATGTGATTGTCATTGATGTGATATCTACGAGTAGGTAGAAAAGATAGTAGAGAACCACTCTTATATTTAGAGTTGTCAAAATAGGTTACAATTTGTAGATCAATCCGGTCTAATATGGATTTGGGTCAGGTTGGGTTTGAAAAAATTGTTTTTTTTACGTGGATCATATTTTAATTCGGCTCATTTAAACCCCACTCATGCGGGTTAAACCCGTGGTGGGCCAGGTTGGCCAACCAACCCACCTAACTAATTTTATTTTATTAAAATTTAATTTTAATTTTATAAAAAGATATTTATTATTTTTTTGCTTAAAAAAATTACTTAAATTTCTTATATTAATTAAACAACCCATGTAGGAAGTGAAATTTGTTTAAATTTGAATTATAAAAACTTTATAATTTTTTTTATTTAAAAAATTGTAATTAAATAAGCTCATGACTCAACCCGTTTATCTACCAATACGTGGTGAGTCAGACCAAATTCAAATTTTTCTGACTCGTTAATAAATGAGTCCACTTACATTAACTCACTAAATGACAATGACGTGATAGGCCAGGTCGGTTTGTGTCGAGTTACCTAGCTGCTCAAACCCATCGACCGTCAGCGTGGCACGTCAATGCATGGAAAGGAATCCTTGAACAGTAGAAAATACATTGAAACCACCCATGAGGTTCAAGCAGTAGTAGACGTAGTCGCCGTTTCTGTGATGGCCCTCCACTTCCACCAAGGAAGGGAGAATAGCAACACCTGCACCGTTGCACTGGATACGCCTACCACAGTTGAAGTTGACGAAAGAGAAGGTAGTGTGCTACCGGTAGACGTCCAACCCCAGCTTAACTGAGTGACCGACAATTTATACTTGTTATTATTTATTAATTAGGGAATACGCAAATAACAATTTAAGACAAATAAATAATATGCAGCACAAAAACTATTATATATATATATATATATATATATATATATATATATATATATATATTGGAGAAAACATGCAAACACTAATTAATTCTAACATAAACTTGGTTTGAAGATTCAATTTCATGAGATATCCTTAGTTATGAGATTTTGAAATAAAATCACTCTTTATCTCATTCAGAAGTGACTCCAACGTGGACCACGATGAACCAGCCTCTTGCGTAGCCAATTTTGCCTTCTCAGCCAATTCCCTCACGTTCTCCCTTGCTTTTCTCCCTTTGTCCCCTTCCATTATCTCCATCACCGTCTTCTTCAGCCCTTCACTTTTCACAAACCCTCTCACTGATCCATCACACGTTTCCACCCTCAGCCCTACCTTCACCTCCTCTTCCACCATTCTCGCATTCAAATACTGCTCTGCCATCATTGGCCATGCCAAAATAGGAACCCCAGCACACACGCTCTCCAGCACCGAGTTCCACCCACAGTGGCTCACAAACCCTTCCACACTCCCATGCATCAGAATCTCTCTCTGATCCACCCACTCTCTCACCACCATCCCTCTATCCTTCACTCTTTCTTCAAACCCATCAGGAACACCCCACTCCTCTTTCCTCATCACCCACAGGAAACTCACCTCCGATTCTTCCAACCCCAATGCTATCTCTCGCAGTTGCTCAACTGAAATCTCAGCTTGCGACCCAAACGCCACGTACAGAACACGGCGTTTTTCTTCAAGCTTCTGGTCCAACCACGTCACCCACCTGGGTTTCAGACCTTCATCAGGGTAAACCTTCGGCGTCCATTCAGCCAAACACAGAGGGCCAATGTACCAACCTTTAGGAGAGGACCCCGCATTCCAGTAATCAACAAAGGTAGACTCAAGCTCGTAGAAGCTATTAAACAACATGCCATGACTGCGATGTGTGGATGATAAGGAATTCATGTTGAACTTGTGTGCAACATCATTGGGATTAGGGTTTCTGAAGGAAGGTTCAAAGTCTTCTTTGCAGACTCTGATCCACGGAAACTGAGTCAACGCAACTAACTCGTTGTCGGGTTGGGAGCTGTTAAGAATCCCCTCTCTCATTGCTTCAATGCAAACGCTTGAACTGTAGCAGTTCATGCCGTAGTAGACAAACCGGGGGATTCCGAACATAGTGGCTGAGTCTAGAGTCCACCAGAGGAAGCCGTCGGTGACCATGAAGTTTACACGTGGAAGTGTCTGGAGGAGTTGTTCGAACTGAGGTTGTATCGCTGAAGTGGCAGTGGCGAACTCGTAGAAGAGTGAAATGGAGGGAAGCTTGTCCGTGCTCTCAACTCCAACGGGAATGTTTGTGACGGTGGGGAACGACAGCGTGACCACGGAGGCGGTGGTTCCCTTTAGGAAGTCCGTGATGAAAGGATGGTTGGCGGGGGTGGTGACGACGGTGACAGATATGGAACGACGGAGGAGGAGTTGGGCGAATTGGAGAAGGGGTATGGTGTGCCCTTTTGACATGAACGGGAACAGAAGAACGTGGGAACGTGTGCCATCGGAAGGAATTAGAGCCATTCCTTTTTTCAGCCTAACCTTCTCTGTAACTTGTCACCAGCTTCTTCGGTGATCTATCGGGGACAGAAGGGCATAGGACGTATTGTATTAGCTACATTTTCATTTATAGGCTATCTATTATTCCTGTTTATTAACATGTGAATTTTAGGGAGGAATACAAATGGAACTTTATGTCATTTCAAGTCTAAAATATCTAGTTTGTAGACATCACTCCAGTTTTCAAAATATATATATATAAATTGGTAGATAAATTAAGATTTAATATAAAATTTACATACATTTTGTTTTACCGATAAAAATCTAGTTACTCACTGATTTTGCATGATTTAACAACAAACTAGTTTTTTTTTAATATGTAAAACCATGTATAAATTAAAACATATCTTTCATATAAAATTTACATATGGATTTTGAAAAAAAAATTAAAGAAATTGAATTTTAAAACATACAATGTCTTCTATTGTACCGTTTTTGTTGGTTCTTGTGTAAAGAAAAGTCACAGAAAAATATGCTCTCTTGCTGCCTCCAATTTTGTGAGAAGGACGTCTTATTTTGTCTCGAATCAAATTCCATTTGTCATTCATTGAAAAAAAAAATCCCAATAATAAATGTCTATAGAAAATAATAAAAATTCATTAATAAAATGTTATTAATAAGATTTATCAACAAATATCATCCTTAATCATTGTTGACGAATATATTTATCAATTATCGATAAATATATTTATCGCTAATTACCGATGGACGATATTTGTCGATACATCACTTAATACAAGCTACAAACTCAAGTTGTTGAACTATCGAGTACGTCTTGTTAAGCTGTCAGGCTCATCCACAATTAAACTCCTCCCCTGAATAAATACAAAACTAATTAACTCAACTCAACCATAACTGAGTTGTTAATACAAAATTATTTGTGAGTTTAGAATATACAACATAACATTTAGAAACTGGGAAGAAGAACTTCACTACTGCACTCTACATCGTGCTTTCAGAAAATAGTCTATGGTGAAGAACCCCACAAAATTTCAACAACAATGGTGACAACTTTAGCATCAAAATGAGATACTTATCTAATTCTCACAAGAATCTCCCTTTTAAAAGCCCTCTTCTCTCTATTGCAACCATTCCCCAACATTTAACTACACCGCAAACATTTCCACACAACTCGCAAAAAGGGCGTTTTTTTGCAAACAAAAATCACCAAAATAACAATATCACAAAGTTGAGCTTAAGATTGGTAGGGTCAAGTATAAAATTGGTAACTAAGCTTAAAAATGGTAGGGTCAACCTTAAAATAAATATGGTTGAGCTTAAATGAATTACATTGTTCTTGACAAGTCTCCAACACGCACTCTAACGCCAACACCTACAATTACAAATCACATGAATTCAAAAACACTATCACCTTTGGAATCTCGCAATTGGATTATCTCGTCAACCAGAGAGAACCTAATGGACCTAATCAACGACCATAAGACCATCTTGCTCGTGAACTCGGTCTGCACACTTTTCATCTAGAAGAATCGTTTCATGCAAGAGAATAGCTTGAGATTAAGAACCACATTTTGTAACTCACGATTAAAGCCTTGAGAGATTCGGTATTAGAGCTGAGTCAACATCGACGGTATTGGTGGTCTGTTTGATCTCTAACATTATGAGCTCATGGTGGAGGCAACGACAACGAGGTACTAGGTTCGACTAATGGTGGATTACGCACGGGAGAAGATGAAGAAATCTCTTTTATGTTTAGAGATGAAGAAAAAGGACACTTCCTTCTACATAAAATTGGGTTTGGGTAGGAATTTTTCGTTCTTTGTATCAATGACTTTACTGACAGACAAATTCGTTGATGACAAACATTTTAAATTCAACGAATTTAAGATTTGTAATTATCGACAAATTTTATTAATAGAAAAATTGTTGGTAAATAAATTGTGTATTATTGACAAATTTACAAACGAATTTGATTGACGGATAAATTTTTTTGTAGTTCACATTCATCGATATATTTTCTCAGTTTGTAAACTTTTATTGGTAATTTCAAGAATTTTTGTAATGATTGATAAGTGAATGCGAAGAGAAGTAGAAGTTTGATGTTAACTTCTTTTATGTTGTTTTGTGTTTGTTGCTAATTGACTCTCATTTATTTTTTTAGGTTGAAAATCCCTATTTTTGAAATCCTAGGTTGGTTTGTTCCAATTTGAAGAGAGCAAGCTTTAAAGTATGATTTGGTTAGGATTGAATTTGTTTTTATTGGATGTTATTGAAAATGGGTGATGAGAGAGAGGTTGATTGAGATAAGTTTTGTTGGTGAGTAGCTTGAAAAATGTAATAAGATCGTGAGTTAATTAGGTGATGCTTAGAATAAAATTCTCTTTAATAAAAGATGAAAAAAGAGTTAATCCTTGACCTACACTAAAACTCAATTATTTCTTTGAATTTTGGATACCAAAGCAACCCAACCACATTGCTCTTATCCAAACCCATAATCTAGAGATGTTTGTATTCCACTTAACCTCCAAAATTTTTCTAGTTATCATGCTCCATTTTGGAGTTCTATGTGGCTAAATTAGTATTGAGTTTTGAATGGAAACTCTATGAGTATTTGAGTAGAGGAAGTCTTGTGGGGCCTACAACTGGTATTTACGTATACACTTAGGTGTGATTCCTTTGTTGGTTTTTATTTACCTATTGGCGATATGAAATTAGCATTAAATGCTACTTAAGGTAACTAGGGGTCAATTCTATGTGAGGATTGGTAATATTTTGGAAACACGAAATCTCCATCTGCTTCTACCAGTGAGATATGATTGATGACATTAAAGGTTCAATCCTCCATAAGGACTCACATCTCTATTTGGTAGGTAGGAACTTACTTTATGATGGTTCATTAATACAGAACCTTATAAAGACTTATTACAAGTTGGTTGTCACTCCTTTAATTTAATTGAAAATGAATGTTTTGCAGAATCCGAGTTTTAAAACAAGAACAGAGAAAAAAAAACAGTAGAATCACTTACTTAACTACTAGAACGATAAGCGAGTTTTGATTCTTCAGAAACAGTGATAGTGGTAGGTGTTAAAAATCAAATTTTAGTCTACCGACAAGTTCAATTAATACCAAAGGAAATAAAATGAAATCAAGAATGTACATTTCCAATGAACAACTAAAAGTCTCTCCTTAAAACCCCAATATAAATTAGGTTTAATAGGTTCGGAGGTATCTGTATTTGGGACTTTGTTTCAATTGGGTCCTCCAATTTTGGAAGTGATCAATTAGGTCCCTAATTTTGTCAATTTGAATCAATAAAAGTCTTTCCGTTAAATGCACTTAACGCCGTGAAGTTTTTGAACATGTGACACGCTGACGCTTCCAGATGACACCGTTTCAAGTGCATAGGTGGATTATAAAAGGGTGAAATCCCTAAATTAAAAAAGGTGTATTTGAAGGTGAAATCCCTATATTAAAAGATATTTCACCCTTTTATAATCCACCAACTTGAAATGGTGCGTCAACGTGCCACATGTTCAAAATCTTCACGGCGTTAACTGCATTTAACGGAAAGACTTTTATTGATTCAAATTGACAAAATTAAAGACCTAATTGATCACTTCCAAAATTAGAGGAACCAATTGAAACAAACCCTAAATATAGAAACTTTATAACCTATTAATCCTATAAATTATTGCTTGCACTTGTCGCACAGAGTCAGTATATATACATTTATGGAACTTAAAAGCGTTGGATTAACAACAACCTAAATGAAATTCAGCCTTAAATACAATTTTTTTTTTACATTATCAACAAAATTGTAAATCTAAACTTAGTTTTGCTTTTTTTTTTTTTCACTTGTCCTACTTGAACGGTCTTTTCTAAGACTTCCTCAATGTACATTTCACATTTACCCAAAAGTAGTAGTTGAAGTGAAAGCACACATAGCCATCTTACTCCACTAGCGTGACTTTTCCACCGAGATGATTGTGAAACCCAATCAACCACGAAAAAGAAAAACCCCTATTTCAAAATCTGAGTTTATTCCCCTTTTGATAACTTCCAAATATTAAAAAGTAAAACGAAATAACCACATAGAAATTCAACCATACAATATTCTTTTCTTAAATTAGAATTCAACACAAATAATTAGTTATCAATAAACCTTTTCAAATATGAGTAAGGTGATCCCATCATTTAGAGCTCTTTCCCTGCACTTCCCAATTCTCATCCTACAACTCCAAAATATCCATAATACCCTTATGAAAATATGCATAGTTGCACACATTAAAGAAAAGAAATAAAAGAAATCTTTGATTAAGATTTTTTTTCAAATTTAAAACCAAAACCCTACACTCTAAAAGAGACACTCTATCTCGCGCTTCCCTATAATTAAAACCCTCTTTCGCATCTTCTTTTCCAAACCCTTCCTCACTTTGCGACTCTCTTCTCCCTCCGTGCATCTCAATCTCGCACCTCTACCGTGACTTCCTCTCTCGCTGCATTTTAAAGTTCTCCCTCACCATCTTTGTGTCACGCTCACTCTTGTGGCCTCTTTCTCCTTTGTCGCGATGTTGTTCTTTCTCGTCCTTCGTCAATTGCGTTTGTGCCGATGGTGTGGTGGCACTAGTACAGAAAAGGCTTTAGACGTTGGTTATTTTGGGGTTTTAACATCATATCCAGATTCGACGTCTTTGTGGGTGACGTTAATCAGACGTCAGACTGGATATACCCGACGTCTATATAGACGTTGGATGCGTGTACAACTGACGTGTTGGTTGTGGGTACACAGACGTTTATATACACGTTGGATGTGGGTACACCAGACGTCTATGTAGGCGTTGGACGTTTTGTTCACTATAACTCATTGGACGTCTGTTTATGCACTGACTGACGTCTATAGACGTCGGGTTTTACACTAACAGACGTCTACTAGGTATTTTTTTTAAAATAATAATTTTTTTTATAATTAAACCACACCTGAAAAACAAAAATTTTTTCCAGAATAATATCCTAATATATATATATATATATATATATATATATATATATGTGTGTGTGTGTGTGTGTGTGTGTGTGTGTGTGTGTGTCTTTCAATTAAAGAAAGTTCTACTTAATCCAAAAAAAAATCCAATACCAAGACTATCAAAATATAAACTTAAAGTACACCTAAGTAACGTTCAACAACAAATATAAGTGTTCCTAGCTCCATCTTTGCAGAAGATAAGTTGTCAACTCTTGCCTTATCTGCCTAATTGTGTCCTCTAATATAGGAGATGTACTATTGAAGCGCTGCAAAATGAAGAAAGATTATGGTTTCATATATGTTCAAAAATGAATTTGATTTGTAATGTATTGAAGATAAGATCATTACCTCATTTCAATCATTTGTAATGCAAGCTCGAATGATGGTCTTAATCCAAGACATCACATAATAGCCACATTCCCATGAATCTAGCTGCTTATTACACTAAAATGACAAACTAAATAGTCAAGAATTTAGATCATTCAATAACATAGAAAAAGAATTAGAATTATAAATGACTTACAACCTTTAGGATACAAAACTTGAACTAGTTGACCTTAGGATTTACCCATAACTCTATTTAGATTGAAAACACAAAGTAATATTAATATAATTATATTTATCATAAAAATTTAAGGTGAACATGAAATTCAAAGTCATTTTTGGAGAAACACTTACCCTTGAAGCATGCTTCTCAAGTCATTTTTCATCTTCCTGTACAACGAACAAAACCATATAATTTTATATTGTTTGGGAATGATGACCATCAGCTTCCAGTGAGACCTAGCATGAATCATAAATAGTTAGTATACGTCTCTATTTGACCCAGTCATCCATGTTTGCAAATAATATTGTTTGCTTTCAAGTGTGTTACCAGAAGGTTGAATGGTCTGAGGTTCAACAAATCCGTACATGGAAGACCGACCTTGGTCTACAATGACTATGTCCATGTAACTAAAACAACAAAGTTAAGTTGTTAGAAATTAGGAATCTAAATAAAACTAACATGGAAGACAAAATTAATTATCTTACATGCACCATTGTTGAAGGATGGCAATATTCAACATCTTGACTCCCGCAATGATCTCCGATAAATCATTGAATATGATATATACTGGCACATGGGCGGGGAGACCAAATACTCTGAAATCTCAGTATATTTGTATTGCTTCTTTCTTGAACCTGGGTAATCTTGACATTATTTTTTATAGAGGATCATCCTCCGCATCAGCCATGTCATCATCTTCAGCTATGACTGCCTCATGCATCGGCGGCTTCTAAGGACGTGTGAACTGAAGATAAGAATTTCAAAGTTATCAATAAATATTGTTAAATTTAACATACAAATACTAATGATAAAAATATTATACTTTATGCATAAACTCCAATGTACATGTTGTATCAAATTTATGAAAAATAATTTTCCCAAATTGTCCAATCGAACAATTCAAAATTTAATACAAACGATTAAAAGATTAATCGTTTGTGTTAAATTTCAAACGAGAACTAAGTTTCACTCAATGATTTGATATTTGTAATCTAACATGTCAATTATAATAACACAACCAAACTTTATCAAATGCATATATTAAAAAGCCAATAATACGTGCATACCTAAAAGGCAAATAACATGCATACGCAAAAGCCAAAAACATGCATACACAAAAGCCAATAACATGCATACAAAATAAATTTTCAACAAAGAAGCTAACCTTTTTACCATATTAAAATAGCAATGGAGGGAAATGAAGGAGTGCACACCGAAAAACGCAGGCCAAAAAGGGTAAAAAACGCTACCGAAGAACACGTCAGAAACTACAACAAAACACAACGAAAACGAATTTTAATCGGTTCAAATGGAAAATATTTCATCAAAGAGTAATTTAATCAGAGTAAAACTAAATTTAAACGGTCCAAAAGAGAGAAAATGAACCTGGAAAGCAATGTCGCAGAGGAGAAAATCGCAAGGAAGAAGACGATGAATAGTGGTAACGGCTCGCGGGTTCGCATTTTCCTGTATAAGAGCCTATAGACGTCGATTGTTGCTAGGACCAACGTCTATAATAATATAGACGTCAATGCCCTCACAAATATGACGTCTTTATGATTTAAAAATTAATATTCGCGGGGATTATAGACGTCGGTTACTAGGGGCACTAACATCTAATTGAACTTTTCACCTACCTGTCAGGCCTATAGACATCGGTTACAGGGGGACCGACGTCTATAATCGTATATAGACTTCATTGTGGCAGGATCCAACATCTATATGGCAAAAAAGAATGACTATTCACCTACCTGTCAGGCATATAGACGTCTGATAACGGTCTAAAAACCATTATTTTCATACTTAAATTTGATATCAAAATACACCCTTTATGGCTTAGAATGAGCTTAAAATCAAGAAAAACAGTTAGTTGAGTCATGTGAGAGTCAAAAGTTGGTTTTAGAGATATTATGCTTGTTTTACATTGTTTTGCAGGGTTTTGAGGTGAATTGAAGATGGAATTAAAGCAAGGTGGACTTAGACTCGTGAAAGATGAAGAAAAAGGATGAAAAGAAGAGTCAAAAGGACTGATGAGCGTCAGAATGAACCGTTGAGCGTCCAGAGCGATTAGAGGCAAACCACTCAACAGTAAAACTGACCGCTGAGCGGTGGCGCAGCTAAGAGGGAAACCTCTAAGCGGTTTAATTAGGCGCTGAGCAGTTATATGTTTTTATTTGGCTTAGATTTTGTTATCTTTTTGGTCTATAAATAGCCCTAGTGCGATTCAAATTGTATTCTTTTGGCAGAGAGAAACGTCCACAACAGCTCTACACACCTTGGAGGAGGTTCCTTGGATGCTTAGGCTCCAATCTATCAAATTTAGGGTTTGCTTTTCCATTCTTTCATTGTATTTCATCTAGTTTCACCATGTTTATGGTGAACTAAACCCTTTGTTGTCGGGGAACAATGTAATCTTTTGAAACTCTCATATATCCAAATTCTTATTTATTTTATATGCTTGCATATGCTTGATTTATCAATTGTTGGGTTCCTTACCTTTGCTTAATGCTTTTATCGTTTAATTCATTCGGTAAATGTTGTTTGTCTTTATTGATACGGAAACGTACAATAATGTCATGAACTGGGGGGAATTCCTTGATTAATCTAATACCGCCTAGAGATAGGGGTAGGACGATCAATTGTATTTTGCTTTCGTTTATCATGCATTATTAGTTACTAGGGGAGGCTAGAGATAGCAAGCCGGTAATTAGTAATAGGCTCTTTTAGCCAAAAGATTGGGTTAAGGGTAGACCAAGAAAGTTTGCATGACAATATGATAAATAAGCGAATTAAATAAGAAGAGTAGATATAAGAGAGTGGATAAGATGAAATTGTAAACCCCAACAACACCATTCATTCATAGTTTTTTCCTTGCCAATTGATTCACTGCATTTGCATGTTTACTTTTGTTCGTGCATCCAAAAACCTAAATTTAATTTTTTTTCTCAAGTCTTACGCAATTAGGTTACACGAAAGTTAAGGCCTAAGAGCCCTTTCGGAAACGATACTTGGACTTACCCATTTTATATTACTTGATAACGATCTGGTACACTTGCCAGGGACTTAACAACGTCGGTTATAAGGGGTCCGACGTCTATAATCGTATATAGACGTCGGTGTGGCGGGATCCGACGTTTATGTGGCAGAAAAGACTGACTATTCACCTACCTGTCAAGCCTATAGACGTCGGTTAGGAGGGACCCCGACGTCTATAATATTATAGACGTCGAGGTCCCTCTTAATTGACGTCTATATTTACAACTTAACGAAAATGCCACCGATCATTAATTTACATCGGGCCCCCGCTTAACTGACGTCTAAGGGATGACGTTAAAAGTCAATTCTGCACTAGTGTGGTGTTTGGATCTCGTCTCTACGCCTTTGATTTATGCACTAAAGGTTGGTCAATTTCTTTCTTTTCTCGTTTACATAAAATGTTAATGCATGCTCATTTCCATTCTCGTCTCCATTGATTGTTAATGCATGTATTTTCGTTTGGATTGAATTTTAGTGCATGTATATGTAGATTGGATGTAGAAATTGTATTGAATTGTATGATTGAATTGTATGTAAAGCATATACATGTGATTAGTTTGGATCTGTGTGAATTTTTGGGTTGATTACCTTGAATGAAGGCTTAGAGGCTTTAACCAAACTTTGAAGTATGGTTAAGGTCTCGCCAGCGTTCGAACGCCGGTTGAGGCCTTACCATGTTTCGAGTTTCGGTTGTGTTTTTTTTTTCTTATTTTTCTGTTTTTGTTATTTTAATTTTAATTTGTTATGTTTTCTATTTTTATTCGTATTTATATATTTTAATTTTTGAAAACAGGTTTGAAACAAATAATTTGCTATATATTTATTTTTATTAATTTAAATATTATTTATTATGTAATTTCTTTTTTGTTTTTTAGTTTTATTATTTCTTCGTTATTTTAATTTGAATTTGTAATTTGTTTTATATTTTTTCTTTACTTACGTACTATTTATTATGTAAGTTTTTTAAAGTTTTTTTAACTTATTTGTTTATTGTTTAAATTTTAATTTTAATTATTTTGATATATTTTTTTATTTAATCAAATATTAATTATTGTGTAACACCTTGATTTTTTAGATGTCACAGGGTTATTAAAAATCGGTAAAATTGAAAATTTATCATAGCGCATAAGCATACTTAAAGAAAATCTTATCCAATTACATTATTTCGAGTAATAAAATAACGAAGGAAATACTCCAATTATATTGTCTTAACTTGTAATAAAAATAGCTTTAAATGAATCTCAAGGTTATTCCTCATTCTCTCTCGAGTCAATCACACCTCTGGAACATATGTAACATTATATGCTCATGTATAATGCATTATACGACATCACCGATAATTTCATTCACAAACACACAAACACAAACATGTGTGAGGTAAGCTACCTGTTAGCATAAAGCTGAAGAGAAGAAATTTTGATATTGTCTCAAAGTCAAGTCTCAAGTGCTCTTATTGTTTGCCTTAGGGTGCGTTAAAAATCGTTTTGAATCAGAAAACCTCATTTTATACTCAAGATAATCGATTACCAGTTATAATAATTGATTATCAATAATCGATTATGACTTGTCATAATCAATTATCACGAGATTTTATGAGAGTTTTCAAGCAAGTTTTTGACCGTTGTGCATTTAATGATGCATAATCGATTACCATATTAGGATAATCGATTATTACACGATAAAAACCTTACAACGAATTTTTGAAGGTATCCTTTAGTGAGATCTCTATAAATTGGATTGGGACCTCATTCTAAAATATGAAACATACAAGTAAAGTATATTTTCAAAATTCTTATCTACAGTGTGCGCTGATAAGTGTTTTAAGGTTTGCTAAACCCTTGTGTGTTGGCTTTGAACTTGATGTGTTGGCAAAGAGCGAGCACTTTAACAGGAGTGTGATTGAGTGTTGGCGTAGAGCGAGAACTTTCACAAGGAGTATGATTGAATGTTGTTGTTGTTGCTGAGTTGAAAGCATGTCATCCTTCGTGAAGTATTCAAAGGAGATGTTCATCCTTTGTGAAGATTTAGAGGAGGTGTTCATCCCTTGTGGGTTACATGGGAAATGAGTTACACCTCTTGGGGTAACAAGAGAGGTGTTCTAACCTTAAACTATTTTATTTTCTTTGTGATTGTAATAGTTTGTTGGTTTGTGCTAGTGGAACGTTAATTCTCGGTTGAGATTAACAACTGGACGTAGGATCTTTGTGATTTGAACCAGTATAAAAATTACCTGTGCAATTTTCTCTCTTCCTTACTCTTTAAATTATTTAAAAATTTTAAAGGAATTTTTATTTTACGAGAAAATTTATTAAAAGAACGATTTGTGTTAAGAACCCAATTCACCCTTCCTCTTGGTTTCTTGTATACACATTAACCATTCCGTTGCACCGCTCTAACAATTGGTATCAGAGCTTGCTTTGATAGTAATTCAAATGACGAGGCAACATCAAACATTTGCTGATGATGCCTCTATCAATAGACCTCCATTGTTTACTGGAGAAAACTATTGTTTTTGGAAAGTGAGAATGCAAATTTTCATGGAGTCTATTGATAATGAGATTTAGGAAACTGTAACAAATGGTCCTTTTGTTCCTATTGTATTTATTAATAATTTGCTGGAACCAAAACCACGATAACAATGGAATACGAAAGACAAACAAAGATTCCAACTCGATGTTAAGGCTCGTAATATAATATCATCTACTCTAACTATTGATGAGTTTTACATTATCTCAACCTGTAAAAATGTGCATGAAATGTTAAGAGTTACCCATGAAGGAATTGATGATGTTAGAAGAGCCAAAAGAAATACTCTAGTCCAAGAGTATGAGATGTTCTGAATCAAGTAGGGAGAAACAATTATAGATGTCCAGAAACTCTTCACTCACATAGTGAATCAACTCATTGGGTTAGTGTTAAGACCTCGGCAAGTGTACTGAATTGTATCAAGTAATAATAATTTGTATGACCAAGTATCGTTTCCCAAAAGACTCACGATACTAAATAATTGTGTATACCTTAACTAATTAAGACTAGCGAACAATTTCTTTTGATTAAAATAAAATGCAAGAAAAATAAACATAATACTAAAAGGTAAAATTGATCGATTGAGGCTTAACACAAGTATGAATGAGTGATGTTGATGATATGAGATGATAGTGTTGTTTGGGTTTAGATTTCACTTCTTTACTTTTATGCATATAAGAATTCATCTTCTTCATTAAATTGTTAATGTCACTTTCTAAATTACTTAGAACCCGATCCCTCGACGTGAAAAGCCTAGATTTGATTATTAGACAACAATCCCTTGAAAATCTTAACAATCAATTATGCATTCAGATTAGAAGCTTAAGACAAGCAAACATCTTATCCCTATCCCTAGGCAATATTTCTTTTGGGTGAAATTCTCCAGATCATGGTTTCTAGGTATTTCTCAATAACAAAGAAATCCAAACATCATGCTGAGTGATCAAAACATAACAAGATTGAGCAAAGGAGAAAATCACTAACAATTAATGAAAGAAGCATACAATAATTCAAATCATATTGAAATACATGAAAGTTTAGAGGTTACATCTTCCCCAACAAGAAATGAGTTTAGTTCTCCATTGTCATGGAGAACCTTGGTGTACAATAGAATGAAAGTGAGATGGAAACCCTAAAAATGAAGAGGAAAGCTCTCGCATCCAATTCTGCCTCCAAAAGGTCGAAGAGAGTGTCTCTACACTTCTACCGTCAAAATATGGTTGGAAGGACACTAGATGTAGGCAGGTTGGCCGAACCAGTGTAAAAACGTAGTGTTTACATTTTCTGATCCCTACTCTCTTTTATAATCGATTGCTTTCTGTACTTATTCGATTAAGTTTCCGCTGCATTGAAAATCTTTTAGTGCTAGGGTTTCGAATTGGAAATTTAATTATGTTTTGCATTTTTCTGTTGTGTTACCCATTTCGTTTTGCTATTTCACTTTGTTCAAAATGATAACTTAATCTGTTTGGTTTGGGCGCTAGGGATATTGCTTTGTTCCATGAGATTTTGTGATGTTATTGTGATTATGCATTGCTCTTAACTTTGCATCTCTAATCTGTTTTGGTTGTTGCAAATTGATCTCGCTTAGTGATTAATGTTGCGTGCTTGAGCTGTAGTTGCTTAATCTGAAGTGTTGAGGTATGGTTATGTGCAATTGTGTTTGTTTAATACACATTTTATGAAAACTGTGTTTAGTCTTTGCTTAGTAGGCTAATCAAAGTTGGATTAAGGGTTAGCGGAACAATTAATTATTGGTAATCAGGGATGGGAAAAATTGTAATTGAAATAGTGCCCAACCTGTCTTTAATATGTGTTAAAATTTGTATTTAATTTGTGTTAATCTTTGCATTTTTGTTCACAAAACCACCTTTAAAACCCCCCACCACGTGTTCGACCTAATGATTGAACCACGGTTTTGGTCCTTGAGAGACGACATAGGGGTCATTCTCCTAGTTATACTGCATTTAATTTGAACATTAAATTTAATTTGGGTACGGCCTCGATCATTAGTTCGTGTTGGATTAGGGGTTAGAAGAGTATGTAATTGTTGTTAATATGTGATTGGAAACATTGTAATTGAGCTAGTGATCAACCGTTTTCAATTACTGCTTGATTTTGTGTTTCAGTTTGTTAATTTCATTGCACAATTCTGTCCAAAACCACCCCCCACCACGTGTTCGACCCATTGCTTGAACCATATTTTGTCCTTGAGAGACAACCTAGGAGTCACTTCCTAGTTTATACTGCACTTTAATTGCATATTAATTTGATTCGAGTACAACCTCGATCAATGAGGTAGGGTACAAGAGTGAGATTGACTCTTTGCGTTATGGTATATTGGTACGGTGATGCTCACGGTGTTGTTCATGACTGGGATAGTCATGATGGTGGTGTATCTATGATGATGATCATGATACTTGAGATGCTCCAGGTGATGGTCTGTTGATAGTGGTGTTACTATAATGGTTATAGTAAGTAGTTAGCATGGGTGCTAATGAGTGGATAGACTAAAGGTCTATGTGTGAGATGTTAGTGATGACATCAAGGATTATAGATCAAGGATCGATGATCGAAGTTCAAGGATCGGGGATCGTGGGTTAAGTGATTCAATATGATTGAATTGTTTATGTTAGAGGATTAGGAATCCTATTTTTATTACTACTATATATGGGATGTTTGATTATGGTTGATATAATGAAAATGTATGTATCTTGTTGTGTGTTTGATTATGGTTGGTATAATCAGAACGTATGTTTCTTGTTGAGTGTTTTGATTATGGTTGGTATAATCAGAAGGTATGTATCTTGTGGTGTGTTTGATTATGGTTGGTATAATCACAAGGTATGTATCTTGTGGTGTGTTTGATTATGGTTGGTATAATCAGAAGGTATGTATCTTGTTGTGTGTTTGATTATGGTTGATATAATCAGTATGTATGTTTCTTGGTGTTATGCTTGTTTTATCGGTAGCTTATCCCATACATGTTTGTGAATGAAATTATCGGCAATGATCATATAATGCATTATATGTGAGCAAATAATGTTACAAATGTTCTAGAGACGTGATTAACTCAAGAGAGGATGGGGAATAACCTTGGAATTCATTCAAAGTTATTTTGTTTTACAAGTTAAGACAATATAGTTGGAGTAATTCCTTAGTTATTTTATTACTCGAAATAATGTAATGGGATAAAGTTTTCATTAAGTACGTTTTTGCGTTATGATAAAATTTTTATTTTATCGATTTTTAATATCCCGTGACATCCCAAAAATCGGGGTGTTAAAAAATAAAAAATATAAAAAACATTACAAATTAAAATTTTAATAAAAAGCAAATAAAAAAGTTAAAAAAACTTTAAAAAATTATATAATAAATAATACGTAAATAAATAAAAAAATATAAAACAAATTAAAAATTCAAAATAAAATAACAAAGAAATAAAAAATTAAAAAGCAAAAAAAAATTACATAATAAATAATATTTAACTAAATAAAAATAAATATATAATAAATTATTTACTTCAAACATATTTAAAAAAATTAATATATATAAATACAGAATAAAAATCATAACAAATTAAAATTAAAAGAAGAATTAAAATCAAAATTAAAATAACAAAAATAGAAATAAATAAATAAACATAACCGAAACTCGAAACACGCATGGCCTCAATCGGCGCTCGAACGTCATTTAAGGTCTTGCCGGTGAGGCCTTAACCGGCGACCAGGCCTTAAAGTTTGGTTAAGGTCTCTAAACCTTCATTTAGGGTAATCAATCCAGAAATTCACAGAGGCCCAAACAAATCACATGCGTACGCTTTAAATACAATTCAATCCAATTTCTACATCCAATCCATATATACATACACTAAAATTCAATCCAATGAATTAACATTCAATGGAAACGAGCATGCATTAACATTTAATGAAAACGAGCAGAGAAAGAACCTGACGAACCTTTAGTGTAGAAATAAAAGGCGCGAAGATGAGATTCAAACACCACCACTCCACCGACACGAATGCGATTGACAAACGACGAGAAAGAACAACATCGCCACAAAGGAGAAAGAGTCCACGAGAGATGAGTGCAACACGGAGACGGTGAGAAAGGACTTCGAAATGCAGCAAGAGAGAGAGAGAGTGTGTCATAGTGAAAGCATAAGATCGAGATGCATAGAGGGAGAAAAGAGTCATAGAGTGAGGGACGATTTAGGGAGGAAGGTGTGAGAGAGTGTTTCAGTTTTAGAGAGGTGCGCGAGACAGAGTGACTCTTTGAAAGTGTAGGCTTTTGGTTTTAAAATTTGAAAAAGAATCTTGATCATAGATTCTTTCTGTTTTTTTCTTTAATGTGTGCATCTGTGCTTGAGAAGGTTATTATGAATATTTTAGAGATACAGGATGAGAATTGGAAGGTTCAGTATTTGTAATTCATTATAAAAATATCATTACATCACATATTATGATGATGGTGATTTTAGAACCGTCATAATATATTTTGTGCTTTGTAAACAAAATGTTAATGTGTCACTTTTATCACGATTAGAATATTTTGTAATTTATTAGAAAAATGTCACTTTTTATGACAAATGAAATTCAAATTGTCATAGTATATTTTGTAATTTACTAAAAAAAGTATTATAACATCACTTATTGTGTTGCGAACATGCTTAGAGAAGATAATCGATATGGTGTGGTATTAGCACTACCAATTTACTGAAGAGAAAAAGAGTAGCCAAGAAATGAGTGAGATACCACAGCCGAAAAAGAAATGAAGAAAGAGAACTCTGAAGAAAAAGCAACGGAACCAACCGAAAAGGTTTCAGGGGACACACAAGAAGAACAGGACCCAGAGCAAAAGAGAAACCAAGAAAATCAATTCTACGCTGTTTCGGAACCCTCACCATCCATCACTGTCAGTTCTCCTTCCCTCCGAACCCACAAATCCCCTTCGCCGCCACTTCATTCTCTCACCGACTCGCCAATCTCCGATGGCCACTCCTCCCCGCAGCCTCAAAATCCGCCACCCGAATCCTCATCGGACTCGTCGATTTCCGACGGCCACTTCTCGATCGCCGACCAGCGTCTCTCTCCGCCGGTGGTTACGGCTCACCGGTTCCAAGTGGAGCCCGCGGTGGTGACCAAGGTCGATCTCGGTGCCGAGGAGGGTTTCGTAAAAGACGTCGAACAAGCCACCGGAGCCGCCGGTAATCGACGACTGAGACCAGATGTGTCCGGTTTGTTAAAGGCGAAAAAAATCGCGACCTGGAGCAGGCTCTTGTTCGGTCTTCGAATAACCGCTTTTGTTTTCTGCTTGGCATCTTTCTCGGTGCTGGCCGCTGATAAGAAACGCGGTTGGGCTCTCGACTCTTTCTATTTGTACAAGGAATTCAGGTATTATATTACTAAGTTCGATCTAGCAATGTTTTTCTTTTTTTGTAATAATTAGTTAAGGGGTTGGTTTAATATCTTGTGTGTGATTTTGCAGGTATAGTTTGTCAGTAAATGTGATTGGATTTATGCATTCTGGGCTGCAGATTTGTGATCTCTGGCGGTACTTGGCTACGGGAAAGAACGTGGTGGATCACCAGCTATGGGGTTATTTCACTTTCGCACTGGATCAGGTAAAGCCATTACTCTCTGTTGTCTATGATATTAAGGGTGTTTTATCTACAACCTAGTTCACTGTCAATAGAAGCCTCACTTGGATTTTGAATTTTCTGAATCTGAATTTTGTAGTGTTGATTGTGGCTGGCGTGATTTGTGCTGAATAATGATAATAATTGAATGATTTGATGAACCACAACCGAAGACTATTGTATTGTTGAGTGGGATTGGGAGTTGGAAATATTGGTCTGTGAAAACCAATAATCCATCTTTAGAGAAATCTTATGTCGAAAAGTATAACACCTTTCGGCCACCTTTTCGCTCTCTTTCCATGTTTTGTGTTGTCGTATGCTTTCTTAAAATTGGTCATTTTTCTTTTTTATTTTTTAAGTCATACCCTATCCATACTTTTCTTTCTTGATAGCAGCTGTCTTACAACACAGATTGTGAAAATCGATTTTGGTTCTCAAAAGCTTAACTTTACTTAAGAGTAGGGCAAAATTAATCTAACTGCATTGAACTAACTATAGTTAACTGCACGCTATAATACTATAAAAAACTGAACTATTCATAATAAAAATTGAACTGTAATGTTTTATAGTTCAGTTAACTAAACTTCTATGAGTTAAACTACTTACTAACTGAAGTGTTACTTCTATTTTTTCCTTTCTCTTCAATCGCGCCCTATCCTAAGTTAAATTATGGATTTAGTTCCTTTGTGGCTTTTAGATTGATTGGTAGATGTGCTTCTGTAAAAACATTTAACAGTAATAGTATTTTCATTAAAGAATTTATTACACCTATTTGCACTTTTTTTTTTTCATTGTACTATTCATTTCATATTTCATTTCCTTTTGTCATAAAAATTGTTATATTAATTTTAGGTTGAACTTCTTATAGAAATTTTAGCTATGCAACTCCTAGTGATAGAGAACCAAGCTTCTTATAAAGTAATTGAAAAGGAAAAATGATGGAAAAACTATAAACAAGAAATAGTTCGTGTAGTTTGATAGAACAAAATATAGTTTAATTCAAATAGTCTGAACAGTTCAAACTAACTATTTTTTGATTCATTGTAATTTTTAACCGTGCAATGCAATTAAGTTATTTTTGTCCATCCCTAACTTTACTATAGTAAATTGTTCTTTGAAAACAGTGAAATGGGGCAAAAAATAGTTATGTCCTTAAACTTTGGAGTATTTATAAATGCTCAATAATAGTCCTTCAAAGTTGAGTTGGGTTTGCTTTAAATCTTTCAATTTGTTGAGTTATTGTAATTTTAAAAAAGAAAAACTTGATTTAGATCCTCGACCCAAAAGTCAACATGAGTACTTCCAAGTAGGCTGATGATAAGAATGCAAAATCGAATTAGGTTGTTATGCAAACAACTTATAATTGTAAGTCATACAAGCAAAATCCTTAATGATATTAAGGGAAAAGGACTAGAAGAAGCATTTTTTTTTTCAAATTACAAGGGCTAAAAGGATCAATTCTAGATTTTAAAAAGACCAAAAATAAACTTCTCTAAATTTGAGCTATTCTGTTAAACTTTTAATGTTTAAATAATGAAACTCAATTTGAGACTAAAACGCTCACTTCAAACAATAGTAAACATTAATACACACACACACACACACACACACATATATATATATATATATATATATATATATATATATATATATATATATATATATACACACACACATATATATGTATATATATGTATATATTTGTATGTATGTATGCATATATGTATGCATGTATGTAAGAGTTAAAATTTTAATTCTTGAGTTTCATAAAATTTGTAAACTCTACCTTACAAAACGTCATGTAATTTATTTTCTTACAGAAGAATTTTAAAACTTCTGAAACTAAAATGTCTGACTTAAGATTGGTAGAATGGTAGGGTGTAATTTAATTTCTTTTCCTATAGTGTGTGATCGTTGATATCAGTGCTCTACTGTTTAAATATGAGTAGTTAGTAAACAGAAATCTGTTTCTTCGTGTTTGGTGTTCTCGCTTTTTTATTGGACGTTACGCTGAGAAGAAAGCGGGGTTATCGGAAAAGTAGGATAACTTATGAGCCTTTCACAACAAAAAGTATGGATTAAACCGTTTTACCACTTCAAATAGATAATGGTTTTACCCACCACCGTCTTAATTCTTTGAACTCGTTATTTCAACTGCAATAAGTGTGTTTGGAAATCCATTAGAATAGTATTGAACGGAAGTATTGCACTTTTCAATGCATAAACGAAGAAGCGTTGTCAATAAAACAGAAATCAAAACACATACTACTATTTCAATATGTCAACTATCTTTATACCAAATTTTGTTTCAAAGATAACCAAATAAAAATCACCTGGCTGCTAATGGACTAGACTGCATACATCCATTCTTGTTTTTTCACCAGCAAGAAATAAATGATGGTGGTAGTATTAACCTTACCAGAATGAGTGTTGATTTATGATCCTGTTTTGTGACACTTTTCTAGAATGAATATTTATCAAAAGGATGGCTAAGATTATAGGCTAAATGCTCACTTCTACTCTGATTCGCTCTAGTTGAACTTATAATCCTTGATTCTAAACTTTACCAGTTTCTGAACTTCTGGTTTTCAAATGCAGATATTGACATACCTTCTTATGTCATCATCATCATCGGCTGCCACTAGAGCTTATGACTGGATATCCAATTGGGGCGAGGACAAGTTCGCCTACATGGCAAATGCATCTGTGGCTTTGTCTTTGGTTGCTTTTGTTGCCTTTGCCTTGGCCTCTCTTGTCTCAGGTTGTATCATTGTAAGATTCAGATAATATATACATATACAGTGTGTGAGGTGTGCAAACTGTATCTGCTCCGCTAGATTAAGTTTTATCCTTTCTTGGATGGAAGTTGTCCTACTATATTTTCGACAAGGAGACTCACTTTGTACAGAAAGGAAAATTCTCTTTGTTTGTGTTAATTTTGTTTGTATGGATACAGGTAGATCAGCTTGTGGAACTGGCATCTATATATGAATACTCACTTTGGAATTTTAGTGAAGATGGTGTTTGATTTATATTACTTTAATTGGTTGGTTGGTGTTTAATCTCACCTTTTATAATTTACAGGCACCACGGGTGCTGTAAGAAAGGTGAGCATGTGATATTTTGATTAAATTAATTCACCGTATTTTTAAGTGTTAGAATAACTTTTCAAGAAAATACGAAAATGAAATACACATTACACAGCTTTAAACCGTACAAGATCTTTTATTATTACTTGTGAATTTTACAACAAACCACCTTTGACAACCTAATCAAGAAATTTTATCCGTTAATAGAATATTTAATAAGAATGTGTAAAATTATCTAAAGACCGGAAAAGAGAATGAAGAAATATGAAAAGATTAATTATCATGGTGAAACACATGGTTCTATAAGGGAAAATTCAATGTAATTTTTTCAATAAATATGTCAAAGATGTAAAAGTTTATATTACTTTCAACGTTAACTCCTCTTCACCTTCTATTCATTTATTAATTTTATTACTGGTGTTATATGTTCGTTATTGTGAAATCATTTCTTAATAACCATGTTAGATATGCATATGCATTTCATATTGCCATATTTACATAATAGAATTATAATCTATTTTAAAGTATTATATTTAAGTGTGTTTTATTTTAAAATCATAAATTTAGGTAATAGTTGATTGTTAAATTCAAATGAGAAATGTTTATGAACAACTGAAAATAGGATTTGTTGTTAGTTAAATAAAAATAACTCAAAATATTTTGGCTTATCGCAATTTTACTTACGTCTTGTTTATTTTAAAACACAAAAAGTTTGAAGAAAGAAATGAAAAAGAAAAAAAGAAAACACAAGGAAAACGCAAAAAGAAAGAGAAGAAAAAGTAAAAAAAAAAAAATACAATATTAACTCTAAAGTATTTTTGTGGATAAAAGATCACAATAGGTCGAGTTAAAAATAGGTATTATCTATCCGTTATTTTTACCTTATCTAAAAAATTCGTCTTGTTACAGATAACTGTGAAAAAAAATCCATAAATATAAAAAGCATTCGGGAATATTCATTGGATAACTACAATATATATATATGTATATATATATATATATATATATGTATATATGTATATATATGTATATATGTATATATATGTATATATATATATATACATATATACATATATACATATATACATATATGTATATATATATATATATACATATATGTATATATGTATATATATATATATATATGTATATATATATATATATATATGTATATATATATATACATATATATATATATAAATTTTAAATAAAATTACACATTAAAATATTAATGTCAATAACTTTTTTTTGAAAATAAATTTAAATGAGTTCTACTAAAATATATATTCTAAACAATTACTTTTTTTTTTATAAAAATAACTTTAATTTCTTATGTCTAAATAAACTATTTAAATATATAAAGTGAAGTTTTAAGTAATTATTCAATTGGTAATAATTTTTTAACTAATAACATTATTTTGATAATTTGACATTTTTTAAAATATTCAAATAAAATTAACTTTTAATATGTACCAAGTATCTACTGGATACCATACCATAATATTTATATCCTTTCAGTCAAATAGCAAATAAGCCATTAAACATATCTAGTTAATATTCTTTACCTATTTTACCCATAAAGGATACTAATTTTTTTCGTCATTCATTAAGTATATCCGAAAAGATAAATGATTATGCTTAAATGATTAAAATCATAAATTAGAAAATAAAAAGGTTAATAAAAATAATTAAATACATTCAATTAGTTATTTGTTTTGTTTAAATAAATTTATTATTTATTATATTTATTTTTCTTTTGACTCACTTTGATATTTTTCAACATCTAATCTAAATAAAATATAAAAACATCTTTTATATTTCCTAATGAAATAAAACTTTTCAACTAATCAACAAAATTATGCATGATTTGATTGAGTTAATTTATAATAATAATAAAAAAAAAAACTAGTCTCTTGGATGAAAAGTACAGTAATAAGGAATTATTGCTCCTAATGATGTTAAACGTGCATTTATAATCGTATGGTCACCATAAGTCAACAATGCTGATATTTATTCTTTAAACCACTTTCCCTTCGCATTCACTCTGCATCTGACTCTTACTTTCCGTCACTTATATCGTAATTTTCCTTCATCATCGTTGTTCGAGCAGCAGAAGGAGCATGGCTGCAACATCAGTGCCTTCTCATATGAAAGCTTGGAATTACTCGGAGTATGGCAAATCCCGCGAAGTTCTCAAGTTTAACAACAGCGTGGCTTTACCTCCGGTGAAGGAAGATCAGGTCCTCATCAAGGTCGCTGCTGCTTCCATTAACCCCATTGATTACAAGAGAATGGAAGGTCATTTCAAGAACTCCGATTCCCCTTTACCCGTAAGTAACATTATTTCATCACCCCCAATTTCTGTTACGCTTCGCTTTTTCTCACATTAAATTTTGGATCACTTTAACAACTTTTTGGGCAAAATACTTTGTTGGCATGCTTAAATTTATTTTAAAAAAATATTTAAAACGCATTAATAGGTTAATAATTTTTTTTAACAACTTTTTTAATAATTTTTAAAAAATACGTATTATCATTTATTTTATTAGTATATTTGAATTTATTTTATAAAATATTTAAAACGAATTAATTATAAATTAAATCACGTATTAAAAAAAATTGTTAAAAAAAAATTCCTTTTGTGCTTTCTAGGACCACTGTTTCTCCTTAACTCCCCATTTTGAGAAGATAAAATAATTTTAATTCTTTTATAAAAGTATTGCTCTATTTTATAAAAAAGATAACCATTTGCACAGAAAATATTGATGTAATAAAAAAGAACTTGCAGATTTAGTATAATAATTTTAATTTTTGTTAACTTTGTCTTAATTTCATTAATGTTTAAGAAAATTGAACAGACTTTTAGGAGTTATATCTGATTGTTAAAAGAAAAATTAACCTTAATATTTTATTGCAGTGTTTCACTTTTTACCTTTTATTTTATAAATTTAGTATTCGTATTGATTTCTTCGACGTTAACTTCATATTAATGTTAATTGTTCATTTAATCAACACGTGTAGTAATTATTAAGAGTCAAATATTTATTTAATTACCTTAAGTATTAGCAAAATTTAAATGAAATTAAGATAATCAAATTGTTATACTAAAACTTAATTATTATTTTTATTATACTAAAAATGAAAAAGTTTATTACTTATTATATTAAACTGATAATTTGCTTTTTAGATAAATACTTAATACTTATTATATCATGAGAAGAAAACAAAATCTAAGTTGGGTTTAGATAAAGTAAATAGTTTATGTCGGTGAGGTTTAATCTCTTTATCAAAATATGGTTGGTTGAAGGATTTCAAATTAAAAAAAAAGTAATGTAAAGACATATTTAAAAGCAAAAAATTAATTTTTTTTATTTAAAATCGATTAATCATATTTTAACAACGTAGTGTAAAAAACTAGTGTTATTTTCCTTATTAAATTTTGTTTGTGCTTCATTTACAATATTGGAATAGATGTTCAGGGGATTCAAAACTAACTAATTTTACCAACTTGAAATACTTTTTTTTGTTTTAAATGTATGATTTTAGACAAGGTGCGCAAAAGGCATGCATTTTTTTAAAAATATTTATCTCAAATAAAAATAATTCTGTATGAAGAAATTTGGTAAGCATTTCTACACTTCCAAAAGTCCGTTTGAGCACAAATCACAGCAAAAACACTGACTTGAGTTTTCTAATACGAATTAATTTTTTAATATATTTTGGTTGGTTGTGACTTGTTATATTTTTAAAAAAAGTTAAATGTAAATGTATAATTTTTTTTTTATATAAATTTTGATATGTTTTCATCTTTAAATTTAAAAAAAAAATATAACTTTTTAATTTAATATTAAATTCTTTTAATTTATTAAACAGATTTTAGTTTAATATTTTGAGATATTTTAACTTAAATATTAGTTTGAAATATATTTTTGTATATTTAAAAAATAATATAATTTCATTAAAAAATATATTTATTTATTTTTAAAGTTTAAAAATAAAAATATATTAAAATTTAATAGAAAAATAAAAGTGGCTAAGGTATTATAAAAAGTGGATAACTAGATCATATACATTTGAGTGGATAACTAAAATAAAAAAAATGACTAAGGTGATAAAAAAGTGAGGAATTTTTGAATTTCTAATTATATCCTTAATTTCTTCTTTGTATTTGATTTTATTTATTATTTTACGCGTGGGGGGTTGATTTGAAGACTGTTCCGGGATTTGATGTTGCTGGAGTGGTGGTGAAAGTGGGAAGTGAAGTGAAGAAATTCAAGGTTGGCGATGAAGTCTACGGTGATATCAATTTGAAAGCTTTGGAATATCCGAAGGTTATTGGTTCTTTGGCCGAATACACTGCTGCAGAAGAGAGACTATTGGCTCACAAGCCAGCGAGTCTGAGCTTTGTTGAGGCTGCTAGCCTTCCTTTAACACTTGAGACAGCTTATGAAGGCCTCGAACGAACTCAGTTCTCTGCAGGTAAATCTATCCTTGTGCTTGGTGGTGCTGGTGGAGTTGGAACCCATGTTATTCAGGTAGAGTAATCTATTCATTCATTAATAATACTTTTACAACATTATTTGAAGATCTTTTATATATCATTACGTGATCCATAGTGTATATGATTATTATAATTGATTATGGAATAATTTTGGATCAATCACGTATAACACGTAAATGATATTAAAATGTTGTCAAAATAATATTTTCAAATTATCGTTATCTTGATCAATATGTGTTTCTAGATCTATTCAAATGTTTTTGTATTGATGGTTGACCTCTTTTTTGTCTGTTCATTTTTACTAATTAAATCCGTTGTACATGGACAGTAGTTTCATAACATATATACAATAAACTTCTCTCATTTTCTTTTGTTGAATGGCTTTGACATTGCTTACATTGTTTCATTTCATGGAAAGTGATTGTAATCAATATGCCTTGTTGACACAGCTTGCAAAGCATGTATATGGAGCATCCAAGGTAGCAGCCACAGCTAGCACCGGAAAATTGGAATTGTTGGGCAATTTGGGGGCTGACTTGCCAATTGATTATACAAAAGAGAATTTTGAAGACTTGTCTGAAAAGTTTGATGTGGTGTATGATACAGTAGGTCAGATTCTGAACCCATTCTTTTATCAGAAGAAGTCCATGAAGTTGATCATGTATCCTGTGGAACACTAACTTTTTTTGCCTGAACTCCAAAACAGGGCAAACTGAACTGGCATTCAAGGCCTTGAAAGAAGGAGGCAAAGTTGTGACCATAGTACCACCTGGGTTTCCTCCAGCTATATTGTTCATTCTCAATACTGATGGGGCTATTTTAGAGAAACTAAACCCCTATTTTGAGAGTGGTAAGTTGAAGCCAATACTTGACCCCAAGAGCCCCTTTCCATTTTCTCAGGCTGTTGAAGCATTTGCCCATCTGGAAACAAACAGGGCAACTGGAAAAGTTGTTATCTATCCCATTCCATGAACATGAGCTTCTTTCTTAAAATCTATGGTGCTCTCTACGATCTAAAGTTTCTGTTATATCAGTGAGAAACAGTAATAAATGTTCTCCATAACTTGAAGCTATGTTGTTTCTTTGAAGACCATGTGTTGTAGAATAAGCAGAATTATGTCTTACAGGCATTGGCGTGGCTGCAACTGAGCCTTCAACATAGTGTGGCTTGTAATTTCCTTTTGGGTACGTATTGTGGTTTGCAGTTTTGGCTAATGAGATAATCAAATGGTTTTTAATATTTAGCTCTACTTTATGCTGCATTTTATAGTAATACAGGGAGACAAAAACATTAATTACAATCTAGTTTCATCTAAACTTTCCCTTAAATATTCATGTATGCTAAAACATTGATGGCTTCATAAGTGAAGGCCTAATTGTGGTGAACTTTTAGGAAATTGCATATTTAGTTCTAGTGAATAATGTGTTGTTGTTGATCGATGCTCCCTCTGAAAGTTTCTTTCTGGATGATTCAGAGAACGTTTGCAACAATATGTTTGCATACACGTTTCTGGACACAAATAGATATTGGTAGCAAAATACACATTTGGTGATCAAATAAATTTTGGAGTCAAATTAGCAAGGTTTTTATATATTTTACGGCTATCGTTAAATCTTGGAAGTTATAAACTGAGATGATAGTTATATGTCCACTTTAATTATATATTTGTTTTACGTGAAAATAAACATGTTAATTTTATTTAATTATAAAATAAATTCTAATTGTGAATATTTTTTAGAAACAATTTAAGGTTATCAATTTTGTTTAAATGGAAAACTACAATAAAAGTAAAATAACCTTATGATAAATAATAAAGTTGAATATAATAATTAATTCTACAACGAAATATTTGTGTGCTTAACCAAGAATCTAAATTTCATAAATAAACGGATAAAAAGTAAAACTTACACATGTTAAATACTTTTAATTATAAGGTTTAAATTACTGACTAATGTAATAAAAAATATCCCAATATGAGGTTAAACTCTTTAAGTTGTCGTTATTTATGTGAATTTTTTTTCAATTCGAATCTTGTTTTATTGGATTCTCCAATTTAATCTTAAAAAATGAAAATTTGAGTCAATTGGACCTCTGTCGTTAAATTGGCTTAATGTGGTTAAGTTTTTTTATAGTGTGAAGTGGATTAATTTAATAACGTGGCCATCTCTCATGGCGTTATTGGAAGTGGAGTTGACTTGGCCACCGCCACCCATGCCGGAGAGGGTATTGAACATGTCGGGACAATAAAAGCATACCAACCCAATAAGAATGATCTAAATGATCGGTGAATTGTATCGAAAATAAGAATCGTGTTCCTTGTGTCATTGTTTCTCACTATGTTTCAGCTTTTTGTTCGATTGGATCGATTCGACATTGGGTCAAGCTTATAATGGGTTCTGTTTTCTCCTTTGTTTTCGCTTCTGAAAATTGTAATGGGTTGGGTGTGGATCGTGGAAAGATTGGGACTTGGAATGAAATATCAAAAATTGGTGTCAACTTTTGCTTCATGCCAGATTTCCTAATTTTTGTCTGTGAGGATTGGGGAAATGGAAAGTTGAGATGCCTTAGAATGTTTGCATTTCTGATTCTTGGGGGTTTTGGTTTCATTTCATTTGTTTTTGCTTTGCTTGCTTGCATGTGTGATTTGGTTAATATTTTTTTTTTGTCTATATCAATTTTTCAGGGGAGGGAGAGAAAAATTGGGTTAATAAAAAAGTGAATTCACTCAGGTAGCTCTAGCACCAGGGCCTAAAGGTGTGGATGTTCTTATTCTGGCAGCAAACAGGACCAATTCCATATTCTTATTCTCAGTAGAATTGCGTCACTTGCAACCTTCAAATCGCCTACTCCTCTTGAAATACAAATCCACAATGAAGTTCCTATTATCCGTTACTTTGGGTTCCTCCTTATCCCTGAAAGTCCTAAGCTTGGCAACACACCCAGCCTCCTCAAATAGCTTGCGTAACCTCTCGGCAGTAAACTTCCAACAAAATCGAACAACCTCAACGGGCATGGCCAATCCACTCCTCCTACAAAGTTCACAAGATTGGACTCATCAACAATGACAATAAACTTCTTGCACACACTCTCCACCATCTTCTCCCTCAGGAGGGAGCCACCGTGACCCTTGACAAGGTTGAGAAAGGAGTCAACCTTGTCGGTGTCGTCAATGGCCAAATCGACAATAGGGTGGGAGTCGAGATCGGACAAAGGGATCCCGAGGGAGAGTGTCTGTTCGTGGGTTATATTGGAGGTGGGTATTCCAACGATGCCTTTGAGCTTGTCCTAGTAGAGAAGCTCGCCAATGCGATTGACAGCGTGTTTGGCAGTGGAGCCAGTGCCAAGACCGAGAACCATGCCAAATTCGACGTACTCGACGGCCTTGTAGGAGACAATCTTCTTAAGGTCATCTTGGGTGAATATGATGGAGAGGGAGCGAGAGGAGGAAGAGAGGAGAAGACTAATGTTCCTCCACGTAACAACTACCACATATTAGAATTTTATCATGTCAAACTGTTAAGTCATAAAAAATTTAATTTCATTAACTCAATTTAACGGTAAGGATCGAATTGAGTCAATTTTTTACTTTTAAAGACTTAATTGGAAAAAATTAAAAAAATATCTGACTAAGAAAATTCAACATAAATAAAAACTTTGGAAGAAGTTTAACCAAGATATATTCATACCTTTTTAAGTAAAGCATGACCTAATTTCGAACATCTTAACTTGGTTGTTTCCCAACATGCACCAAACTAGTTTCTTTGACGGCTTTTAATTTTCGCTAATTGAAAAACAATTAATTGTTAACTAATACAGTAATATATTAATTATATATTTTTACAACATAAAATAAAATAATAATATATACATTTAAAATGAGTTATAAGGTGAGTGCTTTTCATCGATTTTAAAAACACGGTTTATTAATTACTTAACTAAAAATTATGTTATTTTTTAAAGTTAAATATTTTATTAATAAATGCTTTGTAATAATTTATTTTATAAAGAGATACGGGATTGGTGGGAAACGTGCTTATAAATGACCTTAAATAAAAATAAGAAATATAAAAACTGAATTATACATTGAAAATGACATTCAAAGGTTCTAGATTGTAGTGAAGATAAAAAGGGAAAAAGTATTTGTTAAATAAATTCTTTTGGGCTCTCATTATCTTGACATTCTTTTGTAGAAGTGATGTCAAATAACATTTGTTTTCCTAATTAAAAGTAAAGATCTAATAATTTTCATTCTAAACTAATTATAATTTTATTTTCATTTTAAGTAATAATATAATGAAACATATTTATATTTAAAATGACTTTCAAAGATTCTCCAACAAAGAAATTCATAATAAAGCAACACGAGAGCGGAAGTCAATGAAGGAAACAACAAGAATGGACCCAACCCAAGAATCTGGAACTTACATAGATCATTACGAATGGAAGAATGCTATACCCTACCACAAACTCTGCTACAAGGTAGAGGAGAGGAAGCAAGCATGGCCAAAGATAAAGAAAAAGTAAAAGGGGAATCCCAAATTAATATACTGAATAATTCTTTGGGAATCGTCCGTTTATGCAAGTTGGGGAAATTCTTACCTGTACCCTTTCTCTATAAATACCATTCCACTCCACTTTTCACCTCAACTTCAACTCTTTCTTAACAAATATACATACATCACTATAAACAATCATGGATTGCAGAATAGAGAGTACAGAAACTCACAGGTTTTGTTTCTGACATCCATGCACAAGCACACACATCATGTATACATGGCTGCATAAGCATCTTAACTCTCTTAATTCATAGTTAACACACACATGGATATGTGTAATATGTAGCTTTTGTTACTGTAGGAATAAGTGTGCAGCATGCTTCAGACAGTTCAACAAACTGGAGCACCTTGTGGAGCACATGAGGATCTCCTATCATTCAGTTCATGAGCCAACCTGTGGCATTTGCAGGAAACACTGCAGGTCATTTGAGTCTCTAAGGGAACATCTTATAGGTAATAATAATCTTTCTTAATAACTATTGAATACACGGAGTAGATAATTATCTATTCATTCATGATCATTGTGAATTTTTTGAGACTCAATCTGCTTTTCCAGGTCCATTGCCAAAGCAGGAATGCAGAGATATATTTGCCTATAGAGGGTGCAAGTTTTGCTTGAAAGTGTTTGACAGCCCTAATTCTCGCAGGATTCACCAAGAAAAATGCCAACACTCTGGAACAAATGCTGTACAACTTTTGACTTTGAACTTCTGTTACATGATAAAAATATGTGCAGTTAATATATAAAAACATGATTTGTATATTTTTTTTATTATTTTAATATTAAAAATTGAAAATATTCATTGCGAATTTGAAACTTTTGGTGTACATTATTACAGGGAATAATTGGTCGCTTTTCAAACTTAGGACTTCGTGATAATTTGGCCATTAGTGGTGCAGCAAGAGGACCACAAGTAGTTGCATTAGCATGTAAAATGGTTGGAGGTGGGAGTGATGGCTCATTGGATCTCTGTGGAAGAGTGTGCTTAACCGATGAGCATGAGAACATCATATTCCATTCTTATGTGAAGCCACCAATTCCTGTCACAAACTACAGGTTGGATAATTAAACTTCCAAGTTTAACATATATATATATATAGCTGGTGTGGTGAATGGAGCTACTGATTCATTGACAGGTATGAGACCACAGGCATTAGACCAGAATACCTGAGGGATGCAATGCCAATGAGACAAGTTCAAAGGAGAATTCAAGACTTTCTTTGCAACGGTGAACCTATGTGGACGATTCGGGCAAGAGGAGGAAGAGCAAGGATTGTTGTGGGCCATGGTTTGGATCATGACCTTGAATGTCTGCAAATAGAATATCGAACAGAAAAGATAAGGTAAATCATTCAATTTAAAATTTAGGTTGTCTATCATACACATCTTAGTCAAATATTCACTTTATTGTAGTTAAATAACACTTTTCATTAGACCCTAAGGGGTTACAGTGTGTAGAAACTTCACTGTGAACAAACATCTTGTTCTTGTTGTATAACTTAATTTGTTTATTTGAAGTTCTTTACTCATCCTTGAAACAAATATTTGGTATAGAACAAGCACATGTATGTTTACTACTTTAATACCCTCTTATTCAATTATTGACTTAAAAAAGTCCTTATTGAATAATCAGGGACACTGCAAAATACCCTCCTCTGATGAAAACGAGCAAGCTCAGCAACTCACTCAAGTACTTAACGCAAACATATCTTGGGCAAGTATATCTTTTACAATTTTCTTACACAAGAGGCAATTTTTATGGAATGTATGAAGATTTTGGGCACACACACATATATATATATATATATGCAGGTATGACATTCAAGTTGGAATTCAAGATCCTTATGATGACTGTGTGGCAACTATGAGGCTCTACATGAGAATGAGATCCCAAGTACACAGAACACAGGATTACCCTTTGGTGTCTGACCCCCAGAACAGGAACAATTTTGCTTCGTGGAGGCAAAGTGATCTTGAAAGAATGACTCCTGAACAAATGCTGGAAATATCAAGATCTGACTACTATTGCTGGTGCTTGGATTCCTTCTATCCCTGAATATGAGGTAGCCAATACCCATTTATATATGAACCTCAGGGAATTGGTGCATACAATACCCATTTAACCGATAGTAACTACTAAAAGTAACAATAAAGTGCACCAAACACTTCTATCTTTCTACTACACTTATAATAATACGCTATTTAAGCAAAAGCTAGCCTTACACTGCTGTCATAGCACTGGCACCTAGAGGCATTCATGTTATGCATTATTATACTTTATTAATACAATGAATAATAGAGCTTTCATTACGGGTGCATTCTATTTTGTTTTGAGTTCTTCTGTCAGGTTACTCTTCTAACATCTCTACGTAATAATATAAAAACTAGTCCTTCTCCAGCTATATACTGTGATGAACAGCTACCTCCAATTCCCAAAATTCAGGGAAATGTTTTCTCAATCAACAATTCCTATTTAGTTGTGTTTTTCAAAGTTTAAGAGATCATTAACTACTTGATTTATTAAAAAAAAATAAGATTACAACTATAAGAAATCTTCTAAATATTTTTTTTCCAATACAAGTTAAATAACACTTAAAAGGAAATGGATGAAGTATTTATTAGCTTAAAGAGTGAACATGTTATGCTGTATTTATTATACAAAAGAATAAGATAATACTGAAATTTCTCGTAAGAGCGAATTTATGAATTTTAAGGCTTCTCCATAGCTGTATTTCTGCTTTAAATTATGGCAATAGCATTATCCAAATATATTTTAGAATTTAACATGTTTTCGTCTTCCATATCGTCCGAACAATGTATACAATTATCGAGGCAATTAAAAACTGTATCCTAAACTTGTATTTACCAAATGTTCTACTATCCAAGTTGATCTTGTTGCTATTCTACTGAAAAAAAGTCTCGAACAATTCCATAATCATATTAATTCGCAATCGAATCAGTACAAGAAAATAAACATAATAATCAAGAGTCGATACTAAATAATTATTAGTATGAATCATCATATATATATATATATATATATATATATATATATATATATATATATATATATATATATATATATATATATGACTCTATAATTATAAATGTTAATTTGTTAGTTTACGAAGTTGTGAATGTGAATATCGAAAGTGAGAACAGAATGGAAGAATAAACAGGGTAGTGAGATGACTTGTCGATTTTATGTCAAGATTAGTAAGGAAGAGTCGTTACTTGAGTTGAACACTGAAGATACTAACACTTTTCTCACATAAGGGTGAAAAAAAATAATTCTAATTTCAATTACGTTAAATCTGTTTTACAATGAAAGTCAGCTTTCTATTTATAGTAGAGGAACAGCTGACCTAAAAATAACTTACACTAAAAAGATTTAGCTACTAATTACAAGACCTAATTAGAGAAAACACAAAATAACACATACAATGATGAGTTCTCAAATGCTATAATATTTCAAAGTTAAAAACACTTCTTTAGAGCCTTATTTGTGTGACTTTTAGTCATTTTAGGATAAATTTTGTGTAGATTACGTAATTAGTTCTTTTATTTAATTTCATATTAATCAGATGACTTTAGAATAGTTTTAGTTAAAATTAAAAATAGAGTAGAGCTTTGTTCTATAATCTTCTCAGTTTTATGATTCCTAGCTTAGATGTTTATTAAATGATAGAAATAGAGGTTGAATTTAGTTTTGAGTTTTAATCCTTCTAATCTAATTCTGTTTTTTTGATATAATTTTACCGGTTTGTTTAGAGTAATATTCTTCAAGGATTTTCGTAGACTTGATAGTCGTAGGAATTTTTAGCAGTTAATTGAAAAGTGCAAAGTTTATAATGTTTTTACATTTTGAATAGATTATATTAGTTTGTAATTGTATTATTCTTTTAAACTTAAAAATCTTATATCTTTGTTAATTCTAGAGTATATTTTTTTTTATTGATTTCTTGTTTTAATTCACATAGCAAATTTTATTTTGATAACATATTACTATTAGTTAGATAAATTTTCGTTTCTTTAATTATGATAATTGACTTTCATTTCTTTGATAATAGTTAGTTATTTGTTTCTTAGTAAGTTGTTCTAGGTTTAAAGAGAGGTTTGAACACTTAAAAAAAATGTGACTTATTTAGCTATATATTGGTTCTATGGTTGATAGATTTGAATGTTTATAGATACTACAACTTGAACAATGTAAATTCATTTAACTTAGTTAATTGTCTAGTTTCGAGAATGCATAAATTGTAGAAGAGATTATACTAATTGTATGTGCTAAGTGGTATATCTTGTTTATTTAATGGAAGGGGATTAAGTATGTTTGATAATATCATGTAAATGGGCAATTAAAGTAGTATGAATAGTAGGGAAAATGGGTCTGTAATCGGGTTATGAATCTTCAATTGGTTAACACTCTAAAGTAACTAAATTGGAATCCGATGGTCTGAAATGTTGTTGGTAAAAATGATTATGTAATTCCTTTTGACTTGTAATTACTGTGAGGATTCGTGGAAAGAATTGTCTGTTGTTTTATATGATCATATTGGGTTACTCTATTTTATTTAATCATTCATAGGCAATAGTGGGTATTGCATTTGATTAAAATATTGTTGTCCAGATTTTTATTCTGTTATTGTTTAGATTTTATTGTGTTGTTGATGTTTTAGAATTCAACACTTAAATTTGTTGTTTTCAGTACTGTTTTAGCACTTAAATCATTGTTGTTTTTAGCACCGTTGCTTACTGTTTCAACACTTAAATTATTGTTGTTTTCAACATTTTTGCTTACTGTTTTAGCATTTAAATCATTGTTGTTGGTTGTTTCAACATTATTTCCTTGTTGTTTGATGTTGTTTTCTGATACTACTATTGTTGTTTGTTGTTTTCTTTAATTAAAATACTGCATTCAATGTTTGATGTTCGACTTAAAATTATGCACTATAACACTTTGTGGTTTTAGTATAATAAAGTGTTGATTGTTTTTACAAGAGTAAATTGGAAATTTGGAATGGATGTTTAAATTGATTAAGTCCTTTGGCTGTAAAATATATTGTTAAGTTTGATTAGTTAGTTGTTTGAATTAATGAATGGGATATGATGCATTGATTGCCTTAGGTGAAGTATTATAAATTGATATAATTGTCCAAATGTACAATAGTGGGAAGACCAAAGCAGAGGAAATTATATTGTCAGCTCTCACATCAAACTCAGCTCTCTAATTTTCCTTAACAGTCCACTGCAAGTATGGCTTAACTTCCTTCACGTCATTAACAATAATAGTTAGGTGAAATTGTCCATTTAAAACGGCTTCCCAATTATCTCTGTCAACAGACTCTAAAAATATTTGCATTCTAACTCTTTAGAAACGATAACTTTCACCGTTAAAAAGTGGGAGTTTGTTGATAGAGGCACTCTTAGCATAAATTTGGTGTTATCCAATCATTTTCGTAAACTTTTGAAATGTTATCAAAGCAAACTCTGATACCAATTGTTAGAAATATACACAATGGAATGTTCGGTGTTCGACAATAACTAAAAAGGGGGAGAATTGGTTTTTCATTAAAACTAACTTCTTTTTAGACGAACTTCCCTTTTAAAAAATTAACTTCACTTAACAGAAAAATCAAGTCAAATAAGAACAAGTAAATAAAAGAGTATAAAAGTGAAAAGCTTGGACAAGTGATTTTTATATTGTTTTAGATTAAAATATTATACGTCCAGTTGTTAATCCCTCTAAAAGAGGGATTTACCAATAACTAGAAATAAACAAGAACTTACAATCATAGAGAATAAAGTTAAGAATAGAGAACACCTCCTTCAACACACAAAGGATGAGTAACACCTCCTTAGACATACAAAAGATGAGCAACACGTCCTTTGATGCATAAAGGATTAACAACTTTCCTAGCAATAAAATTAGTACTCAGTCACAGGACATACTTAGGTAAAATTCTTCCTCTACCCACACTAGGTTTTCCAAAGCCCCTTTTCAAACACAGAATTTCTCCATCACATAACTCTTAAACCTCTGAAATGAAAAATTTGTTTTTAAATTAGGTTTAGAGAAACAATATATAGAACCTTAACCCTTAATTTAAAATTTAGGACAAAATACTAAAGAGTCTTTTCACAACGGTTATTGATAATTGATTATCATAAGTGATAATCGATTATTCTAGAAACTATTTCAAAAATTATTTTTTCTCTATGATAATTGATTATCATAAGTGGTAATGATTATTAGAGGGGCTTTTCTATAAATATGAAATTAATTGTGATAATCGATTACCTATGGGGGTTTATGGAAATATGAAAATAATTGTGAGAATCAATTATCATTAGTGATAATCGATTATCATAGAAACTTTTATGAAAAAAAAAAACTTTTCTTGAGTACTTTGCTACTTGGTTCTATCCATTAACTATTTGATCTACTAATTTAAATAAAAAATTACAAGACTTCAACAATTAAATTATTAACTCTTTAGTGAATCTCTTGAATTCAAGCATTCATTAAATCTTCAATATTTCTCAATGAATCATGATCATCAAAATTTTAATTTTTTTTTATTAAAGCAAGATGTACATCTTCTTCTTTTTGCTAACACCTCCTAACTATTCTCTCTTCCCATCCTGCTTATTTATTGCTATTTATAATAGATTTTAGAGTTATATGATTATTATGAAATTGATTTTTTTTATTGTAAAATGATGAACGACTTTTATTTCTTACAATCTCTTAGTTATTGTATGGTGATGTGGAAGTCATAGGAAGTGTGACAATTTCTTTATCTAATATATTTTCAATTAGAGCAATGGAACTCCCACATTATTATACGTTAATTATTTATCAATTTTATATTACAATTGAACTTTATATGCTACAAGTAAACAAGATGAAAGTTAATAAACAGCAAAAAATTAAATGATAAGGATTTAATTGAAAAATATAAATATTTTAAGTACTTAATAGATCAAGAAAATTTAATAGAAAATGAATTTAAAAATATTCAAATTTCCCAAATATTCAAAACTTAATTAAAACCTTTCAAAAATTTAAACAAATTTAGATCAATAAAAAAAATCATACTAATTAGGATTTTGTTTTCTTCTAAACATAATCCTTTAATACCTCTAATTAGGACCCTGTAATTTAGAACCATAAACGTTTGACGAACTTCTTTATTTAATTAGTCTAAAATTTCCAACTGATATTTTTGTTGAGAAAATTTAAATTTTCTTTTTGTAATCCAAATTAACGATAGCTAGGTAAAGTGAGAAATTAAAGAAGGTACTGGAATATTCAGGAAAACTATCCCTTAGTCTTTGAGTGGTCCGGAACAAGATATTCTGTCCGATGCAGCTATCAGGCGCTGGGGCTCCAACAACACACGAGAGGAATCCACTTTAGGGTCCTTAGTCAAAAGGTTCGGCTGACATTCCCTTGTTATCCAAGAGTCAACCGAAGCTTCATGACAAATTTGATGCCTTACCAATACGATAAAGCCCTGTTGCCATAACATCCTACGTAATAATATAAAAACTAGACATTCTCCACCTATATACTGTGATTATAAATCTTGAAAAGTATCATCATAGTCTTGCCACATGAAGCCGCCACATTATTACATATTCTTGCTAAGTGTATTTTGCAAAGTTACTTTCTACTTCCACCAACTTTTCACTACTCATATACTTGTTTTCCAAGTCTCCTTCGTTCACTGTTAAATGGTAGAATATATGTAAAACATTGACACTCAAGTTAATTAGTACTTAATCAGAGATTCAGGTCATATTTAAATTAAATTCAAAAGTGAAGTCAAAGTATGATTAAAATATTATTTATAGATTTATCTCGTTGATCATAAACCTCATTTAAACGACTCACAATTTTGTGTCTATTGGTCCATAAGTCCAATGACTAACTTACCTATGAAAAACTATAATAATTTTTAACTAAGTATCTAACAAAAGAATATCCTGAGTAGAAACAAGGAGAGACTGATAGACGATATATTTGTTCATGTTGTTAGTAAAGTAGATACAATTTTTAGCGTAGAATGTTGAAACAGGAAGAGATCGAAGGTTTGGATCGAGTGCTCCTAACCAAATGGTTTGTGATGCCTAGTGCGTCTGACCCAACGTTACGAACACACCAACAAAGCATTGATGACGTCAGATAACAACTCAGTAGGATACGAACAACACAGAACGGTCAAACGCTTTACACCAAACGTTCGGTCAAGAGGTGAACAGAAAAAGAAAAGAGTAAAACTACAAACCCAATAAAAACTCGTATTATTCAGTTATCTCAAAAAATCAACTCTCATAAGGTACAAAAAGTTCAATATTTATAATGGACAAGCAACTGCCAAATACAGTTTAAGCAACAGCTGCCTTGCTTAACTAACTAACGGTTTCTAATTCTAACATAGAAAACATAATTTCATAGAAAACATAATTTCCTACACTCGGTATCCGGTATTCAGATAAGTGATCTATTTATGGAACATTCAGTAATTGTTTTATTGGCTGCAAACTATGTGACACTAAATCAATAAACGGTATCATGTCCAGTACATTATATTTAACACAAAATGATTTCGGAGGTGTAAATTAAATTCAATGACTTTTGGAGCTTTCGGTGGTGATATGGATGAATCTGGATTCTGCATTAGTCGTTTTAATGTCTTTCTCAAAATATATTTTTTATGTATTCTAACATTGAAGTGTTAAAATATAATTTCTTTTAGGGTTAAATATGTTTTTAGTCCCTATACTTTAAGGCGATTTTGGTTTTAGTCCATTTTCAAACTAAGGTACAATTTAGTCCTTCAACTTTAGAAAATTCTGGTTTTAGTTCTTTTTACCAAATTTTTTTAACTTTATTTGCTGTTTCAAGCATGTTTCATTATAGCATTTGGATTGTTTACACTGTTTGACACATTTTTGTTTCAATGTTAACTGAGAAACGCATTTGAAACAGCAAATAAAGTTAAAAAGTTTTGGTAAAAAAGACTAAAACCAGAGTTTTCTAAAGTTGAAGGACTAAATTGTACTTTAGTTTGAAAATGAACTAAAACTAAAATCGCCCCAAAGTATAGAAACTAAAAACATATTTAACCCTTTCTTTTAATATAATAAAATCAATATATTGTAAAAATACAACACAAAAATAATAAAAAAAAAAACAAAGAATCTGTACTCAATATTATACAAAAGAATAAGATAATACTGAAATCTCTCATAACAGCGAATTTATGAATTTTAAGGCTTCTCCATAGCTGTGTATTTCTGCTTTAAATTATGGCAATAGCATTACCCAAATATATTTTGGAATTTAACAGGTTTTCATCTTCCATATCATCCAAACAATGTGTACAATTATCGAGGCAATTAAAGACTGCATCCTAAACTTGTATTTACCAAAGCTCTACTATCAAAGTTGATCTTGTTGCCATTCTACTGAAAAAACAGTCTCGAACAATTCCATAATCATATTAATTCGCAATCGAATCATTACAAGAAAATAAACATAATAATCAAGAATCTATACTAATAATTCGATACTAAATAATTATTAGTATGATTCATCGTATTGTTATAATTTTTGAATATAATATTACAAAATATCTATTTTTGAACATTATTAAAATTAATAATTTTTTATGAGATATTTTAGGTCATGGGCATGATCCACTTCCTTCATTACAAAACATCAAGATTGACTCTTTCTTATCAGTTTTTCTTAGTTTCATTCTCTCCTCCTCTCTTCTAAGTTTTTCATTTCTTTCTTCCTCTCTTTTAAAATTATTCTGGATATAAACTCTATGAGAGTTTCTTGCTCGTTCTGTGATCCTCGAATATTTTCGAGAAGTTCCTGTGGTATCCTGGGGGACTTGCGCAATACACCGCAGATAAGTTCTTAAGGACAGTGATTTACACGCCTCAGGAAATTATGGTATGAGATTTTGGTAAGCATTTTCTAACAATCTTAAGGACTTATGTTTCATCTCTTACTGTCAAAAGTAAGAAAGGTACGGAAAACTTACCTTTAATTTATTGTTTTATGGTATGATGAATTTGGAGATATGTTTGATTTTCTTTCCAAGCATGGAAAAATTTATCTTTAATATTTTATTTGATTATGTGATGAATGTTGATATATTCTATTTTTCATAATAATTATTCGGATGACTATTAAAAGTTTGAATGCTTAAAATCCATGGTTGGATATTTGTGATCGGATGAAGTGGTTCTTGAATTTTGGTAAGTTGTTACGTATGAAACCATAAATATCAGTTACTAATTTTTGTTGGTTTTATGATTCTGTTATACATCACATTCATTCCTATTCCTTTTTAATACATGTATAATTTTTTTAATATTAAAGAGGGAAACGATTATTTAATGACCGCTGCAGGCAATGGGATGGAACCTTAAACTATTTGGAGAAAGAAACACTTTCCTTTTATTTACTTTTCCCTTTAAAAGGGAAATTAAAAATTAATTAATGATACGTTATTTTAATATGAATGTTAACTGTGATTCCTAATTAAAAATTTCTATATCATATTCTATCAGTTTGAATAAAATTAAAATTTGCTTGAATTTTTGGTTTCTGAATTCCTAATGGGGGGCACTGAGTTTGAGACCCTAAACAAGGGTCTGAAATTGGGTTCATAAACGAACCAGGGGAAGACCCCACGTCGCACAAGGGAAATTCTTTCCGAATTCCTTCTCAGATTCATATAATGCGAGCAACAAGAAGCTTTAAGCTTCTTACTCTTTTCTTATCGCGGATCACTCGGTCTTGGAGTGAGAACGTTCTAAGTCTTGAGTAGAGGCAATGACCTCATGGCGGCGAGAATGGCGACACCGTGGGAGGCGCGACTCAGGCGTATTTTCGCCTTCGATGGCGGCTCGCGGTGGACTTCTAGGGTCCTTCTTTATGCAGATGGACCTTCTCCTTTCCCCTTTCTTGTTCTGACTCGCGATGTAAGAGGAGAGAGCATTCTCGCGGTGCATGGCGTTCGCGTTAGGGTTTCGATTTGGGGATTTTGAGGTTTCTGATTTTGTGATTTTGGGTTGAGTCACGAGGAAGGAGACTCTATTGCGTTTTTGGAATTTCTGACCTTGTTTGGTCATTCTCTTTTAGGTGTTTTATTCTTGTTTTTCAATTTGCATTTTGAGAAGCTCCATTCTTGTTTCCCAGTTTACTTTTTGAGTGTCAAAATTCTGGTGTGGGAAATCTTGTGCTCTTGATCTGGTCGCGTTTCATTTGGAGATTTTTGGGACTTTCTATTCTTGTTTTTCGATCTTGAGATTTAGGGGTTGTTCTGACCTTCGTTTTGGATTCTCATGGTGGTTGCGATGGCGGCGACAACCGTTTCGTGGTGGTTGACAGCGGAGTTACTCCGTGAGATTTGTCGTGGTGGCTCCGACATCGTCGGACTGTGTTTGGTCAGTTTGGACCTATTTGGGCTGCAGGCCAGAGTTTGACCTGTTGTCTGGGATTAGTTCAGTTTGAACTACTTAAATTGCAAACCCAAACTTCAGACTATTTTTCGGCCAGTTGGGTGCAGGTCTAGGTATGGAGAACTCATAATATTGTTTTAATTAATGAAATTAAATTATAAAGAGAGAGATGGAAGTATTAATTTATAATAATTATTATAATTATGGGAACAAAGTTATTACTATTTATTTAGTAATTAATTGAAAATCAAATTAATGTATTGAAAGAGAAATTAATTTGATTTAAAGAAAAAAGTTGATGGAATTTTAATTAATTGGGAATTTGATTTTAATGATGGATTATGATCATTATTTTGGAATGATATTGTTTGTCATATATTGTTTGAGTGAACCCATGAGCATATTGTATTTTTTAATAAGACTATATACTAATGTACATTGATGTGTAAATGATGAAATGGGAGGTGTGCATAGTATTTAGTTTAACTATGGATTATGTTTAGTTAGTTGTAAAACTAATAAGAGGGAGACGAGGCGACGACTTAGAGTTCGTTGGAGTTAGGATGATGAATCCTAATTTTCATGTGTCATGCCTTTGTAACCTTTTAGAAAGGTGGTGAAGATTTTCTCTCTAGAGAAAGAAAAAGAAATAAGAAGATGAGATACTTGAGTATATTTTTGTATATTTTACCTACAAATAAGAGAAACATAATCAGGTATTTTCTCGTTTACTGATCTTAAATATTTAAAACTGTGGGGGTGTAGGTAATTTTATTTAATTACTTGAAGAAATAAATTTGGCTTTTCACCTAATGATATTGATAATGTTCTAAATTTGAAAGTAGAGAATATGTAATTTTGTATGTGAATGACATGTTAATTTCTGGTACATGCAATGAGATTGTCACTAGAACTAAATAAATGAGAGACATGGGTGAAGCCAATATAATTTTATGTGTTCGAATCATAAGGAAGGGAGATAGTATATTACTATCCCAAGAACAATATATTGAAAAACTTCTTAAGAAGTTTGGGTTTTATGACCTGAAACCAGTGAGTACCCCTTATAATGCTAATTCTAAATTTAATGAAAAATAGAGGAGAATTATTATCTCAACCTCAGTATGCCCAGATAATTGGGAACTTACTGCATTTTATGAACTTTTCTAGATTTGATATTGCTTATGCAGTAGGTAGACTGAGTAGGTACACTCAATATCCAAATCAGGAACATTGGGATGCACTTGCTAGGCTTATGAGATACTTAAGAGGTTCAATGGATTATATCATTGAATATAGTGGATTTCCCGCTGTCCTAGAAGGGTACAATGATGCTAACTGGATCTCTGATTCAGATGAGACAAAATCCACTTGTAGTTATGTATTCACACTTGGGGGTGGTGCGATTACATGGAGATCAGCCAGACAAACAATTATTGTAAGATCAACAATGGAATCTGAGATTGTTGCTCTTGAGATGGCTGGTAGTGAGGCTGAGTGGTTGAAAAACTTCTTAGCAAACATTCCACTAGGAATGAAACCAACCTCATCGGTGTCAATACACTGTGATTGCCAATCGGCAATAGCTATAGCTAAAAAGAAGAATTACAATGGAAATAATAGACATATCCAATTGAGACACAATTTGGTGAAGCAGCTGCTATGGAAATATTTCCACTGATTATGTGAAGTCAGAACGTGTTACCAATAAGGAGCATTGGTAAATCTTGAAGAAAATGGTTTTGATGATGCTGCAAGATGTTTTACCTGAAGAACATATTAGAAATATTTAAAAGCACTTTGTAGAATATAAATGTAGTAGGAATGTCTTTAAAATTTGTAAAACTTGTATTTTGTACTGAAATAATCGATTATGTCAAGCAATAATCGATTATCATGAGTCTTACAGGAATAATCGATTATCACCTCACATAATCGATTATCACCTTTTTGAAAAACATGTAACGGACTTGAATAATCGATTATCACTTACAATAATCGATTATTACTGGCAGTTGGGACTTGACCTTTCATATTCAGACTAGCTGGCTATATATAGGGGCCTTGAGAACTTCAGAAAGAAACGTTCTTGAACTGAGGCTTAAGTAGAATACTGTTTGTCAGAGGAAATTCTCAGAAGCTTGTTCAAGGTTCCCTTGCCTGGTCTCGTGAATAGGAGAAGCTCGCGTTTCGTGTGTCGATAGTCGGAGCGGTTCTCTTCGAGTTGGCAAGGTGCTCTGCCTGGTCTCGTGAATAGGAGAAGCTCGCGTTTCGTGTGTCGAAAGTCGGAGCGGTTCTCTTCGAGTTGGCAGAGTGTTTGCTTCCGGTTCGTGTGTCGAAGGAAACACTTCCAGTTCGTTTGTCGAAGGAAGTTACTCTCTGCACTCTTCCGGTTCGTTTGTCGAAGGAAGGTGTTTTCTATCCCTTACTCATTTCATTATCTTGTAATCTGTACAACTATATTTTTAGTGAAAATAGTTAATCACTTTTTATAGTGATTAACAACTGGACGTAGAATCTTTTGATTCGAACCAGTATAAAAATCATTTGTGTGTTTTTTCTCTTCCCTACACTCCTTAATCTTTTAGCACTCCAACTGTTCGATAAAAGTTTTACAAGAAATTTAAAACTGATAAAGGAACTATTTTTGTGACCGAACACGCTTTCTGCTCTCTGAGTTGTTTTAATTCCGCTGCGCTAAACTCTTTTAAAAATTACCCCCTCCGATACCGTCAGAACGGAATCTAGCAGATCCTCTGACAAAACCCTGGGAAGACAAATGATATTTGAAACATCGAGGGGAATGAGACTTAAGCCACTTGCAAACAAACAAGTGATGGTAACCCAACCTTTGTGATTGGAGATCCCATGAATAAGGTTCATATGGGTAAAAACAAGTCATCTGTTAGTTCTGATAGCACTAAATTGATTTTAATCAATTATGTCCCTTCCTATGGTGTGTGTGAAAGTGCTAGAGACTGCATTATTGAGAGGTTAAACTTTGTCATTAAAATTCTATGTGGTGAAAGAATTTTAGCTTAAACAGAGTTTTTAATGATTTTCATATCCCTTATGGGTGGTGTATGATTTGCAGCATACACTTGATGAAATCACCTATATGAGTGTCAAGTGGGGCCGCTTGCATGAGATCTTGGCATGATCTCTAGAGCACTCATGAATACCGAGCACGCGCATGGCCTAGTAAGCGCAACACAGCGATAATAGCAAGAATTGTGGGGGTGTATTGTGATTGATAAACCTCTAACACACTTCAAGTGTCTTTGGTTCATATAGGTTGCTATATCAACTACACTGTCTGTTAAGTTCCTTGATCTAAGACTGGTTCATATAGCTTGCTATACCAGTTCTGATGCATTACATCTTGTGAAACCCAGAATAATTTTTTTTCTCTTTCGTTTGTATATATATTTTGCAACATGTGGGGGATTGTTATAATTTTTGAATATAATATTGCAAAATATCTATTTTTGAAAATTATTAAAATTAATAATTTTCTATGAGATATTTTAGGTCATGGGCCTGATCCACTTCCTCCACTACAAAACACCAAGATTGACTCTTTCTCATCAGTTTTTCTTAGTTTCATTCTCTCCTCCTCTCTTCTAAGTTTTTCATTTCTTTCTTCCTCTCTTTTAAAATTATTCTGGGTATAAACTCTATGAGAATTTCTTGCTAGTTCTATGATCCTTGAATATTTTTGAGAAGTTCCTGTGGTATCCTGGAGGACTTGCACAATACACCGCGGATAAGTCCTTAAGGACAATGATTTACACGCCTCAGTAAATTACGGTATGAGATTTTGGTAAGCATTTTCTAACCATATATATGTGTATATATATATATATATATATATATATATATATATATATATATATATATATATATGACTATAAAATTATAAATGTTAATTTGTTAGTTTACGAAGTTGTGAATGTGAATATCGAAAATGAGAATAGAATGGAAGAATAAACAGGGTAGTGACATGAGTTTTCTCACATAAGGGTGAAAAAAAATAATTCGAATTTCAATTACGTTAAATCTGTTTTACAATGAAAGTCAGCTTTCTATTTATTGTAGAGGAACAGCTGACCTAAAAATAACTTACACTAAAAAGATTTAGCTACTAATTACAAGACCTAATTAGAGAAAACACAAAATAACACATACAATGATGAGTTCTCAAATGCTATAATATTTCAAAGTTAAAAACACTTCTTTAGAGCCTTATTTGTGTGACTTTTAGTCATTTTAGGATAAATTTTGTGTAGATTACGTAATTAGTTCTTTTATTTAATTTCATATTAATCAGATGACTTTAGAATAGTTTTAGTTAAAATTAAAAATAGAGTAGAGCTTTGTTCTATAATCTTCTCAGTTTTATGATTCCTAGCTTAGATGTTTATTAAATGATAGAAATAGAGGTTGAATTTAGTTTTGAGTTTTAATCCTTCTAATCTAATTCTGTTTTTTTTATATAATTTTACCGGTTTGTTTAGAGTAATATTCTTCAAGGATTTTCGTAGACTTGATAGTCGTAGGAATTTTTAGCAGTTAATTGAAAAGTGCAAAGTTTATAATGTTTTTACATTTTGAATAGATTATATTAGTTTGTAATTGTATTATTCTTTTAAACTTAAAAATCTTATATCTTTGTTAATTCTAGAGTATATTTTTTTTCTTGATTTCTTGTTTTAATTCACATAGCAAATTTTATTTTGATAATTTAAAGACCCAAATAAAATAGTTATATTGTTTTTTACATTAAAAAGTAAATGGAAAAAAAATATAATGAAGGAAAAAGAGGTTATTGGGCCCTAGTTGGAGATTGCCAGGCCCATAAGACTAAGGACACATGACCTTGCAGGGGTCTTTCTCCAAAAAGTCAGTTTTCCATTCTGCCAACTTTCCCCTTCGCTCTCTAGAAAACAGAAAATCCTTTTTGCCCTAAAACATTTTCTCTGCCTTCTCTCTAAATTTCCAGCAAATTTAACCGTTCAATCTTTGAATAGGTGGTGCTCAAAGGTTCACTGCGTCGAGAACTCCGTAACGGACCGAACAATTTCTTGTTTCTATCGGTAAGTCATCTTTCCCCTTTTCTCTGCTGTTTCTAGAACCTAGGGCATGCTATCTTATTGGATGCATGCCACTAGAAACGTTCCACTTCTATTTTGTCTTAATTTCTAGTTCTAAAAAGGTTACTCTATCACCATTGGGTGATTTATAGGGTGTCGTTGGAAATTGCTGTGAGGAGCACTGTTTAGAACATCCCTGTCAAATAAACCTGAAGTTTTCCAGGTAAGGAGAGAAACCTGGTAAATATTATGTGAAAATATGATGTTGTAATTATATATTTGGTTGTTTATTTTGTTCTGGGAAGTTGTTTGCTACAAGACAATTGGCGTATATTATGATGTTATGAATAATTGCTTATGATTGGATATATATATATATATATATATATATATATATATATATATATATATATATATATATATATATGTCTTTAAATAATTGAGATACAGTGAATTTTTGTCGTTGAAGGATTTCATAGGTTATAGAGTATACTGTAAATATTTGTGTGTAGAGTATACTTTATGAGATGTTTTCACTTTGTAATTGTTTTTTTAATACAGTAACAATTTTATGAGGGATATTAGTTGTATTAGCGAATGAGTTTTGAAAATGGGGGTATAGAAATGGGTTCGTGCAGTGAACTTTAGGATTAAAAGATATTAACTTTAGAACTTTTACGCATATGGATCTTAAGGCATTGTTTATATATATATATATATATATATATATATATATATATATATATATATATATATATATATATATATATATATAAAAGATTAAAATGTAAGGTAATATGTGATTTTAATTTAATATAATAATATAATTAAAAAGATGCAGAGAGTGATGATAATAAACTATATTTAAAATGTTCATATAATTTAAATGTACATTTAAATGGTAGATTTTAAATAAAGCTTGAAATGATGACAATTTAAGTTATAAACGAGAAGTTCAATATGGAAATTATTAAAAAGGAATATAGGTTAGGTAAGAAATTCAAATGCAATTGTGAAGGTAAACAGTAAGAAAAGTCAAAATTTAACATGGTAATGAAGAATAGGAGAACATTCTCTCTTTTAATTGTTTTTACTTTGAACGTTATAAAATTTTATGCATAGATAACATCTCTAACAATTTTAGAATTATGAAACGTATATGTATTTATAAACTATAAAACACTCATAAAGCTAACGGCTTGAAGAAAGGCCAGTAGAAATGATTTTGCAATGTATATCTTAAGTTTTCTGTTTCTTCTTTCCATTTGATTAAGGTTTTCTTTTTTTTTCTTTTCAATTTCTTATACTTATTGTATTAATCCTTTTCAACACATCAAGTAAATAGTGGCAGAGATTGCATATGATTTTAAATTCTATTAATATAATATAGTTATGTATAAGATTATTATATACGTGTAATATGTATAGAAGGGAATTTTGATATAGTTGGAATTGTTCATAATTCATTTATAATATTATAATATGTATGAATATTTGTGTGTTGGTTTAATATAAATATTATAATAGAATTATGATTTAATATAACTATTATAATAGGATTAAATGAAACATGTTTTTAGTGTGTATGAATTTAGGTATTGAAAATAAGTATAAAAGATTTTAGCATTGATTAATTTAGAGTAAATTTGTGGAGTTGTTACTTTTATAACTTGTGATGAATGAGTTAATGTATGCTTATGTATGAGACTTGTGTGTAGTTTGAAAGAACATGATTGTGGAATAGAATGATATAATTGAGTATGAATTGAACATCTCAGGGTGAGATGATTGAAAGTGAAGTGAGGGGTGTTGTTGTTGTTGTTTGTATAATGTTGGGAGCTTTGAAATGGTGTGTCTATCCCTACACTCAAAGCATTGTTCATACTTAAATAAAGGAGAACAGTGTGAGTGGTGAGAGTAGAGGGAGGTCCTCGTCTATAGTCTTGGAGTTTAGACATAAACAAATTGGGGGATTTACCTTGCATAGTGTTGGGATGGGCCAACTGAACTATGCAAGTGCAAAGACGACCAATAGCTAGACAGTTATACCAAATCTGGATGAGTCGTGTTGAGTGCTTGATGCATGGGTCGATTGGTATGCCTTGCTTGTTCTTTCATTTGAAATTAAGCATAATGATATTTATAGATTGTACTATATGTTAAAATGTTTGTTTACCTAGCTCACCCTTGCTTTTGTGTTGTATGTTGCTTAGGTATGTTTTCTCTTGCGATTATCATCCACTTGAATGGGAGCAGATGTTGTTGAGGAGGTTCCAGTGGAGCAAGTACTGGAAGACACTAATGATGCAGCTTAGTTTACTAGGATTCCATATTTTAATTTAAATTTGGTGATTATTTTGAGATACTCTAAATTGTTTAAGTTTTAAATTTTGTCCTTTTTTTGGATGACTGTAACATCATTTATTGAACTACTATTCTACTCTGATTGTTCTCCTTATTGGAATGACGACGTCTTTATTATATAAGTTTATTATATAATTGGGATGTCACAGATAACATATTACTATTAGTTAGATAAATTTTCGTTTCTTTAATTATGGATGTTGACTTTCATTTCTTTGATAATAGTTAGTTATTTCATTCTTAGTAAGTTGTTAATGTTGTTCTAGGTTTAAAGAGAGGTTTGAACACTTTAAGAAAAATGTAACTTATTTAGCTATATTTACATATGTATTTGAGTTTGCAGGTAGGTATTACATATGAATTTTATCAATGGATGGATGTATAAAGTTGAGTTACATACGAATTCTTTTTTAAATAACGAGAAAAATATTGTTTACTGATTTTCTACATATATATTTGGATCGTTAAGACGGAAACATTTGCAAAAGACAAGATCCCTAGGTAATGGTACAAGATCCACGTGTGAAAAAACCCTATTTGATTCTAAATACAAATTTAAAAATAATTAATCACTTAAAATAAAAATAAAGGGTTATTTGTGTGCTACATTATTTCAAATTTTTGTTGTCGCACTCCCTCAAACCCTCATTGCTCCAACATTCACTTGAAAATCTCTCTCACACTCGAAAATCACTTATTCACACTCTGACTTCTTCCTTCTTCGTTGTTTGTTATTGTGCCAACCATTCAAAACCCTTGTCCAGCTCTAAACGAGGTGAAAGTCATAGTCGATGTTTACTAGTTGTGTCTCAACTGCTCACCGCTCACCGCTCCACCGCCTCAACCGCTCGCAGCTCCATAACTCATGCCTCCACAGCTCGAGCCTCTCTACATTGGCCCGCCCCCTTGCCAAGCTCGGTGTAGGTTGTTCAACATGTGAAAACTCGCATCGTTGCTGGTGCGTGACAGAGTCGTCTTTCCATAACCAGCATCGCATCTTCTCACCTGTTGAGGGTTACTAAGGTTAGGGTAAACAACTTTCGAATCCTAAAGTCGATTGAGATTGTGGGTAGGTAGAAATTCTATTCATTCTTTGAGTATACTTTGCATTTTGACATGAATTCATACTCTTCTGTGTTTGGGAGAGAGATTGAGCTTTTTGGAAATTAAAACTCGAAAAAACGACCTTGGGGTTAGCACTTGGGAAACCAAGTTTTTTGGGGATTAAAACTCGAAAAACTTAGCTTCTTGAGGTTAGAACTCGGGAAACTGAATTTCTTCAAGATTAGAACTCCCGAAACCGAGCTTCATCATATTTTTTCTTTGGTTCCCACAAGAAAATGGTAAATGCCATTGCCATAGCCAGCACTTCACTTGGTGTAGTCCTTTTGAGTGAGTTGTGCATATGGATTTATCATTCCAAGTACACTTCAAAATCTAAAGGAAAAAACGTTCAAAGATAAGGTTTTTGACCCTTTTCTGCATAATGAAATCAGACAATAATAAATAGTTGTTTTCGTTACTCTCAATGCAAACCTTTAGAATCAAGCACTACAATTAATAAAAAAAAAAGCTCTTCTTTTTTCAAACCAAAAGATCCCTTAGGTTTCTATTTTGCTTCACAAATCACTTGGTACTGTATTTTATTCTTTAATAAATCTTTTATATAATTTATAAATTAATGGACACAGTGAGTGTGGGACAAAGTCGGTCACATATATATGGATTTCTCGAGCCCCAAACCATTCAAAAATCTGGGAACACGAAGGTTAGCATACAACAATACATGCAAACATGGATGTCTAGCTTCCAAAGGCGTGTTTACTTGGCTTCATACATTGAAGGGTCATTCTTACCAAATCTAGCTTTCTTTTTTCAAATTTGTGGTAATTACTGACCTGAACATTTATCTTTCATTGTAGGTCTCGTTGGCAACTAATAGTGATCATTCCTGAAGATTATCTTGTTGTCTGGTTTTGTTCTCTTCATAAGAAACCCAACAACGAACTGAAAAACTTAATTCAAGGGTAATGATACAACTTTCATATCATCTAATAAGTATATAACAATTATGACTAATGTGACATCAATTTAACCAGAGTTATGGGTGGCACGAACATTTTATGTCAAAGGAATAAACAAAAGCAACTTCAAATTATATATCCTATGGTGAGATATCATGTAATTCTTGTTGAGAAACAGGTAGACTTCATTTTACATCAAGAGGGGAGGGGATGAATTGGTGTTGTTTCAAAAACAAAATCTTTACGCAATCTTTAAACAAAAGTATAAAGCTTTTTTATCTTTCTTGAAATGCAAGTAATGAAAATTTCTATGCAGCGGAAAAACGTAGTTGACTGCGTAATAGATATAGTCGACTGAAATAAAGAGTGCAGGGATAGAGAAAATCAAACACTGGTTTTCATACTGGTTCGGCCAACAATGCCTACATCTAGTGTCCTTCCAACCCAGGAAGCAAATGTACTATATAGGTTGTGGTTTTTACAACAAGGAATTTATAAAATACCTCACGTCAAAAATATAAATCTCCTCTCTAACTCAAAACCAAAATATATCTGCAATAACCAAAACCAGACTTGCAGCAAGAATCCCCTCTTCTGCAATCTGAGCCCACGTCGAACAATGTGTAACCCCTGTATCACAACAGGTCAATTCCAGCACTCTTCACATGATGTCAAGCCTTCAAACAACACAGCAGTCTTCACAGGATGTCAAGCCTTCAAGGATCAATCAAGAAGCACCTTCTTTGTGTAGATAATGATCACACAGTCAGTGCATAGGCCTTCTCCCTTTGAATCTCTCTCATGATAGATCATCATCGTCTTCTTCGAGAATTCTTGGAGCTATTAACACAGAGAATTCAATCTGAAATAAGAAATGAAAATGTTAGAGCGTCAAAAGTCTCTGAACAAATCGTGTTCAGCCAATTTATAGTTTTCTGTCAGTCAGATTGTTTCTCAGTTGAATAGCCTACTAATTCAGTCGACTGTATTATTACGGTTATAACAGACAGTCAACATAGAGACTCTCAGTCAACCAAAATCAACACACATTTAATACAATTGACCAAGTCATCAATGCTTAACTAACTTTTAAAAATATAGTCGTTGGAGCGTGTAAGAATAACAGAATTCCAAAACAGATCATAGATACAGTCGAATGTACACTGGACAAAGTCGACTGACACATGTAAAAACATTTTGAAATTCTTTTCAATCCAAAACATCATAGAGCATTGATTCTCAAAATCTGTACAAAGGTTTTAGAATAGTCGAATCCATTACAGATGTATTCGACTGGACTAGTACTTTGTCACACAATTATAAGTTTATAAAAGTGCTTGTGATTTTTCACTTCCCAAAATGTGCAGTAAAATATTTTTGATAAAGCAGTTCACATTGCACATAATCATACAAGCATGTTCCACAAATATATCACACAATTAACATAGGAACATACATCACAGTACATCAAAATATGTTCAGCAGATATGACAATCAGTTCAGAATAAGAACATGTAATACAACAACATGTATACTGCTATTAAGCATAGTGTTGTCATTATCAAAAACTAGATTGAGATAGAGTTTGTGTTGTCAACAATCTCAATAATTCTTAAATTAATTATTTTGTGTACAAGTTATACGATATGAATTTTCCTTTCTTTTATATTAGTGCAATAAACATATTAGTTCATGGGAATGTGGGTACTACATGATGTATTGGATCAAAGCAATCATCCAGGCAGGAATTTATGATAATTGGACCACGGTAAGCACTTATAACTAATGCATGAGTTCTATGATTTTACGTACACCACTACATAATAACAATTTTTGTTTTAGGTGTTCAATGATCCATCACCAATATTGAAAGAGACCATTACCGAAATAACACATGAATGAACAAGTTGTCTTCTACAATGTGGAGATTAGATTTTGATTAGGTGTTGTTTAAGTTTTGATTAGGGTTATGTTTGTACTTAAAAAGTTTAAGCTAGACTTTCTCTAAACTACAAATTTTAAGTTAGACATTTTGTTGTTTATTTTGATTTTGGAACTCTTTATTATGTATTAAAAATGAACAATTGGAAATATATATTATATTCTGGAAAACTGGTTTTATTTTAGGTTTTGGTTTAATGATTAAACAAATAAAATTAAAAAAAAATATAGCAAATTTAAGTCTATTATGGTCACAACATACTTAAATTCGTTGTCATTTTTATTTACAATTGTACGAAGATCTAACTCATCTAACTATGTTGGACAATAACAGACTTAAATTTTAAAATTTAAGTATGTTGATCAAACAACAGACTTAAAATTTAAGTCTGTTGGTCAACAACAGACTTAAAATCTACGTCTCTCGAATCTAAGTCTGTTGTAAAACAGACTTAAAAAGCCCAAAATAACAAACTTAAAAAGCCTGTTTTGTAGTAGTGATTCAAGTTTGTTAGGTCAAGTGGACAGTACCTTTGTTATAATTCAATTTTGTAACCGGTGCAAGACTTCTTATGTCTAAGTTAATACATAAATTCTTATAAAGAATCTAGAATTATAATTATGCTCGTGATCGGTTTATTTAGAGATAAACACATGTTTTTGTGTAAAAATTGATAAATATTGTTTTATTTATTAAATTTAGAATGTATGTGGATTGGAAATTTTTAAATTAACTTACTTTTTTTTATCTAAGTGCGTGTTGCTTGTGTTATTTTTTTGCAATCACCTATTAGTAAGAGCATAGGAACCTAGGAAGCGAGAATAGACCTTAAGAGGAAGAGTTCCAGTGAAAGTTTATGATGTTTTGTATATTATATATGAACCGTATGTGTAGTATAGAACTGATCTTTTGTCTTGGTTCAAGTTATATAACTACTTGATTTCTTTTGAAAAACTCTTAGACTAAGGACTACATGTGCTTATATATGTTTTTGCATCTTTGTAGTCAGGTGTGCTCATTACTTTAATTTGTAGAAACATTGGTAATAGATAAATTCTATTTTTGGAGTTGTTACATAATACATTTTCTTTGTTAAAAATACATTAGGTACTTATACTACTATATTTTTGTCTTAATTGAGTTTTATTTAAGAATTTAGATATTTTTAATTTAATCTTCATTAAACTTTTTATATTAATTGTTACGTTTTTCAATTGAACATTTATTTTTTTAATTTTATGAACTAAATGATGCATCTATTATTTAAGAATTAATAAAATAATATTAGTTTTAATATCCATATATTAATTATAAAACGTATATATCTTAGCCTAAAGCAAGATAACAAGATAATAAATGACAGAAAAACTTAAATAATAAAAACTGAATTGAAAAATATAAAAATTTATTGAAATTTTTTAATAAAAATTTAATTAAAAATACACAAATCTAAAAAAAATTGAAAACATATACCTCATATTTTTCATATTTTTTGTACTTTTATTGTGGAAATAACTATTCGATAAACTTAGATAGAAATTTTTAGTAAATAAAATATAAAATTAGAATTTATATTGTCTAGAAATAAAATTCCTAAAAAGTACGAATTTTATAATATTGTTGTGTTCAAAATTTTAGATATATAAAGAAATAAAAAAATAAGTTATTTTATATTTTTTTATTATTAGACATGGCCATACTTAGTTTATATCATTATTCTGTAATAATATACAATATCATATTTATCAATACAATTTATTATATATATATATATATATATATATATATATATATATAATATTTTTAACTTATATTTGTAGTTTTTATTAGATACAACTTTTAACTTATATTTATCGGTTTTTGCAGTTATATTTATAAGTTTTTCTTTTAAGATCCTCCGATAAAGATAAAATCAAATTATAAACTTATATATTATTTATAATCTTTTTATGATTCCACATTTAAAATTAAATTATCCTATAGAAGTAAAAAATAAATTTCCTCTAACTAATCTGAATTGAATTAGATTTAAACTCATTACCTTATAATTTTCATCAATGAAAAAAATCAGAAATTATCAGTATATTACTTTCATCAATATTCTCCTCAACATTTATATCGTTTTAGGTAATGATACATGAAGAAACTGTCAAACGTAAGAATAACAAGAATGTATACTGTCTGGATAAACAAGGAAAAATAGCAAACTACGGAATATACATGCTCCAGAATGAGAAATATTTACATGCTAAAAATGAAAGGACAAAGAATGCTGATTTACGGAATTAAAAATAGCACTGGAAACAACTTCACAACTATAAGAACATTACATAAAATGCTATGAACTGAAATTATTTATGAAGACACCCATCCGTAATCCATTTAAGCAAATTACTTGGGCCAACATTTGAAAGCCAGTACTACATAAATGTGAATTTATAGTATGACTACGATTTTTAATACGAATAACAGAATGAAGAAAAAGGGTAGGCCTGCAGAAACATAGGCAAGTTTGGTAGTGTGCATTAAATATGCCAAGACATACCCAGCGTGTGATTACTCTTTGCTGTGACCAAATGTTTTTGGCCTCGGTAACAAGTGCAACAACTGCAATTCTGTACATTATAGTATTTGCGTGAAACTATTTGGGGGCCAAAGTGATCGGACTGATAGAAAAAGCAATACAACGAGCTGCTTTTGCCAGCATAAACCGCTCCTTTTCATTCAAAGGCCTCTCAATCACCTTGACAACGTTAGCATCCTAGAACATCAAAGATCAGGCAGTGATTAAAAGATTAATTTGTTGTGAGAAATGCATGACATACGAATTCTACCTAAGCTTTTACTTAACACACAAATGCAGCAACCGTTAAGAAATATAGGAAATGCAGACTGCTCTCACAATCAAGTATTAGAAGTAATAAGCAAAAGCAGAAATCAAATTTTTAATCCAAGATAATTTCTTTAGATCAGCTAAGCTGCAGTTGCCAGTGCCTAAATAATTGCACAAGAAAAATTCTACTATAGGAAGCGTATCACATCATACAGTGTAGATAAATCAAAATGCAAAACACAGATATTAATTGGAAACATACTTTCAGCTGGTGCTGAATAGAAGGCCGAACATTGGCAGTTTCACCAATCACAATTATATTGTTAACGTTTCCCCTGTCATCCCTTTCTGCTGGTGAAGCAGTTGAATGCTTCCATTGCCCATTTACAATGAACTTGTAGTAATACCTGATAGAAACGAATCATGACACATTCAAGTGCAACAAAATCATTAAATCGTCAAAAAGTCTAGGAAACATCGTTAAATTGTCTGGAATTGTTTTGGGTGAATGGTGAAGAAGCAGGGGGTAGTGAGAACAGTTTTATGCTTGTGATAAAAAGAAATCATCCAACAAAAAAAGTAAACAAATGGCATTGGTTAGACTATTAAAATATTACTCGCGAGGAATCTTAGCCAATTTGGTCATCAAGTTGAAAAGAAAAGAAAAAGGATATACTTAATCTACAGAAAAAAAAGGAAAAAATTATTTTGACTCCACGTTTTAAAAATACGTTCATTTAACAACTGTGACAAATGATAAAATATTAAATTAAATGTTAAACTAAAATAAAAATTAAATTGTTGAATAAAATATTATTATAGAGTTGTTAAAGGTTACCGCTCAAGAAAAAAATAGAAAAATCAGCACATACTTTCCTTGTGGAAGTTTAACTTCTACTTCATGTCTTGATCCACCTTGGAATTTTGCCTTTAGTGGTTCTTTCCAATTTCCGGTAAAGTCTCCAACCAAAGTTACATCCTCACCCTGAAACATTAAAACCAAAAGGACAATTTAACGTTGAAACTATGATAATTCTGAATAACAACGGTGATGATTTAATCTCTCGAACCTGTTTAAGAATCAACAGATAAATTAGCCCGAGAGCCACATTGAAAGCTATATTACAAGTTTATGCCCTCATGGGATGAACATTCCACTCAAATACAGGAATATAGAACAGAAAGGATTAAAATTAACTACTAATGATCAATTTTACTAGTATAACAAAAAAACTTCTAACCCAAGAATCAAAAAGATAAATTAGCTACAAAAGAGCAATAGAAATATAACTTCATACCTCATGACCATTCCACACAAATGTGACAGCATGTGTAGGAGGTCCATCATGTTTGGCATTTTCAACCATGGCTATAAGATCCCAAGTAGCCCATGCAATTGCCGGCCTGCATTACATCTCGATGAAATGCTTTTTCTAAGTGAGAAATTATATCAAACCAAATTTCTATTTCAAACTAAAAAGCATAACAATTTACCTAGCATTTCCTACAGTATACTCAATTTGCTAAAAACTACTACCATCACTAAAAATTCACAATCTTTAATATCTTCACAAATAACCCATAAGCCTTTGGCAAGCAAACAGAATAGATCAGAACAATTTAACTGATTTCATTCTCCTAAAAGGTGAAACCAAAATGTACCACTTTTTGTTAGGCACCTAGAACTGGTGATGAAAGAACAAGACAGAAAAGATCAAAAGATAAACCCACAATTGCACTTATTCACTATTAGCTGTAAAAGGACAATGTTTACAAAGGAAAAACTTCATTTCCCACATGATATTCCCTGTCACCAAAGTCAGACTTTCAAAAAACTAAAAAGACCCCTAACACCTCCCAAAGTGAAACTATTTATAGACTTTATGAGAAAGTCTCTCCCCCCAAAACAACTGCATAACCCCCTTTTATTTCTAAATTCTCTTCTATAATACACATTCCTCTCTCAGTATTTCCCTTTTTCCCTTCCTAACAATACCCACCGCTGCCAGAACAACATTGTCCCCCCAAGATTGAATTCTAAATATTGAACTTGGATGGCAGAAGTGTTTTCCCATATGACCACTTCGGAGCTGCCCTCTTGCTATTAAACTAACCCTTGTTGAGGTGACTTCTGTGCTTCCGCTTGGACTGTTGTCTCCCCCTGTACACATTTTCTAACATTGATTGTTGAGCAAGTTGAATCTCATCAAGTAAAACCAAATAACCTTCCTTCAAAGCCACTTTGAATAAGGAGAATAAGGAGAGCTGGACAAAGTTTCATCTAACTTGGTGGACAAGGAGGGGTGGACTGTCCATGCCATGTGTTACCCTCTCTTTGGAGAGTTTTTCTTCCTAGTTAGTGGCCACATGTCACTCTAAGAATGGAGAAGATTCTCCATAGGTAGTGGTCACGTGTCCCCCTTTCATTGGAGAGGATTTGTGCCACTTGTCCTTCTCCTAATGGAGAGGATTTCTCCTTGCTCTCCAAGCTAGCCAAGGTGGCTCTTTTAGGTCTAAGTTTATGCCCATTTTGAGACACCTTAGCCTATAAATAGAAGTGTCTCCCCCTCATGTAATGCTGCCAAATTGTTATGCTGCTAAATTTGAACTATACTACTCTAGTAGGTCACCCTAGGCTAAAGCAACCCAAGTGACCTTCTCTAGCCACCTTTCTCCAAGATTGGGCCTAACCTCTCTTAGAACATCACATATAGCACCTCCATCACCATAAAACAGCCCATGACCAAGAGCCTTAGTCTCTTTTCCATCATATTTCCACAACCACCCCAACCTTCAACCATCACCATGACTTTCCTTCTAGTTGAGACCTAACCTAGCTAGGAGATTGTCATCATAAGGTCTCCAATCTGACATCACTCTTGCATAGCTTTTTCGATATCCTGAGCATCTCCCTTATCAAATCCTTAGGACTGTGTGCATGAATCTGATTCTGAACATTATGTTAATAATTTGAATTCTTGTATGTAGTCTTCAACCTTTGCATGTTTGTGTACAACTGCTAATTTTTCATAAACATTGTTGTGTTCTTTGCCTCCAAATCTTCTACTCAAAGTCATTGTAAGTTCCTCCAAAGATGGGTTCTAGTTCTTCTGACGCCAAAACTTAAACCAATGGTGAGCATTGCCTTTCATACTGATAAGAGCCAATTGTAGTTTTTCCTCTTGATTGACATACTTATCCGCTCAAACTATCCATCCCAGAGGATCCTTACCTTTGAAAGTGGGTAGTTCCACCCTCTTTGTCCAAGGTCTCAACGTTTCAGCACCCTCTTCATTCTATCTGTTCCCCTGTAGAAATCTTTCCTCCCTCCTATCATCTCCATTGACCGAGTTTTCTCCTCCTTCAAATGTTTTCTCTCCTTTCTTGCCTTTCTTGATTTCTCGAAGAATCTCTTTCATTTCTGACAAACTGTCCTTTACAATGGGCATATCCATTTTTAATTCTGCTACCATTCTTTCTTGTTTACTGGCCCATTTCTCAAAAGTGCTTATCCAACTCTCCAAGATGATGATCCCTTGATTTGGTCCAGCAGGTCGGACCAAATTGTTAGGCACCTAGAAATAGTGATGAAAGAACAAGATAGAAAAGAACCAAAGATAAACCCACAAGTGTACATTTTCACTATTAGTTATACTTATTCACTATTAGCTGTAAAAGAACAATATTTACAAAGGAACAACTTCCTTTCCCACAGGGTACTCCCTGTCACCAAAGTCAAAGACTTTCTAAACTAAAAGAAAGACCCCTAACACCTCCAAAAGGAAACTATATATAAACTTTCTGAGAAAATCTCTCCCCCAAAACAACTAACTCTGCATAAACCTCTTTTATTTCTAAATTACCTTCTATAATACACATTCCTCTCTCTCTCTCTCTCAATATTTCCCTTCCCAACACTTCTGTAGAATTATGTTGTCTTTTTCTCTTCTAAAAGTACATAAAGCAAACAAGAACCGTATGTCATGTTCCATCCCATTTTAAAACTGCCTTGTTATCTTTTTCCAGTCCACACAAATAGTGGCCAGTGAAAGAAACCAAAAATGAATATCTAATAAAACAGACCGTTAAGAAAACATAAAGATATTCTGAGATATCTCCACAAGAAATTCACTAATATTAGAAAAGTACATACAAATCATAGAAAATAGTGGATTACATATAAGCTTCCCAAGGAACTCAGCTGAAAGCTAATAATTAATTTAAATTCTTCAGTCTCAAACAGAACTCAGATAATTATGTCCCATGCCCCAAAAGAAAAAGAAACTTTGCATAATTACCCTTTGTTTATAGATTGCATATAAAATATAAACGTTTTTACATTAATACATCGCATGATCTAGTGTCCTCTTTAACAGAATCAAATGAACAGTAAATATATGATGCTAAAAGTATTTGAAGTTTGTCGAGGTGAACCTGTCAGGTCTGCAATTGTGCATCCCAGTTACCCAAGTATATGCTGCATGAAGGGAAACATCCGTCATCCAATGTAGGTAGGCAATCACACAAGCAGGAGATCGATCAAATCCAGAAGTGCAAGTAACAAAAACACGAAGATTCTTCCTTAGCAAACGTAGTAGAAGCCCCACACAAAATGGGAGTTTTTTCCTCATATCATAAGAATCTCCCTCCCTACAAACAGAATTAAAGAAGGCTCAAATAAAACCATAAATCATAGTCTAGAGGAAGCCAAACTAGAGTCATCAATACTTTGAATGTCTTTTCCCCATGAAACTTAATTTTCTTCAATTGACTTTAGGATCACTATATTAAACGACAAATGATGCTCGTTATATTCATCTTTTGGTAACTCACTGCATAAAGTAACAATCAAAGGGGAAAACAGGGACAAATGAAGTGAAAAAAGAAATGGAAAATGAAGGTTGCATTGGAAAACTCGGATTATATTCATCTTTTGTTGGAGTCCAGATGCAGAGTTGCTAACAATACTCACAGAGCCACTGCCTTCGCCTCCTCCCCTGGATGAATTGGAAAACTCGGCTGCAGTTCCACCCTCCAAAGCATGACTCCTAGTCTGTGGCAGGGTCTTAAGTTAGTATTAGATCTCTGCACCATCAAAGATGCTCCCTTGGAAGTGATATGAACCTTTTCCTCCACCATTAGAGCCTTCATCATTTACTCAGCAAGGCTCTTGGGCTCATACAACTTAACCTCCACCATTATTTCATCTTTCAATCCATTTAGAAAAATGTCAGTCAAATAATCCTGCCTTATACCTTTCAAGAACCCCGCATATTGCTCAAATTGTTCAATATACTCTCCCACCTGCCCAATTTGTCTAAAGCCCAATCAAGACTTCAAAAGGATTTTGAAGCATTGTTGGTTGGAATCGTTGAACAACTGCCTCTTTAAAAGCCATCCATGTGGGATTCAGATAGCAAGTCTCCCACCAATAGAACCAATTCAGGGCTTTTCCCTCCAAACCCACCATAACAGCCCTCATCTTCTCCTCCTCGTTGACTTCTTTCAACCAGAAATATTTGTCCAACCGGTTAGTCCAGCCATAAGCATCTTCTCCTACAAAAACAGGAATATCTAGCCTCCTCCATTTTTCCCCAATCACTTCTGAATGTCCTGAACATCCACGTTCACTCCCTGCGTCATTTACTGCCTTCCTTAGCAACAGAAGCACTATTTGCTATTTATTTATCAGAGGATGTGAAACACCAACCCTGTCAGCCTTATAACCATTTCCTCCATGTGGAACCTTCTATGATTTTCATGTTCCTGTTCTTGCACTAGGAACTCCAAACCATCCAATCTTGCCTCCATTCTCGTATTGACCATGCCACACAGCCACCACAACACCAGGAAAATGGCTTTGAAAACCAATGATAGGTATTGTAGACCTATACAAATGAAGTTGGTTAAACTGTAAAATGTAATATAACATTCACTAAATTTCCTCTAAAGAGAGGACCCAAACAACATACAACTTTCTGGTTATTAGAGAGAACCAGACTCTCCCTCCCTAACCTTCACAAGTTACAAAAATAAAAATAGAAACAGCTAAAACTGTCCATTCTTACCTTATAGAAGTCAGATGCAACTACCTACAAATAAATAACTACCTTATAGACAGTTAAAACTGCCTGTCATACAATAGACTAAATCATACAGTTTTTCTTCTGCCTGTAAACCTTCCCTTTGTACCTATCAGTTTGGGTTAGGCCACCGGCTGAAAAAGACAACAATTTCGTGTGTTTCTGCTCCATCTCCTCTTCTTCCTTTTCTTCTCCGCCTTCATCATCTTCCGCCATTATCATTACCCTCATGCTCCTCTTAGGGCATCTATGGTCGGGGTTATAAGGACCCCAACTATATAAAGGAAACCTCACTCACCTTAACAACCTAACTAACAACTACTCCTTAATTTGTTTCCTCCTATCATACACATTATATCATATCATTACACACCCGTTGCAGAACAACCTTGTTGATAGGTTTCTGGAAATGAAACCTATCCTTCTCGCACACACACTAACAAACAAGAATTCAGATAGCAAAAGAAAGTGTTTTGTATTGCACAATCAATCAATGTACAAGTATAGTGATCCTCTAGGAGCCTAACCTCCTCCACAAGATAATGTTTCCTGTATTTACAAAATGAATTCTAAGCTAACCCCCAACAAAACAACCTTGTTGGTAGGTTTCTGGAAATGAAACCTATCCTTCTCGCACACACACTAACAAACAAGAATTCAGATAGCAAAAGAAAGTGTTTTTGTATTGCACAATCAATCAATGTACAAGTATAGTGATCCTCTAGGAGCCTAACCTCCTCCACAAGATAATGTTTCCTGTATTTACAAAATGAATTCTAAGCTAACCCCCAACAAAACAACGACAACTCTATTTATAAGAGCTTATTCCCACTCCCCCGGCTTCTAAACATTTCCCCTCTAACCCTTCCGTATTCTATCACTTGTCCTCTCATAAACCTTCCATATTCTATCACTTGTCCTCAAGGTTGGAACAATGAAGTTTGATCCCATTGCAGTGTGATATTGTCTTATCCATGAAAGGGAACCCACTCGCTACTAGTGTGATATTGTCTTATCCACGAAAGGGAACCCACTCGCTACTGCCTACAATTTCAGATATGGAGGCTTGGGTGGTGGTTGATATGAGAGTGGTTTTTGTATACCAGATTCTGAACCTAGTAATGTGGAATCCCAAAATTCCAATGGCATTGATGTTCCAATCATTATTACATCTAAGTTCAACCATGAATTCTTATTCATATTACATAAATCTGATTTTGGGAAAAGTTGTGCTTGGGTGCATCCGCACCTTCAACTCTCTTTATTGTTGCATCCCCTTCCTCCTCCATCATACTATATTTTTCTATTACAAATCTCCCTTCTGTTTTGGTTTTTTCTTCCTTACAGAGGGTGTGATTCTTCATTTTGGCCTTTCTTCCACAACTAGAGCAATTTGCATATATCTAATTAAGTCCTTTTGTGGGCACCCATTGTGAATGTTAGATTGCAGCCTTGCAAAGAAATATCCTTGCCATTGATCTTTTGGTGTTTTATTTGCTTGTGACACCAATATCTTGAATTCTTAGATGAATTTTTCCCCACTTCCAGTCCATGTTACTGCTGCCAAACTCTCAAGTAAAACTCTCCATGCATTTCCACCAACAGCTGGCGACAAGAAATCAAACCCACCCTCCTCAAGAATGTCCCATAAACCATCATGTTGCGTACTATTACTAGACGACACATCAATAGCATAACAAAATTCACCTCATAACAAAATTCACCTTATTGTTGTTTCCCACTTCAAATTCTTGAATGTAATCTTCCACCCTTTCTTGTTGTTTAATTGTTGCCCATTTTCCTTGTTGATCCTTTGATTTTCTGAACTTCAAAAACATTTTTTGCCCTTGTTGATTGACTTTGGGTGTCATTCCCTTCAAATGTGGACAACTCCACTCCTTCAACCCATGAGAAAAATGGTTCTTCCTCACCCTTCCTAGTTCCATTATTGTTAATGGTATCCTCTTCTCTCTTCTCCTCCCTCTAAGGGTTTCTTTGCTTTCTTGATGTCTTGCAGACTATTTTTCTCAACAACCATACCCATCTTTACCTCATTCACAGACCCTTGGCTACCCCCGAACTTTTGTTTGACTTCTTGGAGTTTTTCATAAGAACTCCAATCATTTTCTTGAGTTCTTGCTGCCCCTCTATTAGCTCCTCAATTTCCCTCCCCTGCTCACTAACCAACCTCTCAATTGTGTCGATTCTTCCCTCCGTATCTTCCCCTTTTTCTGATATCCGACAAGTCAGACCAATTTGTTACAAACCCATAAATGAAAAGAGGAAAAAGAGTAACATTCTTTATTATATAGATTGAAAAGAACACAAAAAATAGGAAAGCACTGTCTCCTCCAAGGGTTTCCCCTTCACAAAGAGCTAAAGCTCGGCTAAACTACCTTCTTGTTATCATGACAACACGTCAGCCACTACATTGTCTTTGCCTTTCTTACACTCACATTGGCTTTGCCTTTCTTATACTTGATGCTGAAGTCCAACCCCATGAGTTTCTCTAGTCCCCAATTCTACATCAATGTTTTTGGAGGTTGCTCAAATAAGTGTTTTAATGTTTTCAAGATAGTCATGTAAAGGCCATTCTTGCCACAATATTGCAGTTCAGCTATTGAATCATCAAATGCCCCCATATCAAATTGGCTCCCTACATCTTGAAAGATCTATTGCCAATTTTTCTTTATTATCGATGTTTTACATGTAATGCCTTTGGCAAGAAAAAGCCTTGCTTTCATAGATAAAAACCATAAATAACATTGTTGTTCTTCGGAAGATCTCTCCAGTTCAAAGAATTTTTTTTCCTTCACCTTTTAGTAATGAAAGTTAGAACCATCGAAGGAAGGAAATGGAATTTGCACCCATTCAACCACCAAAGGAACCATTTAAGACTATTCCCGGTGAGGTTCTTCCTCTTGTGGTACATGTTCAAATGTAAGAGATGTTATCACCATTGTGAGGCCTTCAATAGACTTCTACATCGTCTACCATGAGTATCACACTGATTCTTGAAGACTAGAGAGGTTCTTCTCATGAGAATCCATACGAATCTCAAGCTCTTTGTGGTCACGATCTTAACCCAACAAAATTGATACCAATTGTAATAACGGTAACTACACTCTTAAAATTGTAATTTTGATCCATTGCACCCAAACTACACAAGGGTGTTTATTTATAAACCTAGGTCCTCAAAAATCCACTGGCTTCTTATTTTAAGAAGCTGATCAAAAAACTTTGCAACTAATGACTACTATATATTTTAGAAATAATATGAAAACTAACTTTGCTAACAGGCCCCCTAATGCTACTCATTACATTTACCTTACATCAATTTATCTTAAAATTTACAGAAAACAAATTCTTGAGAGTTCTTTCTAATGTATCGCCTTAGCCCTAATATGATAACTTTTATTGTAAAACTAACCTTTCTTTGCATAGTACATTAAAGGTTTTCTAAATAAAATCTATTATTCTATTAAAAATCTCTTTAAAAAAAAAACATAATTCAATCCTTGTCTCATGTTTTATATTCTATATTCCTCTTTTTCAAAAAGTACTTTTAGTACATTTGGAAGAACTTATCTACAGCCTATTTGGACTTATCTTGTTGATATAAGTACTTGTCTAGACATTTGGAAGAGAGATTACAAAAGTAGTTTATGATATGTCCATATGCTATTTTCATTAATTTCAATCATGAAATAGCTTAAATCTTATATGAAAAAAAAAGAATTAACTTATAGCAATTAGTTTTTTTAATATAGAAAAAAATACACTTACATCATAAGTATTCACAAAGTACTTAATTAAGTTATTTGATGAAGATGTCCTAAAAGAAGACAAATTATCATTATTACATAAATTCTGCAAAATTTAAATAAACTAGCATGTTCCGGACCCTATATTACCGAATAGGATAGTTGATCATGAGAATATTATTCCTTTGACAAGATTCATTGATTGATTTTGCATTGATTCCCCAATTTTCGGCTTCAGTTCCACTTTGGAAGTTCAGAACAGCAGTAATTCCCTGCAGCAGAAATGTTCCTACTATAATTACAAGGATATAATGCTTGATATAAAAGGAAAACTTCGTATAGAAGTTTTTATAGTACGAAAGAAACAACTTTTAGGGTAATTAAGAACATAAAAAGAAAGAAACAACTTTTAGGGTAATTAAGAACATAAAAAGATAGGACTCGCTGTTAGCTTAGGAGATGCTAATAGTAACTAACTAAAAGCAGAAAGAACTGTGCACATTCAGAATCCAAAAACTTTTCATGCCACAACATACCTTTGACTAAAAATACTTCAGGGCGGAAGCTATTTTTGTTAGCAAACTACTGCAGTGAATTAAATGCCAAATATTGGTTGATATTTGACAGCTACAGAAATGTTTTCCTATTAAACACATTCAAGTTTCAACACTGAAGATTGAATTAAGCAATTCATTTGCACATTGACTATAAGGCATTAAACAAGGATTAGGGAGGCTTTTATGAAATCAAGATGGCAATGTCCATACCTCAACTTTTGACAACGTCTCTACATCATCTTCTGTTTGTATACAGGATCCCACATATATTTGCTCTGTAATCTAATAATTTATAACATATCAATATTTTATAAGTATTATAGAAAGTGTGCTATTAAACAAAAAATTGTAATAAAGACATTGAAATGAATGCTATACCTTACTATAACGCATACCAAGAGAGTGGTTATAATACATCTCATCCTTGGAACGATCTAGAGCCTGAATATACTCCTCGAGTGGGAAACTTCCATGACCCCAATCTCCATCTCCACACACTTCTTCAGTAAAAACACAAGCAATTTGTGGTGTGTGTTCAGCAAAGAAGTTTCTCTCACCATGGGTGATGGTACGTTGATTTTGGTTGCCCAATAACTTGTTTGCATTTGGTTTGAGAAACTTTGAGTTGAACATCAAAAATCCAGAATTCGCACTGCTCTCACTAGATGATTGTAAATTTGATGCCAATAGGGTCTTGTTCCATGTGACAATAGGAACTCGCCCTCTATTAAAGACTATCTCGAGATCATTCATCTTGTGCAGTACTTGAATAGGAAAAGGAGATGTGGGCCTCTCAAGAACCAAACTAAAAGAACTTGTTTGCTCATTTAGCACCTTCCTGAGGAAACCAAAAGACTGAAAAAAATAAAAACAACACACTGATGAACATAATACATTGTGATGGTCCATGAAAAAGTGTCTTCACTCCTTTTTAAGCGACCTTAGAACTGATTTCTAGTAGAGTAAAAGGGTACAGAAGTAATAATACCATGTTGAGATAGAATTGAGAAATTTCTCTTTTAAATTAATAGAAAAAAATAATAATCAAGCAGAAGCTGAAACTGAAACTAAAGCATCCATGACATAATGCCAATCTTCTGTCTTTTCTCAATCCTATTGACCACCAGTAAGCACTTCGGCGTCACGAACCACCACTTGGGTTATCAAGTGAATGCTCGTGAATGGTTATATCAAGGTTTTCAGAAACTTTCCGCAACCATGATTTTGGCCAGTGTCATGGATTTTGGACTCATCGCGACTACACACAAATTACATTTGTCTGCAATTTCCCAGATTTTCAAGGATCACAACAGATTGCAAGGAAACTATGTAACTGCATCCACAATTTCAAACCTAAGTTATACGTAGAATAAATCACATTGGCATCGCTAAGGTTTTTTTGAGAATGCACACAACTCAATTGCTTCTTTAATATTTACAATAATGTGTCTCTTACAGGTACACCAAACCATACACAATGTAATATTTTTCCAACAATTAAGGAATTCGAGCAATGTAAAAGTGGGGGCAGTGTACTGTTTTTCAAGCAATGAAAGGTATTTGTGTACAGATAAAGAAAAGAGGAGTATGGTGTGCAATCTGAAAAACACTCAAGGTGTCCGTGCCTTTACTCCAATACCTGGAATCGAATGAAATTGTTCTTGTTGGATAAAAACAAAACACAAAATGAAAGGAAGGGAAAGTTTTATCGAAGTTAACACTTTCATACATTACGAAAAGATATTACTGCGTGAAATTTTATCGCCATGTATTACACTTTTAGTTTTATAGTCACATTACTGTAATATTATAATTACAGTTATCTGAATTTAACGGTTTCCAAACATGTGCTAGAGCAAAATCAGGAGGCATACTGTGTATTTCCAACGTCTTTAATCTCAACGAGAGTGTTCTGAGACGAATCGCCAGCTTTCTTCAAAGTATCACCCACCATAATTATCCTGGACCTCTCTGCATTACCCTACCATCAGAAAAATAAACAAATAAATGTACATATAGGTTAAATGATTTTAGGATATATCGGTCCAAATTTTGGAGGTAACAAAAGCTTATTTAATCCAAAAAATACAATGGTTTTTTTGAAACAGATCTTAACGTGATTGGGACAGAGCGAGGTAAGAATGAATAGAGGGTACCCCTTTAGTGAGAGAGTGGACGATGATTTTGCCATCGGCGGTTAGCGCGAACCGAATGCCGAGGGGCTTCTCGAGAGTGACGAGGTACTCGTTGAGGTTCATCTTGTATGAGGAGTTGCCAGACGCAGCGAAAACTCTAAGGTTGAGGGTTCCAACGTTGGAGCGAACAAGGTACACCTGGTTGTTTCTGTTGCTGTAGAGGATGCGAGAGGATGAACAAGCGTTGGAGCTGCTAAGGAACAGCGAAGGAGGGTAGTGAGGGCGCGTGCCAAATTGCATTGCAAGCATGGTTGAGGTTGTGGCTATGGCGGAGAAGCTGGAATTGAAGGTAAGATTGGTTTATGGTTACGGAAGCAGAGCATGTGAAGTGAGAAGTGCTTTTTTCTCTTCCTATTATTATTGTTTGAGAATTTAGAACGTATTGCTGAAGAGGGCACGGGTCAGGGTAAGAGAATGGGGGGTGCACGTGGCGATTGCGTGGGACACACTTTCTAAACTTTACATGCCACGGAGGAATCCAACTATATCTTTCTTCTAAGATTTTTGGCGCCTCTGCAAATTGACGGTGCTGCTGTTGAAGATATTTTCTTGATTTTCGCGCACCTTCCACTACAAAAACATTATCCTCCAAAGAAATTGCTTCCTTCTAAAGATCATATTTAATTACTTAGAATTAAAGTCAGTTTTAGAAATAAAAATTATATAACTAGTTTCCTTCATATTAAACATGACTGATATTTAATAAGATGAATTCTTAGTTTTCTTATTTGATCCCAATACACAATTTCACATTTACATAGTTTGAAATAGAAGAAATAGGAAACAACTTTCAAATGAATCCATCACAAGACCAGTAATTCTTCTCATTAATCCTATAAATGAATTATACATTATCCAATAAAAAATAATGTTTTAAATAACTCTTTTTTCTATTTCACACAGACTTTGTATATCCATATGTGAGAAATCATTTAACGTCGCATTAATTTTTTCATAACTGATTAACAACGTTCATTTAAAACATAATTATGAAAAAGGAAAATTACTACTTAAAGTAAATTGATTAAAATAATCACAGATTATATAAAGTGTTTACATACATTACAAATTATAAAAATTGTGTAAAATTATAAATTTCTATAATTTAGACAATAAAATTATTTAATATATATTTTATATCATTTAAACAATAAACATTTTCAATATATATTGTTTAATAAATTAATTATTGTTGAAAATGTCGAGTAAGGACTAGGGATGACAATAATACCCGTACCCGCGGGTATCTGCGGGCAGAACCCGTTGCGGGTATTTAATATCTGCGGACAAAAGGTACCCGCGAGTAGCGGATAATTTAATACTCGCTCGTTAACGGGTCGGGTACGGATATCATACTATCCGTACCCGCAGGTATCCGCTACCCGTTTAAAAGCGAAATTCCAATTTTACTCATTACTTTTTTATAAAATTACAAAATAAATTAAAATATAAAATTACAAAATAAAATTAAAATATTTGGCGTTGCAGAGAAAGTAAAAGGTCACTTCTTCGTTTTTCTTCTTCTCTCTCAGACTTCTCTTTCAAAGCTCCTTCATTTCTTCTTTCTTCTTCTTTCTTCTTCTTTCTCAATATTCCTTTCCCTTCTTCTTTCCACCACCTACCAAGAACCACAGTCTTCAACGACGCTTCACGTTGTCACTGTTGTCGCAACGTTTGCAGTTTCTTCTTCCACCATTCACAAGCTCCGTCCATGGCAGCTTTTTCTTCCACCATTCACGACTCCGTTCGCGGCAACTTCTTCTTCCACCATTCATGGCTCCGTCCGCGGCAGCTTCTTCTTCCACCATTTACGGCTCCGTCTACAGTAGCTTCAAACGCGTCGGGAGCGACAGCGAGAGGCAAATTTGAGTCTCTTTGGCGTAGATCTAGGATTCTTTAGCGCAGATCTGAGATCCTTTGATACAGATCTAAGATCCTTGAGTGCAGATCTGAAATGTCTTGGTGCAGATATGAAATATTTTGGTGTAGATCATAGTTTTGAAGGGAAGATCTAGGGTCAGAAGTTTTGAAAAAGAATGGAAAATAGAGTTTGGATCAGAAATTGGGTTTGAATAATAATACTGATACTGTTAACGGGTATCCAACAGATATCCGCGGGTTGAAAAAAATTCGCAGATTTTTTTTATGCGGATACCCGGCGGGTAGCGGGGCGGGTAGCAGGTACACTTTTTACATGCGGGTCGGGTTCGAGTATCGCACTATCCGGCCCGAACCCGACCCGTTGCCATCCCTAGTAAAGACGATGGAATTTCAATTTTAAGAATAAATAAATAAATAAACTTATCATTAGTGATATGTGTATTAAAAAATTAAATTCAAATACATATTTTTATCATGATTTAAAAAATATCACAATAATCAAATTGATAGCGAAAGTTCGTCTCTTTTCTTGATGCAATCTCTTTTATATAGACTTCTTTGAAAAATTCTGTTATTTAGAATTTTTGACTTTCTTCTAGAGATGTAGCATTTAAGGAAGAGTTAGAAGCTATGTTGCGTTCTAGTATAGCAACTATATTGAGCATACAAAAAGAGCATGCATGTAAGAGACATTTAAGGGTGTCACAGGTTCTTAAAAACCGATAAAAATTCAAAATTTTATCATAACGTGAAAACATATTTTCAAAATCTCAACATTTAAACATGCAAAATTTATTCAAAGCGTAATAGTTCCAAAACACTGGTCTAATAGAAATAACTAAGGAAATAAAACAACTTCAATTACATTGTCTTAAAGTTCAAATATAATAACTTTAAATAAAAAATCACAACTCATCTCTCAAATCTTTCATGCCTCAGCATCATCTATAACATCATCTGCTCACGTATAACACATTATACGATCATCGTTGATAATATCATTCACAACACATAAACACAAACACGTATGGGATAAGCTACCAATAAAACAATCATAATAATAATAAGATATAAACACATTGAATATATCAACCATAAATCACCCCGTACCCAACATTAATAACAAGAAGATTCCTAATCCTCTAACATAACAACTTAATCATAATGAATTACTCAATTCTCAATCCTTGATCTTCAACCCTTGATGTCATCCATAGCATCTCACATATAGACCATTGGTCTATCCACTCATTAGAACCTATATTAATTACTTATTATAACCATTATAGTAACACCGCTATCAACATAACATAACCTCGAGCATCTCAAATACCATGATCATCATCATAGATACATCACCATCATGACTATCTCAATCATGAACAACACCATGAGCATCATCGTACCATAAACACCATAGTGGAAAGAATTAGTCACATTCTTGTACCCTACCTCATCGACTGTAGCCGCTCCTACAGCTCAATCTATAGATTCCTCATACAGATACACTCGAGTAGTCCCGTAATCCAACTAAGGAACATGTAATCCTACCACACAAGGACAAGGAAGACACCTTCACCCCCACACAAGGTAGGCTTAGTACCCAAACAACCCTTCCTATCCACATAAGGCAAAAGGAAGCACCTATCTATGGATAGCACCAGGATATACTAGGTACAACAAGTAGACTTCTCCTCCACCCTCGTTCTCATCAATCACATACTCAAGTACATCTCAACACTCACTTATGTTCCAATCTCAATCACAAGTCAAACTTGACCCTAAACATATCCATTAATCTCATTCTCTAATTATCATCACATTCCATAGCTCCTCAGACTTGGTCCACGTCCATTCTTCCCCAAATTCGCCATTTTTAACCAAAATGCACTGGGATAATTGATTATCATAAGCGGTAATCAATTATTCCCGTAAAGGTTCGTATTCACACAAAAGATATTATGATAATCGATTATCACTTAAGATAATTAATTATCTCAGTGAAAATTCCCAAAAACGTCACACATTAAAGGATTATCGACTATAATCTCAGATAATCGATTATTTCTGAAATCATACTCACAGTCAACATGCAAATAATCAATTATAGGTAATGATAATCGATTATTGCCAAATTGAAACACATCCTGAACAAAAATCATGTATTCAAACATACACAGCCCTAAATCACGAGAAAACATAACCAGAGCATCATGCATGCATTAAGCCCAACACACCCTTATGAACAGACCCTAATACATACATTACATCATTTGAATCATCCAAATCCTACCATAGACATGTTATACCCTAATAAATCCCAATTATACTGCATATGATTATCACCACACCCTTACAACATATATTTGCATGAAAACTCCCTAGCATCATAACTTTGTTCTCCTTTAGCATCAAACCCTCTATTGGGATAACCCAACAAAACATACATAATACATTCATAGGGAAAACTTATCACAAATATTACCAAAAACTTATTCTCATGCACACACAAACTCTTGTCCAACAATAACAATAGATAATCATAATCATACTCATATAAACATATATCAAACAAGTATTTTCATGCAAGTAAATCAAGAATACATAGCTTACAACAAAAAATGGTAAGTTTCCCCATACCTTGTCCAATACTTGGGATTTATCTAACTTCAAAAACACCACAAATTCTCCCTTGCACTAACATTTTCTATTGCTTTTCCTCTTTTCTCCTAGAAAACGTACTTTTGCTTCCTTATTTCTCTCAATTTCGGTGTTAGATATAGAGAACAATATGCAGACCCTAGTTTCCCTTCTCTTTTTTTTATCTTGTTTTAATCTATCTCTATCTTTTTTATTTTAATGAAATCTCTCACTTTATCTCTAACACCACTAAGATTTCCCCTTTTAACTACTTTTTAAAATATCAACAACCACTAAAATCACAACTATTCACATAATCTTTCTATTTTATTTCACCAAACCCTTACAACATGTATTTGCATGGAAATCCCCTAGTGTCATAACTTTGTCTCCCTTAGCATCAAACCCTCTATTGGGATAACTCAACAAAACATACATAATACATTTATAGGGAAAACCCATCACAAATATTACTAAAAACATATTCCCATGCACACACAAACTCATGTCCAACAATAACAACAGATAATCATAATCATAATCATATAAGCATATATCAGACAAGTATTTTTATGCAAGTAAATCAAGAATGCATAGCTTACAACAAACAATGGTAAGCTTCCTCATACCTTGGCTAATACTAGGGCTTTATCTAACTTCAAAAACACCACAAATCCTCCCTTGCACTTAGGTTTTTTATAGCTCTTCCTATTTTTTTTCCTAGAAAACATATTTTCTCTTCCTTATCTCTCTCAATTTCCTTTTTAGATATAGAGAACAATGTGCAGACCCTAGTTTCCCTTCTCTTTTTTATCTTCTTTTAATCTATCTTTATCTTTTTGGTTTTAATAAAATTTCTCACTTTATCTCTAACATCACTAAGATTTCCTCTCTTAACTACTTTTCAAAATATCAACAACCACTAAAATCACAACTATTCACGTAATCTTTCTATTTGATTTCAGATTTTATTTTTATTCTTTATCCTTCTACACCCCCTTATATTAATTTGTTCACCAATTAATAAACGTAAAAGACCATTTTACCCTTGGGCCTAAAAATACAAATAAATAAAAAATTTCCCTTAAGTATTTTTCTTTCTAGAATTGAGCTCACACCCATTCAATCATAAACCACCCTTCTACCAATAACCAATACATCACATTGGTAATATCACACACACGTAATCACCAAAATAACAACATATTAATCATGTGTTCTACTTAATCAACAATAACATTAAATAATAAACATGACAATTATAATCATCAAAAGAAACACCTAAGCATTACACACCAATTACTAAACAATAATACTCAAGTCTCATAACTACTTCATTCCCTAACTACTACAAGATCCTCGGGTCTTACAATATCCTCTTATCTCTTAACATTCCTCTGATTTTAAGCAAAGTTGATAATCTGCACAAAAAAAGATAGCACAACACAATAGACAAAAAAGCGTCAGGCTTGTTGAATGGCCTAGTGGGATCAATGAACCACGTCTTCTTTGGATTAGCCATCACCGGTCTTATAGGGGTTGGACAAGTATCTTTGATAGGCTCCACTCTCGCCATCTTCAACGGCCTCATATCAACTAGAGGGAGTCTAGGTGTTATATCGTCTGACACCAAGAACATATTACCCTTCATGTTGAAGCGTTCATACACCTGCCAAAGCATTAACATGGATAACATCCTGAAGAACTCAAGAGGTACAAGATGCTTTGAGTGTGCAACTAAAAGGGTTTCAAACTTGAATGTCCTAGGGTAAAGGTGAACGTCAGTGGAAAAGTAGCCAATGACAGGTAGGCTTCGATATCCTTAAGAGACCTTTGAAGAGCTATGTGAAATCCTTCATATTCACTATCATTGGATAGGAATGGAGGTAAAAGTGAAGGAATGGGTTCGATGAGGAGGTGTTCTTCTACTTGTTGGGAAAGGCTTCATTTGGGGTGTTTGCCATTTGATGGTTTGTTATTTAACCTAAAGGGTTGGATGACACCTTAAGGTGGGGTATAAAGGCCTAGTAAACAGTTTAGTAGGTTTCTCAGGTCTAGGTAGGAGAGGGGGCAAAGAGATTATGGTGTTGGATTGAAGGTTTAAGTAGTCTTGGGAATGTTGATGTTGGTAGTTTGGAATATAAAAGATGTTAGGGTAGGTAATGATTTCAAGGTTTTATTGAAGGCTGGAAAAGTAGGTAGGTTAGGATGATAGTGTATGTTGTAGGAATACCCATGATCAAGGCTAAGACAATAAAAAATATAAAGAATCCTAAGGAATCAATTAGTATTTTGACAATTTCGAAAAGACTCAATGGAACCCTAATTCTAAGAACTTATTTAGGACACTACAAACAAGCATGAATACAAAAATAACCAATACCCAAAATATACAACACACCAAGACGCAACATATTTTCAAGTTTTTATGCTTGTAAGATGAAAATAAAATGGCTAAACATGGAAGTGATGAAAAATTGGAACTAACATGATTAGAAAAAAATAATAGGATCATAAAAAAAAGAGTCCAAACCCATATGACATTAAATGAAAATGATAAAAAGTTTTGCATATACCTAAATGATAAAATGAATTTGATGGAGGACCATCTAGAGGAAATATAAGACCTCAAACTAGAGTCATGGCAAGAAGAACACAAGAAGAAGAAGGATTGCAAAGGACCTTGAAGATTGACTATTAGTTCTTCCTTTTTTTCTCTTAAAACCTTGTATATTTTATTTTGTAGGATCTAAATAAGCTTTAGGACATATCCCTAGGCCCATGGACCATCAAACTAAGTCTTCTTTGGGCCAAGAATCAAGCTAGCTTAAGCTTTGCAGGAGCTGGATTCAAGAATCAAGCTAGCTAAAGCTTTGGAGGAGCTTTCAGATTTCCATTCGCTCAGCACGAACCCTTGGGCGCCCAGTGCCAACTGGAGATGAAGTTGAGGAAGAGGAGGAGGATGAAAGAACAAAGGAAAAGGAGGAGTTCTTTGACATTAACTCCCCCAATGGACCATAATTCTAAACCTAACAACCACAAACAACTAAGTTTTTCGTTTTTAATTTTCTACATTTTAATTTCCTTGAACTTTAATTTCTCTACATTTTTTTAAAATTTCTGCATTGCTTTTATTCTCTGCAAAGTTTTAGATTCAAGTGAGCAAGAATAGAGTAGGTTGTACATGGATTTTGATGTTTGCCACTCAAGAAACATTTTGAAAAATGGTTGGACCATGAACTAAAAAATGGAAGCTCACACTTTAGGAATTGCAAGTTGGAAAAACAAAGAAAATTATGAATTGGACTTTAAGAGTAATATGGTGATAAATTGAGTAGTAGTTGAGAATTTTGTAGATTATAATGAAAAACCAACCAAATGAGAGTGCAAGGTTCTAAAACATAGAGATACAAAGAAATTCACCATTTAAGTACCACCTTACTGGACTTTGTACCAATTCTATTATGGAACCCCAAACATATAAGACATGGAAAGGATCAAGGCACTTCTTTGTTGAGAAATCTGAAAACCTGAGCCAAATGGTCAACCTATGACATTCATTGACATATCTTTTTTGGACGCTGCCTTTAAAAACACACATATACTCAAGATAGATTCTAACCCACCTTTTTCACTGAAAAGGATAATGGATTCAATTTATGTGTGGTTCATAAGCATGGGAAAAAGGTTAAGCAAAGTGAAAAAAATTGAAAATGCAAAAAGAAGGCATGGAAAATCGAAAGTAAATAGAGAAAAATAGGTTTGAAGAAAGCATTTATAAGAAAATGTACATGAAAATGAAAATTAATAAGGTTGAAAAGAAATTGAATGAACAGTTTGTTTGAGCTTCAAGGATGGTTGAAAAGGAAGAATGAATTAACTCATTGTGTGCATGATAAGTGCATATTTATGCCAACATTTTAGATTTAATTTCAAAATTTTAGTGGAATAATTGTGCTTAAATGATTGATTTGAATAAGATTTATGATGATTAGCTTTATCGGGGTTTGGAATAAAAGAGACATAAAATGTGATTTTTAATTGCATAAATTATTTGGATAATCTAATGTTTGTTGATGCAGCTGGAATTAAAGTTTGAATTACAATTTTGAAAAAGAAAGAAAGGGTTATAGTGTAAATAGAAGAAATTTATGGGCTTCTCTGCAATTTTGGAAAATTAAGAAGGGCGTAAATGGAATTTAGGAGACAATTTAGTTGATATTTTAAAGATAATTAATTAAATATAGAAATATCAACAAAAAAGATCTTCTAAATATATTTATAATTATCTAAATCTTTTAATTGTTTGGAAGATATAAGATAAAAGATCTTATCAACAAAATATTCAGAGTCCATGCCCAATCAAGCCATATATAAGGAGACCCAGGGGAGGCAGAAATCAGAACTCGTTCATTCACTCAAACTCCTCCATTGGAAGTAATCATTCACCACTCCTCTCATTTTTATTTTACCATGTACTCTACTCCATTCATGGAGGGCTAAGCTTCTAAGGCTCTTCCACTGTAATTTCATTATAGATTCCGAGGTTAAGTTGAATTAATAAATTTATTTCTTTTGATTATTGATTTGAGTTATCTTTCTTTTATATCTTTCATCTCTCAATCAAGTTACAAGTAATGGTTTCTACATCATAAGGTGTTTGAATCTACATGCATCTTGATCATATGAGTTCAACGGTTTCTAGGTTTGATTGAGAATGCACTTTGATTGGATTTAGAAACCCATGTTAACTCTCCCTACCTGGTCTCATACGATTTTTGTTTCCAAGATCACCAAGAAAGCTTCACAATGTCACTGATGGTCCTCCCCCTTTCGATGCCCCGTTCTCGGCTCTATTTTCTCCTAGAAAACTTCTTTTCTCTCCCTTATGTTGGTTCTAAAAAACTGGTATTACGTACCGGAATAAAGGAATTTTAGCAAAAAAGCGTGTTACGGTCAAAAGTCAAGATAAAATGTTTCTTTTAGAAATCTTGATTTTCTTTTAAGACTCTTAACAAATAGTTTGAATGCTAAAGAGATAGGGTTAAAGAAAATCAACACAGAGATTTTATACTAGTTCGAATAAGAAGATTCTACGTCCAATTGTTATTCACTATAAAAAGTGATTAACTATTTTACTAAAAATCAGTTTATAGATTACAATAAGATAATCAAAATAAAAGATCAGAAAACACCTTCCTTCGACAAACGAACGGAAGAACCTGCTCAATCAACTTCAAGAGAACTGCTCCGACCTTAGGAACACTAAGCGTGAGCTTCTCCTATTCACAAGACTTGATTGAGCAACTCTAACACTTGAGAACTTCCCTAGAGCGTTTTTGTATTCTCAAATGACTTAGATTCCTTTTCACTCACAGAGAGCTTCCCTTAGGCACACAACTCTAGTACTCTCAAATGAAAAGTTACTTTCTAAGAGCTGTGAAAACCTCTATTTATAGCCCAAGGTTCAGAAAATGAAAAGACAACTCCCAAGTGCCAAATATAATCGATTGTCATAAGTGATAATCGATTATTTGTGTCCGTTATGGGGTTTTCAAAAAGTGAGAATTAATTATTCTGAGAAATAATTGATTATTTGCGCGACTTGGACAATACTGAATTAGACAGAGATAATCAATTATCCTGAACAATAATCAATTATCTGCACAAGCATTTCTTTTCCCCTTAAGCTCGTGATAATCGATTATTACACAGAATAATCGATTATCTACGCAAGGTTTCTCTAGAAGGGAAAAGTTCTTAAGTATGCTTACATTTAACAAAGTTGTTTCTATACAATTTTTACTACAAAATGCTTTAAAGTAACTATAACAAGAGTTTGCAAGTCTTCATCTTGTAGCATCATCAAAACTATAATATCTTTAAGATACCAATGTTATCTTTAAAATTGTTTTAGAACGCATTCATGATTCAATTTTGTTCATTAATTTGAATTCTTATTAGTTGTTTAATTCTAACAATATCTTATTTGTTTTATTTAAGAGGTAAAAGAAATAAAATATCACTCGTATATTGGAAACATGTGAAATACTTAAATTTATTTATGCTTACTTATTAATTTAACTATTCAAAATTTGAATGAAAATAATCATAGGATAACCAATAAAATATTCAATATTCAAGTATGAATAAATTTGGAGAGATTTTGTCTCTCTAATTGATCTATTTTTCACTCTTTTAATACGTTTTCAAAATAACCCCTTTTAATTTATTGTTCCCTTTTATGATTTTTTTTTTTTTTGCAAACTTAGTTGGTGTTGGTTTAATAAGGTTACAATTAAATTCCTTAAAGATAATTTTAAATTGACTAACTTATTCTTACATGCAGTAAACGATCTTGAACTTTACATCGGACAACAAGACAACTCTTGGAGTAGACTATCTGTCCATTCATTAAATGATCTACTCCTTTAGTTGATTATAAAAACAAGTAATCAAAATAAACAAATATTCTATTAAAAAATATAAAATTTTATTTAATATAAAAAATATAATTAAAACTCAATTAAAAATATTCGAATTTATTACAAACTTAAAAATTGAATTAAACAAAAAGTAAAATATAAATTTTGAATTAAAATGATGAGTCTCACCGAACCACTTAAATTCATTAAACTAAAAACAAACAATTTATCAAATTAAATAAATTTCTGTAGCAAAATTAAAACAATTGAGTGACTTTTTTCTCATTAAAACATTCTAGATGAAACTTCAGAAAGAAATAAACTACTTTTCCTAAGAAAAAATACTTTGGATGCTACATACCCCTGTACACGCTACAGAAAACTAAGTACGTTCTACGTATATAAAATTCAAGCATAAACCTTACGTCTAAGAGAGAGATGCCGCAATACTATGATCATACATTTCTAAACATTGAGCACTCAAGAAAAAAAAATAAAAATAAACTACAGTGACCTTTCAATAATTATCTAAGAGAATATTTTATAATAAAAAATATTTTTTATATACATAAATTTAATTTTTATATTCATTTAACATTATCTTTTTTATATTTTTTTAAATATAAAAATTTACAATTTTATAACTATTTTACTTTATAATATTTTCGCCCTCAGCCGCTTCTTCAACAAAGATCGTTTGATAATAAATCATTCATTTGATTCATTTCAACTTTTTTTTTACATGAATCATGATTAGTTAAATAAAAATGCCAAAAAAGAAAGACCAAACTTAATCTAATCTAACTTCTCCCATCCTTTTTTTTCTTTACTGGAAAGAAAATTTGAAAATAGATTCATTGAACATAGTCTTCAGAATGAAGGGAATGTTTTGCCAAAACGTCTTGTGCAGAACCCAACCAAATTAGGCTTATACGGCAAAAAGGACTTCTTCTTATTAATCATTCTCAATTCTCTGTTCTTAACATATAAAGCCTCGTGCGCTGTCACCGCCGCCTTTTTCTTCTCAGCGAAACCATTGCCTTTCGGTTTTCCAGCGACTTCTATGCTCCACCGCTCGTTCATCCTTTTCTTCTCCGACGCCGCCGTCAGGAACAGATACGACTCCTTCCCCTCGCTATTGCTCCGGCGAAGCAAATCAAAAAGCTTCCACTTCTTTGACGACGACCCTGTCGAATTGCTCTTCTTGCATTTTCTCGGCGAATTCGGCGTCCACACGCAGTATGTAGCCGCCGGGACTCTCTCCAATTCATCCGCCTCCGACGAAGACGACGAATCCGACATCGGAACCGGTAACATATCGTTTTCGCTCCGGTGAAGATCGTCTCCGGTGATAGGGAACCGGAGGACTGCCGTGCCGGAATCGCGTCCGCCGACGATGCTGCTCCCTTGCCTACTTGGTATCTTGCGGTTGAAAATGGGGAAAAACGCGTCGTCGAAACAGGCTTCATCTCGAAACGCCGCAAACTCGAAACTCGCGTCGTCGTTTAGAGTCCTGATGTGATCTTGTCCAACTTGATTATCGACGACGGCGAGTTGAATGGTGGTGTAGTAGTTGAAGCTTGGACACGTCATCGAATCTAAATACTCTTTTTCTTGTTCTTTCTGCATTTTTTTTTTTCAATTTGGAGCACAACTCAAAAACGTTGCTTTTCGGACTTGTTTTTCTGATCTCTGGCTTTTCGTGCAGATTGAGAATGATAGCAGAATAGCCGTGGACTTTGTGTATTTATAGGATGGAAAAGGAACGTGGAAATCAACTTAGAGAAGTCTAGGAAGTTCACAAGGTATTATAATAATCATTTCAAGAATACAAAGTTTATAATTTTAAAATACGTCAGGAATGATGCAACTGTAACTGCTGTAACCATATGAAAAATGTATTGTAATTGTAATTATTAATTATAATTTATTATTAACATTTGAAAAAAAATAAACTCGTTTCATTTAAACCGTATTAATTTAAGGTTTAAACCTTTCTGTGGGAGCAAATGTTGAAGGAAAAAGAAAAATTAGTACATTAGGAAAGCAGTAATAAATTTTAGAGATGTACATAAAACCGGTAACACTTACCTAAAAAAATCCCCCACAATATTTAAATTTACAAGATTTAATTCTGGCTATATTCATGTAAAAATTTAATAATTATAATTAATATGTATTCTTTTATATATATATATATATATATATATATATATATATATATATATATATATATATATATATATATATGTGTGTGTGTGTGTGTGTGTGTGGGGGGGGGGGGGGGGGGGGGGGGGGGGGGATGAGTACTATACGGACTAGTAAAAATCTTTAATATGGATGTATACATTAATGTTCAAAGAGCAATGAATACGAAGAAGGTCAGCGTACACGATGAAGATGAGACAATAGCAAAATGTTAGTAGACTTTTGTTAAAATACTAATTTCTATTTATATAAAGATAATATTTTACTATATAAGTTTACTTTTTTTTTTATTCGTCATTTATATGATAAGAAAATTTATGTCAACATATAATTTAAAATTAGAGTTCATAAAAATAAAAAAATGTCTATATTTTTAGAATTATGTTTGATTGTCATTATCTTTATCAACTAAATAAAAATTAAATTTCAATAGTTTTCTTTCAAATCTAAGTTTATTTATTTTTTTTGAAAATAAATCTTCTTCCTTTGATTTGACGCTTTGTTTAGTTTTCACATTTCCACTTATTCAGATATATAATTAGATTTTGTTTTATGGCGTGTCTTGATTCACACGTTTTGCCATCCGTGTTTGCGTATGTGACTGCGTATTTCTCAAGTAAATAGCTTTTTGTTTGGCTTTCAGTACTTTTGTGTTATATTTTTCTTCCCCTTTTTGTCACTTTTGACACTTGAACAAGATCATGCGAGGAAATGAAGGAAGAAATAAAGATTGTTTGCGTTTGGATATGATGTTGTTTTCTTTTGTATGTCCTTATGTCCATGTTCGGTGTTATTGTCATCCACATGAAAGGGCATAATCATGAATATTGCATTTTCTTTTTTTGCCTTTTGGGTCACAAATTACGCTTTACTTTGTTATTGGGGAACAAACAGGCAATGATGGATTAAAAATGTCCATGGATTCTACCGTGGATGCTCATTTATGGATCCACAGTGATAAACATATTTAAACCATTAGATATATTAGTAAAATATAAGTTTAATATCCAATTTTCTCCCTAATTTGGTTGGCAAATCTCAATTTAGTCTCTCTTTATAAAAATGTTTGAAATTGGTTCTTACTTCTAAATTTTTGAGTCAAAATAGTCATTTCCGTTAAATAATAATAAACGGGGTTAATTTTTTTTTCTCTTCTCATTTTCTGTGTATTGCAGGTTTTTGTCAGCATTTGCAGTATTTAATGACTATTGTACTTTTTTCAGTAAAATTTAATATCCTTCATTTAGTAATGAAGTCAGAAAAATTAGTGTTATAAATAAAGATTAATTGACTATTAAACCTTATTTTAAATATACAAAGAAAAAATAATAGTAAATAAAAAAATAAGTTACAACTTATTTTTAATTTTTTATGTTTACCATTAATATTAATATTATTAGGGGCAAAAACAAAAAATAATAATATTATTATTATATTAAAAAATTAAAACAAAACATATCTTAATTTAATTTTTCTTAGACCAAAATTATTATGAACATAAAAAACCTGAAGAGATTGATGATGAGACACTGAAGATGTTTTTCACAAATAGTATTCCAGTCTCGCCCCTTCAAAATACCTGAAGAGATTGATGATGAGACACTGGTTCTTTTGTTTGAATTCTATTGATATAATTATATACATCATAAAATTTAAACAAAAAAAAAATCATTAAGAAATTAAATTTTTAATTTTTTATTTTAGAGTAATTAAGAAATAAATACCTTTTAAAAAAATTATAAACTCACGTATTTTACAGGAATTAAAAATATATATTTAGATTTATTTTTAATCAATTTTTCAAAATTTAAAAAAATGTACTGTAAAAGTAATAACTAAATAAAAATACTTTTTTTAAAGAGAATGACACTTATAAAGAAATCTAAAGTATTCCATTTGGTAGTAAAGGTAACAACTGTGCATAATCTTTATTTATAACACTAATTTTTCTGACTTTATTACTAAATGAATGATATTAAATTTTACTGAAAAAAGTACAATAATCATTAAATACTGCAAATGCACAGAAAATGAGAAGAGAAAAAAAAATTAACGCCTATTATTTAACGGAAGAGACTATTTTGACTCAAAAATTTAGAAGTACCAATTTCAAACACTTTTATAAAGAGAGACTAAATTGAGATTTTTCAACCAAACTAAAGACAAAATTTGATATTAAACCTAAAATATATGAACGAATAAAATTAATGACAGGATACATACCAGTAATGACAGGAATTTGCAATTTAGTCCCTGCATAAAACCGTAATTAATAATGTTTAGACTATGAAAATAAATTATATTTTTAAAAAGTAATTATTTATATTTTTAATAATTAATTAAATTATAATATTTTTGTCTTTTTGAGTTTAATTTATTAAATTTGTATATCAATGGTCATTACTAATAACAATTTATATTATAAAATTAGACAACACTAATTAATTTTCATTTACATTATATTATTTTATTTATTATCTAAATTAATACTAATTTAATTTATTATTTAAAAGCAAAAAAATCAAATATTCATTTTGTCATTTGTTTATTTCTGTTAGTTATTTAATAAATTATTATTTGATGACTTTAATATTAATTTTACAAATAAAAATTTTATATATATTTTTTGAATTGTCTTACAAAAATTATTAAATAAATAAATAAATTTTATTGAATATAATACAAAATAATAAAAAGAAACATATATAAAGAAATCCGCTCAAGACTGGCCAATTTCCATCAAGAAAATATAAACAAAAGTAAATTTTTGTCTTTCATGCTATACCTGAAATAATAACTGTTTATTTTTATAAATAACTGTGATATGGATATATTGATGGATTTTGTATTTTAGTTTATCCGAGAATAAAGTTTGCATTATGTTCACACAAAGAAATTGGATTAGTTTATCGTGTTTTTTTTATTCTTTTATTTTTTAAGTGATGAATTTTTTTGAAAAAGGATTAAATCGAAAAATTCAATAATAATAAAATTTGATTCAAATTTAAATAAAAAAATTCATACAATTTTTAACTTAAAATTAAAAAAAGACTTATATATTTTTTCTTATATATTATATATTTTTTTCTTATATATTATATATTTTTTATTTGGTTTAATAGGTTCAGAGGTCCCTATATTTGGGGGTTTGTTTCAATTGGGTCCTCCAAATTTGGAAACGATCAATTAGGTCCCTAATTTTGTCAATTTGAATCAATGAAAGTCTTTCCGTTAAATGCAGTTAACACGTGAAGTTTTTGAACATGTGACACGCTGAAGCTTCCAGGAAACACCGTTTCAAGTACATAGGTGGATTATAAAAAGGTAAAATCCCTAAATTAAAAGAGATTTCACCCTTTTATAATCCAATATACTTGAAATGGTGTTACCTGGAAGCGCCAACGTGCCACGTTTTCAAAATTTTCACGGCGTTAACTGCATTTAACGGAAAGGCTTTTATTGATTCAAATTGACAAAATTAGGGACCTAATTGATCACTTCCAAAATTAGAGGACCCAATTGAAACAAACTCCCAAATATAGGGACTTCCGAACCTATTAAACCTTTTTATTTTTAATCAACGTGAAACTAAAATTTTGGCTTGGAGTCTTAACACGGGTAAAATTGATCATATTTATAATTATAATATATTATTTATGTCTATGTGATGACAAGTTATTTAGATAAGAAGTACCAAAACAACATTAAACTCAAATTTTAAGAGCAACTCACATAAAAGTGGCTCAAACTTACATTGCAAATAAAAAATATACATTCATACGTACACACACACACACACATATATATATATATATATATATATATATATATATATATATATATATATATATATTACACGTAAGCAAACTCTTCTGTTGACAGAATCGACAAGCAATTTTAAAAACTTTCAACAATGTTGTATAAAACTGGATGATAGCTTATTAACCTTCAATAGCAGGTATGCTGCACAGGTAGAATTAACCTAAAAATATCATCATTCTCGTTAATATTTTTCGCTCATTGAAAGAGGTGCAACGTAAAATGATTAGGTTTCATCGTGTATGTGTAACGCAACACATGATCTAGCATTAGCATATTGTTTTCAGGGTCGATGATTAAGCCAAGTACAATTTTTTTGGTGGTAGTCGCAATAGTATAATATTAAACAATTTATCACATAAATAATATGCCTGCCACACGCCCTACAAACACACATATCGCGTGTAGGTTCCATTGCATCGTGCTTTTATGCAAAAGAATCTTGTTGCTTACCTTGTATGCATCCTATAAAAAAAATTAAACCTTTACATGGTATGCTTGTTACGGCCGGGCATAATTAACTTACAAACCCTAAATTATAATTTATTTATATTGTTTTATACTTAAAAAAATTTATACTATTTTTACTAAAAATTAATTCTACTATTTAATAATCCAGTTTAAATATACTGAACTTATTCTATTTGTAGTACAATTAATTAATAACTGTGACTTAGGTTTCATATTATTTGTTCTCTCGATCACAATTTTCTCCCGACCTTGTTACATTCCTTTTTCAATCACTATCGTCAAAGGGTTCACCATCATCGTCGAAGGCTCACTGCACTCTACTGTCGTCGAAGGCTCTACCACCATCGTCGAAGGTTCTAAGAACACTTCTTCTTTAGCTGGAAAGAGAAGCAAGGGATATCACTTTGTAACCCAAAGGTACGAATGTTTTTCCCTTTCCCTTTCAAAAGGGATAAAGAAATTTGAAAGCGATGCACTTGAGGGTGGGGTGTATTCATCTGAGATGATCCCAATGGGGTAACAGTTGATTTTCTTTTGGAATTTGTGGAAGCTTTAATTATTTAGGAAGATTTTATTTTATTTGCTTTTTTTGCACTAAACACCACCAATGATGAGGAAACTCACTCATCCAAGGAAAAAAAAACTCAAAAATAAAGTCCAGGCAACCTTAAGGAGCCCAATTCTCATGGATGGGGAGCCACGTTCAACTTTATGTACAACTCCCCAAAATGCCTCTGGTAATCGATTACAGGGTCTTGGTAATCGATTACCAGAAACATTTTGAGGAGTTGTACAAAAGTTAAACTAGACACCCTAACCAGGAGAACTAGGCTCCCTAAGGTTACTTGGACTTTGTTTTTGAGTGATTGTTTAAATTTTTTTATCTTGGATGAGTGAGTTTCCTAATCATTAGTAGTTTTTAGTGCATAACTTGGTCACCAATGCTCATGGTTTTGACCAACCTTTGTTTAAACCACCTATTTGGGTTTTGGCCTCCAATATTAAATGAACTAATGTGTCTTTTGATGCACTAAACACCACCAATGATGAGGAAACTCACTCATCCAAGGACTAAACACCACCAATGATGAGGAGACTCACTCATCCAAGGACTAAACACCACCAATGATGAGGAAACTCACTCATCCAAGAAAAAATTTGAAAAAATCACTCAAAAACAAAGTTTAGGCAACCTTAGAGAGTTTGATTATCCTGATTGGGGGAGCCCGCATTCAATTTTTTGTACAATTTATCAGAACTGCTGCAGCGGAATTGTTAGCGTGGAATAACAAACCAAGAGAGGGGTGAATTGGTTATATTACTTTTTCGTGCCTTTTAATTATTTTTCTCAATTTTACTTACTAAGCAGATAATTAAAGTAAAATTATCAGAGTAAGGAAGAGAGAAAAATTGCACAGATAGTTTTATCTTGGTTCAGATCACAAACATCCTACGTCCAATCGCTTATCTCACAAACAAAATAAACCTTTTTCACTAATCACAAAACAATTACAAATAATAGTCATAAAGGAAATTAATTTGTAAGAGTTTAGAAAATCACCTCTCTTGAAACACAAGAGATGAACTTACACCTCCTTTGAGTCTTCACAAAGGATGACCACCTCCTTCGAATACTTCACGAAGGATGATACTCTTCCAAACACCTCCTTAGATGCTCCAAGGATGAATCAACTACTTCTCTGTCACCGCAGCAACACTTCACAACTTTGCAGACAAGAGTTTCTCTAGCTTTAGCAACAACACACCGTTCTCAATGATTTCAGATGTTTAGAGCGCAAGGAAAGAGTTGATTTTGATAGAAACAGTGAGCCAATTTATAGACTCAAGCAGGCTCTTCCATTCTTCGAAACTGGTCATTTAACGCATTTAATCGATTAATATTAGTGTTAATCGATTAAAATGAGTACAACGGCTAGTTTTTCAAATCCAAAACCTCCAACGGCTAGTATTAATCGATTATTCCTGATTTTAATCGATTAGATAATTGATTAAAGCTTGAATTAATCGATTATTCGAGAGCCACTTGGGTTTTCAGTGCCAGCCTTGTTTTAATCGATTATAACTAGGTTTAATCGATTAAAACAACTTATGTTTGATTCTAAACAACAAATAATCACTTATAGAGTACATGAATCAAACCCTATTACATATCTAAACAAAAAAACATCAACTATGATTATTACAAAAGCTTTCAACAATAATAAATCTTCAAATAGTCTTCTTGGATCATGTATTGTGCAAATCTGTACATCATCAAAACTCCATCTTTATCTTTTTGCTAACACAACTCCCCAAAATGCCTCTGGTAATCGATTACAAGGTCTTGGTAGTCAATTATAAGAGGTATTTTAGGGAGCTGTATAAAATGTTGAACATGGCTCCCCAGCTAGGAGAACTAGGCTCTCCAAGGTTGCTTGGACTTTGTTTTTAGTTATTTTTTCAATTTTTTCCTTGGATGAGTGTATTTCCTCATCAAGACTTTAAATCACATTAGCATTGGTAATCGATTACTAGAGGCATTTTGGGGAGTTGTATAAAAAGTTGAGCATGACTCCCCAGCCAGGAGAACCGAGCTTGCCAAGGCTTCTTGGACTTTGTTTTTTAGTTATTTTTTCAATTTTTTTCCTTGGATGAGTGAGTTTCCTCATCAAATATCATTAACTTTTTACTTAATAACAATGCTTATTGGAAATATCTAAATATATATTAGCACTGCCAATAATTATTACTATCAATTTTCATTGAGTTAACTTTACAATGATCTTTATTTAGTATTGTCAATCTCATTTAAGAAAAACATTTAATACACATATTATTGTCATTTGGGACCATATCCAGCGTAGGGAGTTCTAAGGGCACAACTCTTATAACATACGCGTCATCCTTCCTTCATGCACTTGTACACATCCATTTTCTTAAATTCTACAATTTTCTCTCCGAAACAAATCCCACCCCTCAAGTCAACCCATCTAACACATAACTCATTCAAGACACTCCTACCAATCTTAACATTGTCATGTAACTCTAAAAACCAACCAAATGGTGTCTTTTCAATAAAGATCCTCTGCTCCAGATTCTATCTTCGATTCAAAGCACCAACTAACTTGGTTTTGAAACAATGTCGAACACATAACTGCATCAAAAATAAACTTATCACATCATAAAAATCCAAGAAATAAAAAATGAAAGAGGAAACATGGAAAGGGAAAGGGGAAATGGGAAATGAGAAAGGGGAAAGGGGAAACACGAAAGGGGAAAGGAAATAGCGAAAATACCTTGCTCCCATCACTGAAGTTACCAGAGTTTTTCATTTTGCAACCCACAACACACATAAAGGAAAAGGAGAGATGTGTATTGCTGGTGAACATTGAATCGATAAAACAAACTGCTCCAACAAAGGAGGGCAACATCTTAGTGTCTATGATGGTAGAAGAAATGGAAAAGGGGTCGTCGAAGGTTGCTTCGCTGGAGAAGATGACAATAAAAGAGACAGAACACAAATATGGAGAAGGAAAATGTTTCTCAAGATTAAAATGAAAGGATAGTTTCAAAATCCAAAATTAAAAACCCTATATGCATATCTCTACCTTTCTATGTCACATTTAACAAATAAAAAAATCATTTCAAACGGACCAATATATTGTTGACATGCGATCGTTATAAAAAAGTTATTAACTTTTAAGTTGTTAATCTTTCTTTTTAAAATAGTTTACAGACTTATCTGACTTGGCTTACAAAATTGACCCTATATGTTAAGGTTATGAGTAGGGTTGGCAAAAAAATCCGTACCCGCGAGTATCCGCGGATAAAATCCGCTTCGGATATTTAGTACCCGCGGGTAAAAGGTACCCGCGGGTAACGGGTAGCGGGTATTTTAATACCCGCTTGTTAACAGGTCGGGTTCAGATATCACACTATCCATACCCGCGGGTACCCGTTATCCGTTTGAAAAATAGAATTACAATTTTGTCCTAGTTTCTTATTTGTTCCCTCTGAGAAGCAAACCCTAAATCTCAATATATTTTTCTCATTTACTCTCTGTGCCATCACAGATCTAGGGTTTTCACATTCACATCTCACACACACACACACACTCACAGACTTAAACTTTGAAAAAAAAACAGAAAAGATATAAGAGACATCTGATCTACACACCCCAAAAGAAACCTTCGTCTCTCACTTGTAGTTGAGAGTGGTGCCCAGTTCTTATCTTTTCCCAATCAACACTCCGACGCAGAGATCCGAAACGAACCAACAGCAAAACGCCTTCTCTAGTTCCCAAAAAACCACCCTCGCCGTCACCTTCTCGCTCCTCGAATAAGAAAACTCCTGAAACTCCTCCCAACCTGGTTCTCTCTTATGCCTCTCTCGACATAGAGGACGAGCCGGAGAACCGGCTTTGCCGCCTTGACAATCTAGAACCAAGTCACTCCTTGTAAGAATCGAAGATGAGGTTAGGGTTTTGCCTGTTGAAAAGGATTTGAAAATGTATTGGTCCTAAACATTGTCGGGGAGAAAGGAAGGAAAGGGGTTTTGGGGGAGGGAATTTGGGAAATGGTTTATGTAACACAAATTTTTCCATAAGGATAAAATTATAAACAAAAAAAATGAAAAGAAAAAAGTGCAATCAGTGAGAGAATGGGGGAGTGGGAAGGGTGTTTGGTGGGAGGAAAAGAGGAGAGATAAAAAACAAAAGAAGAAAAAGAGGAAATTTATTATTTTTTTCAGAATCCCTAAATATTTTAATTGGTGTTTTTGGGATTTGTTTTGTCTGGTTTATTTGAATTTTTTATAAGGGGAAACGTGGATGATTGATCTCAGGGAGAAAGAGAGAAAAGAAAAGTTGTAAATCATAAAAATATTTTTTTTTTAAATATTTGGGGTTGAAAACGGATATCTAACGGGTATCTACGGATTGAAAAAAACCCATGAATTTTTTTTATGTGGGTAGCCGGTACATCTTTTACATGCGGATCGGATTCGGGTATCGCACTATTCGCGCCCGATCCAACCCGTTGCCATCCCTATGATAATAGAACTGTTCCAAGTTAGCATGTTAAAATCTCTTATCCAGCTTTTTTTTTTCCGGTTAGTAAACTATACCACCAAGCCTAACCCATTTTACCATTCTTAAACAAAACAAAAAAAATTATCTTATACTTTAATTTAAAATATTATGATATGGAATAAAACAAAATGATGCATTTATTGAAATGGTAGAATCATCAATCAAGTGAATCTTAATAAGCTTACTTCACTGATCCACTTAAAAAATAAAAGTAAGAGAAACGATAGTTTCACACTTCATTACTTCCTCTTCACAACCCTTTATAATATTATTTTATTTAATATCCTACTTTAATATGTTATTATTATTTAAGTTGGCATATTGAAAAGTTTGTGTTGAATCTAACCACCTAACAATTTAAAAAAAAAATACATTTATTATAGGAAAAAGACAAATTATCATTACCTGTTCATCATATACCTTCCTCTCCATCTCATATTTCAAATTAGTGTTGTTGGAGTCCTCAAAGTTAGCAAATATCACTAACTAAACAACTCTTAGGTGATATAATTTTATATAATTTATAATATTATTATTTAAATTATATAAATCAATAAATAATTTTATTGCTTAAATTATATTTCTAGAATTTAATTATATAAAATTGTATATTATAGAGTTATTAAAGTTGTAAATTGTGTAATTAAGTTATATTTATATCATTTAAATAGAAAATAAGTTGTTTATGATTTCGAAGAGAAAGCAAAAAAGAGTCTTGAAGTTTTAGACCGAAACCAAACTCACCATTTGAAACTACCAACTCATATTCTTCTATATCATAAACTTATGTGTATATAATATAATGGTTCATTAGAACATTTTAGAATTAATGAAACGCATAAATTAATTTATTGAAATTAATGAATATGATTAATTTTGAATGGAAAGTGAAATAATACAAAATGGATAAACTTTGTTGAATACAAAACTAATTGTTTTAGTAGAAAAAGGAATCTTAATTGTCCCTCTTCAATGCTACCTAATAATAAAAACTACATAATTATTAATACGAAATAAGAACTTAAGTTATTTTAGCGTAATGGGTGGCCCTTTTCGACCACGAGAGAATAAAGTAGAATCATGGTTGAAACGTACACCAAAGAGTATTGGTAAGTCTAATTGAAACTTTGTTCTTAATTTAATAAATTATTATAGGTCTTTTTCTATTTCAATGCTTATTGTTAAAACAGTAGAGTTTCTAGAAACAAAATCCCGCACAAGAATGCAGGTATCAATAGCGTCAGGCATGACGTTGAAGTAAGGGGCGGCGAGTAATAAGGAAACAAAAAAAAAGGTTGTTTTGTTACTTAAGAAACCAATTAATAGAATAATGTAAGGTATAACTTGCCCCAAGATGCCATCACCATAGAGGTGTCATATATGACTGGCCAAGAACCAGTATTCTATAATCAGAAAATATATTATGTACTTACTACATGATCAATTTTTTTATAATTGAAAATAAATTATTTTTGATACATTAAAGAAATTTAAATATATATATATATATATATATATATATATATATATATATATATATATATATATATATTATGGAGATGTTGAAAGACAATTAAATCGAAGAAGTAACATATTGACAACCAAAGAGGTGGAAAAGGAGACGTGTCAAGTAAACACGATGGAAAAGACAAATCGAGTAGAGAACATGGCTTGAAACAACAAAAGAAGCTTAATCGAGACACATGATATAAAAGTAGTCGGACCAAAGTAAAAAAAACATTAATGTTGTTCACTTCAATAGATGGCACTGTTGATTGATGGGTATTTGTGAGGGAGAAAATGCGATGAAATTTGTGTTCACTTCAGTATAAATGTGAGGAAGGAATTGGTATGATTTGTGGGATGTATCACTTTTTGATCACTTGCGAGAATGGAAAGATTTGAAAGGATTTAGGGTACAATATCTTATTTATCCTTAAACTATCATAGAATTCTAGCTTGAAATTTAAAGCTATAGAAGATGAAGTGGCTGAAACAAAAATTTTTCGTGGTGTATTTGGTTCCCTCCACCGGTATTCGATTTTAGGGGTGTGAAGAGTTTATATGGAATCCCGTGTTGGGTTTCCAACTTGGGTTATTCGGTTCTCATTCTGCAAAAGAAGAAGGGTGTATTCGGTTCCTTCTGTGTTTGGGCTTGTGTTTCACACTGTATTCGGTTACAGTGTCTTCTTATTTGGTTCCCTTAGAGCATTTCTTTCGAAGTTTGGTGGTGGAGGTGCAAGCGCCATGAATATTCAAGCACATACGCGCTGTTGATGCCTGTCATAGCACAAACCCCACCTGAAACCATGAATCTGCAAAATATTCCTCAATTCATTCAATCTCGTAATTCCCAATTCAGTAACAATGTATATACCACAGCTAAGAAGAAGGAACGCACATGTGCTAATTTGATACGCGATATCGGGGATGTCAACACCCGCAAGATTTTCTTCATAAGAAATCAGCGTGGCGCCGAGTTGCTCCATTGTCGCCGCAGAAACGTTCTTCACTGCCAACGTGAATCTCTTTATGATTAAAAAAAATAAATATATAAATCAGAATCTAAACCTTCCTTATAGTTGCAATAGTAGTAGTTATAGTTATAACTTCTTTGGTTAATTATTTCTTTCTCTAAAAATATTACAATTAAAAATAAATTCATTTTACTAAAATAAAATTTTTGTACAATATTAAAATTAATTTTAATAATTAATGTTAATTTTGTACTCTTTATAAACATTTTTACAATTAAATATAACATTAAAAATTATCATTTTATATTATTTTAATAACTAGGGACATTTTGGTAATCTTTAATTTCTACCAATTTAACAAAAAAATTTATCTATCACATTAATCAAATCCCACACTAATTTTCATAAACTTTATTTCCAAATTCACTCTCATCTATCTCCCAATCCACTCAAATAAACAACAATTAATACCTCAAACCAACCACTCACTCTCCCCCAATTCTTCTCCTCCAAGTAAACACAGTGTAAGAGAAAGAGGATTGAAATTAAGGCTAATGTTGTGTTTACCTGAAGTGAATTTCCTGTTCACGATTATTAGGGAGCGATGGATTGCGTTGAATGTCGTGTTCACTTCAAGTGAATTGGAAGCAACGATTTGAAGCGAAAAGCGGGATTCTTAGACTGTTCACTCACCCGCATGTACCAAGAGATTTGGAGGGATTAACGTGCATTTGTCTAAAATGCCCCTATTCGTAGAATTAATTCCCAGCTGATAATTGAGTTATATAAAATATTGAAATAATGGAAAACCTGCACTTCAAATTTAAAAACAAGTTGGTTTCATTGTGCATTCACGAGAAACACTGTTAGTATGGTTTGTTTGTGTAATCTTTGCAGGGTTAGTGGTACATGAAGAAGCTGACGTTGTTGGTAGATGAAGAAAGGAGCTGATTGATAAAGAGAAGCAGTGTTTGAAGATGGAGAAGAGGATGAAGAAGGTTGCGTATTCGGTTACATCAGTGGGCGTAATCAGTTACGGCGAAGAAGAAGCAATGTTGTATTCGGTTACAAGAGTAGGCGTAATCGTTTACAGCGCCTACAAGAGCTGTATTCAGTTACAGCAGTCCGTCTATTCGGTTACAATGACAAAAGACAAGCTGGAGCTGAAGCTGCACATGTATTCAGTTACGACGAGAAGAAGAAGGACCTATATTCGGTTACATTTTTTGTGTATCCTATTCCAGGCGAGATGTATTCGGTTGAAGTGGCTCGTTAGCATCCTTGGAAGCTTGATGGTTATGGGTCCTTGTTGACGACACTCACTATCAGCTCTTGTTGATTCTTGTTGTTCTTTGGGACATCGCATTTGCAACTGCACTGACATGTAGCAATGGCGGCTGTTACTTATTTAGCCCTAACTCTCGCGAACGCAATTAATCGAACCACCGCCGTCTCCAGATCCGGTTGGAGCCACCGCCCCCTCATCGTCAAATGCACTGCTCAATCTCTCTCATTAGCTGACAACTCCGAGAAGTTTCTCGAAGCTTCAAAGAAGGGGAACGTTATTCCTCTATACCGTTGCACATTCTCGGATCACCTCACTCCAGTGCTAGCTTACCGATGTCTTGTTAAGGAGGACGAGAGAGATGCTCATAGTTTTCTCTTTGAATCGGTGGAGCTCGACCAATTTTCTAGCATTGGGCGGTACAATGTGGTGGGAGCACAACTGTATATGGAGATTGTGACGAAAGAGAATGTGGTTACTGTTATGGACCACATGGAAGGGCGTAGGAGTGAGGAAATTGCAAAGGATCCACTGGTGATTCCTCGAAGGATCATGGAGAAGTGGAGGCCTCAACTCATTGATGAACTTCCTGAGGCGTTTTGCGGTGGTTGGGTAGGGTATTTCTCTTATGATACAATGCGCTATGTAGAAAAGAAGAAGCTTCCATTTTCTAATGCCCTAGTAGATGACAGAAACCTTCCTGATATTCATCCGGGCCTTTATGATAGTGTTATTGTGTTTGATCATGTTGAAAAGAAGATGCATAATTTCAGCAACAATTTTATATTCTCTTTTTAATCTTTCGTTTATTCTTCCATATTAATTATTATTCTTCTATTTGTAATTGATTATTATAACCTATAAAATGCATTTGATTTGAATTATTAAATTGCTTCTAAAATTTAGTTTCTGTTTCGGTGGATATTTTGTGGGACCGAGACACTAACCTTTTCTGACGTGGCTTTGTCGCTTTTCGATGCTTGAACTGGGTTCTCCGCTTGTCTTCTTTCCTCCTGGGCCACTCGATCGTCTGAAATCCTAACTGTTCGGTGATCTTTAAACCTTGACCGCTCAATCGCCTTCCGTGGAGAGGGGGAGGTACCTGCAAAAGGCACTCTGACGCCCAAGTCAGGCGTGTATTGAAGAGCCTCGGCTCTTAGCTGAATATTTAGTGATAAGATTTTGTTATCACTGTAAAATATTTCTGAATGTGATTGGAGAGTGATTTGAAGGTGTGATTGGAAGATGATTCGAAGGTGTGATTGGAAGATACCTGACTTGTGGCCCTGACTCTCTATTTATAATTTTTCTCATGGACCTTAAACTGATATAAGTCCAATAAAATATAAACAGAATATAATATAAATAGACTTACCTTAAAATCTGGTTAGTTGCTAACACTAGTGGAAAAATTGCTTTTTATGACGGGTAAAAATGGACCTATTATGACGGATAACCTGACGTCATAGTTCTGGGTGTCATAATAGGTCTGTCCATTTTATGACGGACAGAAAAGTCCGTCATAATATGTCCAACGTATTATAACAGACAAAAAAATTCATCATAATAAGTCCAGTATATTATGACAGACAAAAAAGTTCATCATAATAGGTCCAGTGTTTTGTAAAAAAAATTCAGTATTACAATTAATTTCCTGTATTATCATTTCATTAATCAATTTATAATCAATATAACATTAAATAAACATATTCAATTAAACTATCATAATGAAATACATTTCAATCATTAAATTATCTAATAATATTTATTACATAGTTTTATACATCAAACCATATACTAAATCAGATTCACTAAATCAGATTTGTTGTAATGCACATTAGAAGCACTATGCTGTCACGGTTCATGAGAGAAAAGTGATTTCCACCACTCTCCTCCCTTAGAATTGGCTCCTTTCAAGCTAACAGCTGCACCACAAATTCAAATATCAAAACCAACTTCAATGGTTAAAAAATATATATAAATGATATAAATCTAATTAACAAAAAAGATGAACGTTTAAAAAATTAATGTTTATCCGTCTTTCATTCTTCCAAATTTTACTCAATATAAAACTTAACTTACACATAGAAGCTCATAAAAAGATATTTAGATTTGAATATATCCCATGAAAGTTTTAAACTTATTTTATTTACTAAAGTTTTTATAAAATTTAAAGTATTCCTATGCCCTGACAATTTTAAACTTATTTTATTTACTAAGTTTTTATAAAAGCAAGTCAACTCTTTGCCTTCATAAGGGGGATGGGAAAATAGGTGAAGATCACTTTCAGCCTCTCTAAGGATCTTTTGACTGGGATATTCTGATTTTCCTCCTAACAAATCCCAAAATTGTTCAGATTCAAAACCTTCCCTCTATGGTTTGGTTGTGATTCAGAACATTACCTGGCAAACAAGAAACTTCCTACCCAATATTAATAGATTAACGTGTCAAGATTCTAACTATTAGGAACCACCCAGACTTGGTGTAGCGAGAAATAATTCCAAGCACTCAAGAAACCAAACAACACGTAAATGCTTCTACTCTAATAAGTTGCATGAACCAGATTTATTACCTCATAACAGACTCTTAACATAAACACAAACAACATAAACTATGATATGCTAAATCCCATTATGGATCTTCATTGAAAGAACTTCAAACCAACTTATTCCCAAACTTAATATTCAATACAACACTTATAATATTACAGATTTTGGACAAGGTTTTCAACTTTGAAGGAACTTTTGAAATAACTTTAAGATGGATAAAATGAAAGAATTGATTGTCTAGATGAGAAAGAGTGAACCTTAACATCCTTGGAGAAGCGAGAGAGCAAGAAATTCTCAAATTCTTCCAAACTGAATTGCTTACGGCGTGTAGGTTCCAACAAATATCTCGAATTGAATCCGGATTCCAAGCAAAACACCAATACGCAAACACATTCACTATTCCAAGTCAGATTAAGTTAAACAATCTTGCATTGATAAATTTTAAAACATTGTAAAAGGGGCTTATGATGCTACTTGAGTTTAGAAGTACTTTTGTTTTCAAAGAAACAAATTTTTGTTTCTTTATTTTAAATCTTGAAAGTCGGGATCATGAATTAGAATTTACAAATGCATGTTCCTAACTTTTATCCAAACATAGCCTAAATCCTTCATTTGTTACCACAGAATATCATAGAATTATAACGTAGCAAAAGAGAGAAAGCGAAAATAGAAAAGGAGAAACTGTTTGTATTCATTGATCTAATCTAAAAAGACAAGTACAGACCGAAATATAAAGGAAAGGCAAAACAAAAGGAAGAGACAAAAGAACGAAGAAAAGAGATGGACCAAACCAAGCGATGAGCATACCGAGAGGTAACAAAAGTACTAATGTACCGGACGGGTGGTAACAGAAGTACTAATGTACCGGACGGTAGCTACAAAGATACGGAGTGGTAACAGGAGTACAAAAGTACCGGACGGTATTTACCGAGCGGTAACAATAAAATGTTTATCAGCCCCCCTCAAGCTGGGCGTAAATATTTTGGAGTCCTAGCTTGGAACGAAGGTGTTGAAAGGTAGGAGGAGGTAACGGTTTGGTTAATATGTCGGCTAATTGCATTGTTGTGGAGATGGGTAGAAGTTTGATGAGACCGGAGACAACTTTTTCACGAACAATGTGACAGTCAATGTCAATGTGTTTTGTACGTTCATGAAAGACTTGATTGGAAGCAATTTGTATGGCAGATTGGTTATCACAATAGATGAGAGCAGGTGACGTATGAGCAACGTGGAGGTCATTAAGCAAGTATGTGAGCCACTGTATTTCACACACCGTGCTGGCAAGTGAATGATACTCGGCCTCAGAAGAACTACGGGAGACGGTCAGTTGTTTCTTGGAGCGCCAAGAGATGAGAGAATTGCCAAGGTAGACGGTGAACCCAGTAACCGAACGACGAGTATCAAGACAGGCGGCCCAGTCGGAGTCACAAAAGGCTTTCAGTTGAATGGAAGATGTGCTGGGAAGAAAAATACTAGTACCAGGAGTGCCTTTGAGATAACGGAGGATGCGACCGGTAGCTTGTTCGTGAGCAGTCGTAGGAGTAGACATGAACTGACTGAGATGGTTGACAGCAAAGGTAATGTCAGGACGAGTCGTGGTTAGATATATAAGTTTACCAATGAGACGTTGATAAGAGGCAGCATCAGTGTCATCAAGAGACCGAACGGTATTAGTAGTAGATTGTTTAGGCACCATGGGAGTAGGGACGGGCGAACTGTCGAGAAGGCCGATTTCAGCAAGGAGATCCAAGGTATACTTGCGTTGGCTAAGATGTATTCCTTTGGAGTTGCGAGCAACTTCCAGACCGAGAAAGTATGTGAGATTACCAAGGTTCTTAATACGGAAGGTAGAATGAAGGAGGTCAGTTATGTGTTGAATTTCTCCATCATCGTTGCCAGTGATGAGGATATCATCAACATAGATAAGTAACGCCGTAGTGTGATTGCCATCATGTTTCAGAAAAAGAGAATTGTCAGAGATAGAACAGTGATAATTATTAGATAGTAAAAACTGATGTAATTTAGCATACCATTGGCGGCCGGCCTGTTTAAGGCCATATAAAGAGCGTTGGAGTTTACAAACCTGATTTTTGTTGGCGGGGTTGAGGCCAGGAGGAATTTTCATATAAACCTCTTCATGAAGATCACCATGTAAGAAGGCATTATTAACATCCAATTGTTTAAGTGACCAACACTTGGAAGCGGCTACGGCAAGAAGAAGCCGAACTGTAGTGATTTTGGCAACAGGGGCAAAAGTATCGAGATAATCAAGCCCTTCAATCTGATTGTATCCTTTGGCAACGAGGCGTGCTTTATATCGTTCAATAGAGCCATCAGAATTATATTTGATTTTGTAAATCCACCGACAGCCAATGGCAGTTTTGTTGGGAGGTAGGGTGGTGAGTTCCCAAGTGTTATTAGCTTGCAGGGCATCGAGCTCGGCATGCATGGCAGTGACCCATTGAGGTTGTTTTGAGGCAATAGAATAGCATGTTGGTTTAACATTAGATGAGATAGATAATATAGTATGCTTGAAAGTATGGGAAAGCCTGTTATAATTAATGTAATTCGTAATGGGATATCTTATAACACCGTTCATCTGAAAATCTTTTAAGTAAGCAGGAATCCTACACGTTCTAGAAGACTTTCTTGTGCTAGTGGAAGTGTTACTAGCAGTGTCATTCGTTTGAACAACATCTGTGGATGTGTTGTGAATAGTGCCATTATTACGAGTATCAGTATGTGGAAAAACAGACGGCAATTGATCAGCATGACCGGACGGTAAAAGTTCATCATAATTGTTAGTGTAGTGATGTGGTATAGGTAGAGATAAAGAGTTGTTGGTTTTGGGAGTATTATGATATGGAAAAGTGTTTTCATAAAAAACAACATTACGAGATATTTCAATCTTGTGGTTTTTTAGGTTTAGAAATAGATAACCTTTCGTGTGCTTTTTAAAGCCTAAGAAGATACCAGGAATAGCACGATCATCAAACTTTTTTCTTTGAGAAGTTATGGTGTTGGCATAGCAGAGACAACCAAAGACACGTAACAGAGAAAGATCACAGGGAGATCCATTTAGCCGTTTATGAGGTGTTTCATTCTGTAGAACCGGTGTAGGCATTTGATTTATCAAGAATACAGCATGTTTAGCTGCATAACACCAGAATGCAAGTGGTAGATGTAAGTGAAAAAGCAAAGCACGAGCGGTATTTAAAATGTGTTGATGTTTACGTTCAACCACTCCATTTTGTTCAGGGGTTTCCACACAAGTAGTTTGATGGATAATTCCTTTACTTGAAAACATATTTTGTAGAATAAATTCAACACCATTATCTGTGCGGATAGTTTTAACCTTTTTATGAAATTGATTTTCTACATAGCATAGGAAGGTGAGAATCTGATTTTTGACAGAAGATTTATCTATCATAGGAATAATCCAAGTATAACGAGAGTAATCATCAACAATGGTTAGCAAGTATTTGTATCCATTCATGGAAGCAGTAGTAGGACCCCATATATCAATATGCAATAATTCAAAAGAGGATAAAGAAGTAGAAGTGCTAGCAGTGTAAGGCAATTTCTTTTGTTTGGCCCAATGGCAGGCATCACAAAAATTGTTGTTGTCAGCAGTGTTTATGTAACTGTGTTTGTGTTGTAACAGTTGTAGCCTATCATGTGATAAATGTCCAAGACGAGCATGCCATAAATGTGTGTGCTTAACAGAACAGACAACAGGGGTACAGTTAATGTCAATTTTACAGATAGATGGATCAAGTAGATATAAGCCATTGTGGTGTTTAATCAAACCAATCTTCTCTTGGCTGTGTATGTCCTGCATAATGCAGCCAGAAGGAGAGAAAATGAGTTGACATTTGTGTTGAGCTATAAGTTGAGAAACAGAAACAAGGTTGAATGAAAAATCAGGAACATATAGCACATTAGAAAGAGAAAGTTTGGTATTGACTTTAACTGTACCCTTGTAATTAGCATGTATTATTTTACCGTTAGGTACACATATAGGAATTGGGTTAATCTTTTGATAAGAAGTAAAAAATTTTAAAGAGATACAAACGTGGTCAGTAGCACCAGAGTCAAGAAGCCAGATATTGCTAGAATGCATTTGAGAAATTGAAACAATATTACCTGGAGACAGATTGGTAGAAACCGTGCCAACTTGGTTGATGTGTACATTGGAATTGTTGGTCGTTGATTGTTTTAACAACTCGGCAAGGATTTGATATTGTTGAGGAGTAAGTTGAATTGTCTCAGGAGAAGAACGTTCGGTATCCAAGCTTTTCAATTGGTTATCGGCATTAGTGGTCGAGAGAACATTGTGAACTTGACCGGCTTTGGTGGAAAATTTGTGGCCGGGCGGATAACAGTGTTTCTTGAAACAAATGTCTATGGTATGGCCGTTTCTGTGGCAGTAAGTGCAGATCTTGCGAGAATTAATGTTGGTAGTTTTGACATTCTTGTGTTCTTGGTTAGGGAACCATGTTTTTTGAAACATGTATTTTCTTGGTGGCCAACTTTATTGCAGTAATTGCAAGTGACAGAGGTAGATGTGGAACTAGGAAAAGGGGTAGTGGTGACAGAGGCAGTGATATGGTCATTCATCAGTTGACGTTCTTGTTGAAGAACAAGGGAAAAAATTTTGGAAATAGGGGGAATAGGATCAAGAAGGAGTATATGAGATTGTATGTTGGTATAGTGATCATTCAAACCTCGTAGAAGTTGCATGGCACGGTCTTCGTTTTTACGTTGAGAAAGAACGGCCGAGACGGTGCATGAACATTTTGTCTGGCAAGTACAAACAGGGTCCGGACGGAAACAGTCGAGCTCATCCCAAATGACCCAGAGTTTTGTAAAAAAATCAGTGACAGAAAGCTCACATTGTGATAGAGTAGTGGCTTCCATTTGAAGGGCGGAGATTCTTGCAAGATCGCCTTGGGCAAAACGGTGTTTCAGATCAGTCCAAATGTCGATAGCAAGATCCATCCAGATAATGCTTTCGCGAATTGAAGGAGAAACAGAATGTATAAGCCATGAAACAACCATACTGTTGCAGTGGAACCAAGCAGGGAAGGAGGCATCAGTTTTGGAAGGTTGAGGAGCGGATCCAAGAACAAATTCGACTTTGTCTTTGGCAGAAAGAGCTGTGATGAAAGATCTGCTCCAAGAATGATAATTTGTGGCATTTAGAACAGGAGAGACCAGGACTACGGCAGGGTTTTCATTGGGGTGTAGGTAAAGGTATGAAGGAGTATTATCGTGAGTGGATGAAGATGAATTTGTCATGGCCATGATAGAAGAAGAGGAAAAGAAAACCAAGAACAGGAAGGAAGAAATCAATGAGCAGCAGCCTGAAATTGCTCTGATACCATCATAGAATTATAACGTAGCAAAAGAGAGAAAGCAAAAATAGAAAAGGAGAAACTGTTTGTATTCATTGATATAATCTAAAAAGACAAGTACAGACCGAAATATAAAGGAAAGGCAAAACAAAAGGAAGAGACAAAAGAACGAAGAAAAGAGATGGACCAAACCAAGCGATGAGCATACCGAGAGGTAACAGAAGTACTAATGTACCGGACGGTAGCTACAAAGATACGGAGTGGTAACAGGAGTACAAAAGTATCGGACGGTATTTACCGAGCGGTAACAATAAAATGTTTATCAGAATATAGCAGAGATAAAACAAAATCACTGACTAACACTTCCAATTTCGGAAACTACACATATCACACAAACAACCAGCAGATTCACAAAATTCACTTGTTTTGGCAGCAGGTATAAACCACAAGAGTGTGAGTTCCATCAAAGAGTAAGAAACACTCACCGACAAGCCAGACTGGTTCAGTGGTTGCCAAAGCGACAACGGCGGCATCTCCAACGATCTGAGAGGCTCTCGTCGCTTAACAACCTTCATTCCCAAATCCACCACGTTCTCATCATCGTCCCGAGGCGAGAGCTCAACCAGGACCGGGAAAAGGATGAAGTAAGAGCGATATTCTCTAGCGAATCGTCGGTGCCATAGCTGAGAGTGAGGTGGAAGATCTCTGAAGGTCTCTTCCAACCCAAACCCCAAGACATTGTCGATTTTGGATCGAGAATTGACGATTCAGTTACGTACTCCCATTGAATTGTTGAGAATGACCTAGGTGAGGCACGGAGGTCGCGGGCTAGCGCACTGCAGTTAGAACCCTAGGTGAGGCGCAACAAGGAGGTGCTCGCGGTGGCTACTGCGGAGGAGGAATGATCATCGATTGACGTACGGCGGCTCACGAGGATTTAGCAGTGGAGGAGCAGGTGGCCCCTTGATGCCGACAATGGTGAGAAACCTTGAAGATGAAGCGCAACGACGAGAACAAGAGTGAATAACAGATTTCGAAGGAGAGTAAGCGTCAAATATCGCGACGAAATTGAAAGATGGAAAATTAGGGTCAGAAATATTAAGACATGTTTTTGAATATCAGTCATAATACACTCTTAAAAATTGTCACCAACTCTTATTTATTATAACGAATGAACAACAATTAATCATAAAAGATATTTATTATGATAGATATTCCCATATATGTTATAATAAGTGTTACATTTATTTACTAATTTGTCACCGCATGTAATATTATGACTGATATCTATAACTCCGTCACAATAGTGTCATCGATTAACTTATTATGATTAATATTTTTTCTTTGTTATAATAGTCTCGTCATAAAAACTTATTTTTCTACTAGTGTAAATATCTTTAAATAGATATTCTTGATTATCCTAAGATATATCGTAACCACTCGGCTTTGATATCACACTGTACAGTTTCTAATATATGGTTTCAATGAAATATATTTTTTATTTCAATTGTATTTTTATTCGATAATCTTCAACATTTTTTATAATACTTTTTTCCATTTCTCTTTTTCTATATCAATTATCTTTATATTATATTATATTATATATATATATATATATAATGAATTTTTTTAATTTTCCATTCATGTTAATTTTAAAAAACTGAAAACAAAAAATAATATAATGTATAACACATTAAAAATATATAAAATAGTGTAAAAAATTAAATAAATATCCTAATTTTGCATAGATATGATAATAATTAATTTTACTAAATTATAATTTAATAACTTTTTTAAAAATTAATTTTAATAATTAATTTTAATTTTTCACTCTTAATAAACATTTTTACAATTAAATATAACATTAACAAATATCATTTTATATTACTTTAAGGTTTAATAAGTTCGGAGGTCCCTATATTTGGGGATTTGTTTCAATTGGATCCTTCAATTTTGGAAGTGATCAATTAGGTCCCTAATTTTGTCAATTTGAATCAATAAAAGTCTTTCCGTTAACGACGTGAAGTTTTTGAACATATGGCACGCTGGCGCTTCCAAGTGGCACCATTTCAAGTGCATAGGTGGATTATAAAAGGGTGAAATCCTAAATTAAAAGGGTGTATTTGAAGGTGAAATCCCTAAATTAATAGCGATTTAACCCTTTTATAATCCACCTATGCACTTGAAATGGTGCCACCTGGAAGCGTCAGCGTGCCACATGTTCAAAAACTTCACGTCGTTAACTGAAAAGCTTTTATTGATTCAAATTGACAAAATTAGGGACCTAATTGATCACTTCCAAAATTGGAGGACTCAATTGAAACAAACCCTCAAATATAGGGACCTCCGAACCTATTAAACCTTACTTTAATAATACGTAGGGGCACTTTGGTAATATTCAATTTCTACCAATTAAACAAATTTTTTAAAATTTTCACATCAATCAAATCTTACATTACTTCTCACAAACTTTACCTTCAATTACCTTCAAATCCACTCAAATAAATACAAAAAAGATTACCCTCAAATTCACTCAATAACTCTCTCCCAAATCATCTCACCCAATCACCTCCAAATGAACACACTCTAAAGCTAATTCGAAAAGAAGGATAAATGTAATCACTCCAGTAAAAAATGGAAGCAAGAAAGATATCCACATGATGGGGATTAGTTTTAAGATAGTTATGTATTTGTCAAAATAAGAAAAACTATAAATAACTAGATCAAATGTAAAAAATGGATGATAAATTATGGATACAAATTCAAACATGTTGAAAACGCCACGAACAGGAAAAAATGACAAAATTAATGTTGATTCTAATAATTTAGGTCAATACTATCGTTGATTTCCTTTATTAGTTTTTATTCTATCCTTTCTAATTGACTTTTCTGCAAACCTTTCGCTACCATCATTTTCTTCATCTACCATTCTCCATTTTACTTTTATTTCACTACTAAAAAGTAGAGAATAAATAGAGTTTTTTTTTATCATAGATAGCACTTTTTAAGCACTATCTATTAATAGATAATGCTTCTAAAAAAACGTTATCTATTGTCAAACATCAATAGATAACACTTATTTAAATAAGCGTTATCTATTGTCAAACACCAATAGATAACGTTCTTTTAAATAAGTTATATCTATTGATGGTTGAAAATTGTCTACTTTTAGACACCAACAGATAACGCTCATTTAAAAAAAAACGTTATCTATTAGTCTAAATTTAAAAAAAAAATCAATAAAATATTTAAAAAAATATAAATATTTTCAAAAGAATTATAAAATATTGATTCTATTATGTACAAATCTATACTATCTATTGGTTCTATTATAAAGAGAAAAATATAAAATACTAAGAAAATTATGACAAAGACAAATGCTCGAAAATAATGTTTATTATTTTAGTGTATGAGCAAAAATTATTGGTACAATAATATTTTAAAATATAATCATTGAGTCGTTCAGTCTCTGTCATGACATGACAGTGCTTTATAAGACAATATATACAACAAACCAAAACCCCAGTAAACTCCAAACAATTTTAAATAATTCATGTTTCATTTTAGAATATTATGTTTCAGATTAAATAATTTTAAATAATTTATGTTCCATAATTCATGTACACCGAGAGGTATGGCACAGTCAAATTAAGATAATTAGAATCTTATGTTTGAGATAAAACAATAATGACCAAGTCAAGAGAATCAAAATTCCCATGTAACACTAAAAGAAAAGCAACGTGCAATTATAACATAACAAAAATCATTTACCAGCACCTTAATATCAACCACATGTACTTCTAATACCATTTAGCTTCTAAAATACATTTCCAAAACAACTTCAATCACATAACAACAACCTTATCAAGTCCCCCTTCATTTCTAGTCACAATCCTTAGAGGGTGGGCTTCTGTGTTGAATACCCATTTATCTAATGGGGTGACTGATGAAGGCGAGAAGAAAAGATAAAAATACTTCAAGGTCTTTACAAGAAAGAAGCTTAACATCATTTTTTCTTTCACCCCATTATTAACTTGATAAATTTGAACATGTTATGCCAAATGAGTAAGCAAAATAGTTGTCAGGGATATTAAATGGATATCAAGCATTAGACAAACATCAAAGGAAGCAAGAAAGAAAATGGGCAGAAATCAGTAGAGTATATCTCTATACTATAATACAACCAACCTTAATTTATCTATAGTTAAACCATAATAATATAAACATAATAAGGGGAAACAACATATAGTTCAATTAGTGCCAAAACTAAAATCATTTCCTTTATAGTTCAACTTACCTTGGTATGTTGTGGCCTTGTAACATATCAGCTTGCAGAAAACCACTTTGGTCACTGCTTTGTTGACATGCCTGCATAATGGAATAACAAGGTAAGATATATTTATTGTATGTAACACTCTTTAGGAAAAGTGGATGTCTTGAGCAAAATTTATCTTGGAAAAAACATTCTTAAGTTGTGATGTCCAATCACCCAATGTTCGATTGTGAAAGCTTATAGTCATCTCCTAGGGCTGGTGTAATAGACAAAGGATACCTATAGAACAACATTTTCAAATTTGTTAACACCAAGTTTTAATAGTATTGTGTAAAAATTTAATAGTAACAAAAAAGGAATGCTCATTGTACCATTGAAATGGAGAAACATCTGAGCAGTTAACGAAAATATACTATCCACTAGAGTACTTGATAATAAATTAGATTAACATACAACTTAAACTATGGCATAGTGATATCATCATCTCAAGGTCTAATCCAATAAAAGCTAGAATAACTGTGAGGCGTAATATAATAGGTAATTTATAGGCTTAAGGCTAGGAGGGAACGTACATAGAGAAGACCACCCTATTGCTAGAATTAGGAGTGGTTTTCTTCTGGAATTTCATAACTGAGGCAGAGAAAATGTAGAATTGGAGGGAAAACATTATCACTCGCATTTACTCTTTCAAGTGGAGCTTCTGAAGAATTGGTATAGCCTTTACTGCAATGCATTTTGTCATACTAGGAGTCATTCTGTTCAGAAAAAAGGTTAATGGACAAACATGGGAAGCGTTAAAGTAAAATGGGCTATTAAGAGAGAATCTGAATCTTAAGATTGGCTAAGAGAATTCCATACATCCCAAAGACTGGACCAAGCATGTCCATGACCTGAAATAAATTGTTTTACTCTATACAATAAAGAGCAAACCAATATATGCTGTGATATAGGAAACTACAAACTATATCTTACCAAAATGTAAAAATCTCCTTGTCAGCCCTTATAATGAATCCAAGGAATTCCATAACAGCCATTCAAAGTACTTTCCAATTTAAAATATATAAAAGTGAGAACTACATAAGTATCATTAGATCAATTGAAGCTAAAAGTATATTTTCATAATAATCATGTTCAAACACGAAAGGAGGCCCTTAATTGCAACCCTTACTGCTTATGTGCTCAAACTTAAGTGCAACATGTAGAGAAGGTTAAAATAAGAAAAAGAAATGTATCGTTCAGCATAGGCTCACTAATACTTCATTATCCTTAAAGAGATCGAAATCTCGTGTAATACCTCAACCACATCAGCACCTGTTCGACCAGAGCCACTAGTTACCCTACAATTTTTATAGGAACTGTTGACTGCCCCCACACATCACCACGAGACTTTTCAGTGTGCTTTGTCCTCACTCGCACACTTTCCGGGAAAACTTCCCGGAAGGTCACCCATCCCAGAATTTCTCCAGGCTAAGCACGCTTAACCATGGAGTTCTTATGGGTTAGGCTAGTTCGTCCTCGAACCACACCGTACTGGGAGAGGCTAGGCTCTGATACCATCTGTAACGCCCCGGCAACTTACAGGGACTGTTGACTGCCCCCACACATCACCACGAGACTTTCCAGTGTGCTTTGTCCTCACTCGCACACTTTCCGGGAAAACTTCCCGGGAAAACTTCTCGGAAGGTCACCCATCCCAGAATTTCTCCAGGCTAAGCACGCTTAGCCATGGAGTTCTTATGGGTTAGGCTACCGAAAAGTAAATGCATTTTGGTGATATAGGTAGCCAAATCAATTCCTTTAAGCTATCCTTCAACTGTATAGTTTCATACCTATACAGTCTCTAGATCCCTCTCATTCCGATGTATGTTCGATTCGTCCATGTGCCCCTTCCACTGGAAGCCTGCCAGGAGCCGCTCCTTGTCCGTGCCCCCTGCACCATGCCTCTTACACCGGTGATAATCGGATATGCTTCATGAAGTTTTGGAAAGTTATAAATGTTTGCAAGATATATATCGTGTGATGATTGCAATTTTCGAGGACGAAAATTCTTTTGAGGTGGGGTGAATGTAAGACCCGAGAAAAATGCAGACTTTGTATGTAAGTCTTAAGTATGTTTTATTAAAATTTGCATGAGTTCACAAAGTGTTGTGTAGTTCAGTTAGTGTGCAAATCTGGAGAAGAACATAAAGCTCTATATTATTTATTTATTTTGTTGATATAATCTGATTATTAAATTTGTGACGTGTTATATTTTAGTGTGAAGAGTTGGCTTGTTGATAAAAATGTTTATTTAGGATTAATTGTAAGAGAGTTGAGATCCTAGAGAGAAAAGTCATTTATTTGATTTTATTTATATTTTCTTAAGGGCAAGAATGTCCTTTCCATTTTGTAATTGAGGTATGAAAGTTATAAATAAGGGTGTGGAAAATAAAGAAAAGCACTTTAATTAATATAAATTGAAAATTAGAAGAAAAAAATAGGATAGGAGGTTAGTTTGTTAAAAACTACTTGAGATAATATAGGAGCACTACCTAGGTGGTTTCTTTTAATTATAATATGATTTATTAAAAAAAAAAGAGGTTTATAAAAGAAAGGAAAATAGATTACGTTAGGAATAGAGAGAAAGAGAACAGATAGCATCGTAAGTCAGAAACTTTCTTTGAAGAAGATAAATGTTTTCTTTTAAAAGATATGACAGTGAAGACCTATTGTTGATTGATGCTCTATAATTGGTTAAGGTATGGGAAGCTTTCCTTAAATTATTATTATTTGTTTGATTGATGGTAAATTTTGAATGTTTTGAACAGTTTATTAAAGTGCTTGATTGTTTGAAGAATTATGAGATTATGTAATCTTTCTACCATGAAAAATGTTTCATTGATTTTCGTTTACGTGCATTGATAATTTAATTTGAGCAAATAAATATTTGAATGATAGTTGAAAGAGAAGTGAATACCGGAATAAAAGAACGGATTAGGGTTTATAATTTCATTTGAATTATAATTAATAATTTATAAGAAATTGTACATTTTCCTTTTATAATTAAGAAATTACGAACAGTGAGGACTCCCCTTCTTAATGACAATTAGAATTATATTAGGAATCAGAATTTCCTTCTAATTATAATTAGAAGTTTATTATGATTAGACTTTCAATTTGTAATTAATTGGATCCTAATTAAATTCCTTCTCCACTCAGATTTTCCCTTATGTTTAATTGAATTTCCTATTGTTAGTTCTAATTTAAAATTAGAGCTAAGAATCCTTTCCCAATCTTGGTTCCTCTCGACAGACCCAGCGCTGGGGTGGCATCGTGGGTCTCGCGCAGTCCAGGGAGGGTTTCCTCTTTCTCTTCCGCCTTGTTCAAGTCTGCATCGCAAGAAGGGAGGCTCTCTTCCTCTTTTCCTCTCCTGCTTCGTCTCACAGGGCGAGAGAGACGTTGTTCTTTGTCTCGTTTTCTGGTTTTGGTTTTGGGTTTTTGTAAGGCAAAGGAGGAAGTTTCGCTTCTCTCGTTTCTGTCTGGGTTTGTGTTTCGCAGGAGAGGAAGTTCTTTTCCTCTCCTCTTTTCTGGTCGTTCTGGCAGGGAGGTTCATTCCAGCGTCTAAGCAAAGCGAGGAGCTCGACTCGTCGGCGTTCTCGTGGTGATCGGGATTGCGGAAGTTCCCTCTTTTGAAGCAACCTGCGACGGTAGCAAAATGGGCTGCATTCTTGATTCGCGTTTCTAATTATGGTTTTCTGAAATTGGGAATTTTGGAGGTTTTGGAATCTGTTATTACAAATTGGGGTTTCTGATCTTGTTCTTCTAAATTGGAATTCTCTTTTAAGAGTTTTGTTCTTGCTTTTACAAATTGTACTTTGGGATCAGAGTTCTGCTTTGGGAAAAATTTTGAGTTCTTGATGCTATAATATTCTATTTGGGGTTGATGATCGAAATGTTGGGGTTCTGGCTTTCAGATTCTGTTTTGAGAATGAGGTTCCTGTTACGAGTTCTTGACCGTAGGATATGAGTGTAGGGTGTTCGATTTAAATATTTGGGGTTTTGGCTCTTCGTATGATCGGAGTTTGAGTTTCTTGAGCTCGCACCTTTGAGTGTTTGGTTTCGGTTGGCGATTGGATCTGACGGTGATGGTTTCCACCTTCGAGGTGGCCAGAGAGTAGGAGCACAGGTTCATAATGGATGGCAGTGGGTCGTGGGTTGGTGCGGGTTGAACCTAGTTGGGCTTGCACAGGCCCATAGTTGGAATATGTGAAACTCAGATTTGTAAAATGGTTGAGATAACGTTTAAGAAAAAAAAATGGAAAGAGATAAAATAAAAGTATTGAAATTTTAAATATATTTGGAAATCAAAACTGCAGGATAAGAATAATAATAATATAAAGATCAAGTTTCTGAAATTAAAATAATGGAAATTAAAATCAATTAATTGATAGTTTACAAAATTAGAAAGAAATAAATATTAATTGGTTTTAAAGATGAAAATAATGAGATTATAATCATTAGTTAGAATATTAAATTACTCACTAATTTTAGTTTGATGAGAGAGAAGAATAATGTGATTATAATCTTTAATTAGATCAATAAATGGTTTATTATTTTTGGTTTGTTATTCAATATTATTTATTTGTTTATTTTGATTTATTGTTGGAGTAGGACTCATGAGATGTTTATGTTGATTATTTGGGAATTTAATTTCAATGATTTAGTAAAATAAAACATGATATATTATTTTGGATTGTTATTGAATCATATTTGGTTATCGTTTATCATTTATTGTTGAGTGCAATCCATTGAACACATTGTATTTTTGGTTGAGATCTATGAATTAATAAGAGTAGACAGAGAAGGAGAGTGATTGCTTTATTTAGAAATCCGATAAACTTTGACTAATGATTGAAATGAGTGAGTGTTGAAGTTTGGATAAGTGGGTGTTGGAATTGTACCTGAACGAGTGGTTGATCGATGAGCATAAGAGTGAGGGATAGGTCCGCTTTTTGTACCTAGTAAAGCCTGAGACTATCAATCGATCGAGATAGCAACTTCCTTTGGCTTTTTGTGCGAAAAGGGAGTGCTCGGGTATTGAGTCCTCCTTGTGTGGGGGTGATGGTGTTTGTCTTGTCCTTGTGTGGCAAGAAACATGTTCCTTAGCCAGGTAGGCGGGACTACTCGAGCATACCTGTAGGAGGGGCTACAGGGGACTTGTGGGGAGGCCACAAGTTTGAGGTAGGGTACAGGAGTGTGACTGATTCTTTTCACTATGGAGTTATGGTTTTGTGGAGGCTCATAGAGTGATTCATGTTGAATGATTGATGACGAGGTTAGTTTTGATGGAGGTAATGTTGATTCATGACGATGATGTGATGGGAAATGATGACGTGGATGGTATGGTCACATTACAGTTAACGAGGATGTTGATTATGTTCATAGTATAGAAATAATTATGTGAGTATGAGTAACATTGTAGATGAATGATATTATTATTAAGTTGTGCTTACCTATCTTGTACATATTTCTATTGTTATTGGTTGTGTTATGGTAGCTTACCCATATTTGTTTGTGTTTGTGGATGTGTGTGTCTTGCGATGATCGTATAACTTTGGTTATACCAGAGCAGATGTTGCAGATGTTTCAAATGCATGATAGAGACGCGAGAGTGGGGAAAAGACTGATGTTAATTAAAGATTTTGTATTATAAATGTTAGAGACAATGTAATTGGGTTTATTTTATTTTGTTTCTATTTTATTAATTTCGGTATTTTATAAGTGAATTTCCGCGATGGTATTATGATTTTAAAAATTTTAAATTTTCCATAATAATCAAGACATCCCAAAAATCGGGATGTTACATTTGGTATCAGAGCACGGTTTTCGAAAATCCTTTGGGGTCTTGGGAAGTGAGCTCGTATAGTTTCTGTTGTGTATCTCTATGGTTGTGTTATGTATGATTATTTTGCGGTGTTGAGGTTGATTGTTTATTGTTTGTTATCTGAAATGGTTTCATTTCTATATAGAATGAAATAAAATTGTGTTGATGAATTACTTGAATTTATTTTATGCCTTTAATACTACCATATTTTTGTTGTTGCTCTAATAATGCTACAAGGTGTTTGGGGTTTCTAAATAAGAGAGCAATGTCAATTAAACTGTCATGGTATTGAGTTGGAGTGTTAATCATTGTGGGTGTGATTAAGTCTATGACGTTGTCTTGTTTGCTTTAATATATGTGTTAAATATTTCACATTGGTTGGTGAATGGACATGATATAATTTGATGTTTATAATTATATTGTGTTAATGAAAATTGGTTTATAATACACTATTGAGTCTTGACATATTGGATGAGTTTTATTGATATCCTGTGTTTGTTTGTATTGCAATTATAATAATTGGTATGAAGTCTCAGTTATTGAATTATATTTATAAAAAAAAAGATAAATAATAATAATAATAATAGTAGGACATCGAGAATGGTGGTTGAGTGTCTTTAATTGATGTTATGCAAAAAGATAAAGAACTATTATATTTAAAAAAAAAATTAACAGTGGAATTCTTGGATGCATTAAATTGGAATTTAATAATTGTCACGTTATAATTTTTTTTTCTTTTCTCTCTCAATGCATTCTTATTGGTTATTATTATATATAGATTTTTGGAAAATTGTTTAAAAAGTTAAAGTACGTTTATATTCTTGTAATTGACCATTTTGAAGTTGATACAAAGTAATAGATTATGAATCGTTAATATTTATAGTTATTGATCGTTTATTTATATATTTAAACTATATTACAAAAGTTGAATATACATGGTATAATATTTTTATTGACAATTTGAGGTTTTAGTTCATTTTATTAGAGTGATGATTTTAGAATTTAATGTTATCATAATACTAAAAGAATATAAACGATAAAATAATGTTACTTTAACTGTGATTGGTTGTTTTATTATTTCGATAATTGTAATTTTTTTATGTGAGTTATTAAATATATGTGGAAATCTTTTCTATAAGTAAAGATTTTGGGATTTATTTACTTTATTCAATTGAGTATCATGAGTGTTTGTAACATGTGATATATAAATGAACATTGGTATGAAGTGTTATGCTAATAATTAAATGTTATTTTATTAAGATAAATTGTTATGAGATGAACTTTGATATCAAAGTAATTATAAAAAAGTTATTGAAAGTGGAATTTGTTACCTATTCTATTTTATAATAAGTGGTAGTGTATGTGGTTTCATAAAATTATATTAGATGTCATATTAAATAATATATTTTTCATTTTAAAAGTGAAAAATAATCTGGGTTTATTAAATAATGGGTGACCTTCCGGGAAGTTTTCCCAGAAAGTGTGCGAGTGAGGACAAAACACACTGGAAAGTCTCGTGGTGATGTGTGGGGGCAGTCAACAGTCCCTGTAAGTTGTCGGGGCGTTACAGATGGTATCAGAGCCTAGCCTCTCCCAGTACGGTGTGGTTCGAGGACGAACCAAGCAGAAGCTGGTGGGCATGTGACACCCGGACACTGACGAGGGCGGGAAGTGATCGCCGGTGCAAGAGGCATGGTGCAGGGGGCACAGACAAGGAGCGGCTCCTGGCAGGCTTCGAGTGGAAGGGACACATGGACGAATCGAACATACACCGGAATGAGAGGGATCTGGAGACTGTATAGGTATGGAACTATATAGTTGAAAGATAGCTTAAAGGAATTGATTTGGCTACCCATATCACCAAATGCATTTGCTTTTCGGTAGCCTATCCCATAAGAACTCCATGGTTAAGCGTGCTTAGCCTGGAGTAATTCTGGGATGGGAGAAGGATTCAAGATGTTGACTGGGGGAGCAATATGAGTGTTGAACCCAATTCCTAATGTTTTTGGTTTTTTATGATAATAACACATTGATTGTAACAACACATAGATGTTGTCATGGCACAACAAAAATATGTATTTGTGATTGATACATACGTGGATATGAAAATGCTTATAGTTGATCAATACATATGTTGACATAATGTTGATTTTGCATATTACTGTGATCATGATGTGTTTATATCTTTGTATGCATATTGTATATTTCTGTGTGATGAAAACCACAAGCACAAAAGCAACACTGCATGACATATAGGTGTGGTTCTTGGGTGTGTTGTTTTGATTATACTCATGGATGGTTTGGGTATTAACGATTTAGAACTGCAACTAGGGTTGCATAAGGAGAAAACCTACAAATAAAGGGTTTGCAAAGGGTGTTTTTCTTTCGGGTTCAATGCCTTTTGTAGAGTAATTTCAGATGGGTAGGCAGCAGAGCGGCATTCAGGTGTATGGGTTTGATCATTAATGCGTGTGGGTACTTTGGGACGTATGGGTTTGATCATTAATGCACGTGGGTACTTTAGTTGGGGAACTAGTCTAAAGCTAACATATTATAAATCGCGTTTGTGGTCATATGACAACAATACTAGGCCTTTTACAAAATGTTAGGATTTATGTTTGGTTGTTGTGTTATTTCACAAAAGGTACATATGAATATGCATCATGGTTCATGTGTTGCATGGTCTTTTGTGAGGTCCCTAGGTGGTGAAAAAAAGGTTTTAACCAAATGATGTGATGGTAATGGTATATTGTTTTCTCTTATGCACTTTACGTCGTAAATAACTGTAATTGGATTAATTTCTTTTTCATTGTTGCATATTAATAAATGACTGAGGTATTTGAATAATGTGCTTTATGTGAAATTAGAATACTTTGGATGAAGGATTGTGTTAGTGTGTTTGGGTGATTTATGTAAGTACGAGTTATCGCATTTGAGAATGATGTATTTTTCCTTTTAAATATGATTGCAATAGATTCAAGTGTATGAGTGTAGACTTTGATTGTACAATGTTTAAGCTAAAGATTGTTTAATAAAGTTAGAGCATGATATGTGACTTGGGTTGGTTGTTTAAAATACTAACTTGTACATCGATGAATCTTTTTATGAATTATAAATGGTTGTTAAGTGGACATATTTATAATATAGGGATCTATATATAAATTATTCTAGAATGATTTCGTTTTATGGTGAAATTTTGTAACTTATTGTTTGCATGATGAATTTTTTATATTTATAGTTGTGCATAGATCATGGTTTTTTTTTATGTAAAATATATTAAGAAGTTTATTGTGATGTTCTCTTAATCTTTTTGGGAATTTATGGACAAATTCTTTTGAAGAGGAGAGAATACAAGATCCTAGAAAATAAGAGTTTTAATAATAAAATAGTTATTTTATTTAATTGATGTAGAAATTAATTAAGTAATGATTATGTGTTTAAAAACCCTATAAACTGAATCACAAAAAGAAAACCAAGGAAGAGAATAAAAAAAAGAGTGAGGGAAAGAATATAGTTAAATATGTTTTTGGTCTCTTTATTTTTAATGAAAATTAAATTAATCCGTCTTAAAAAATTTAACCTAATTTAGTCCCACAACTACTAATCATTTTAACTATATTGTTTATACTATTTAACACATTTTTCTTTGTTCTTAACTTAACATAACATTTGAAACTAAATAAATTTTAGTTAACAGAACTAAAAATCATACATTTAAGTTTGAAAACTAAATATAGACACAACTTCATAAATTAAAATAAAATATATACAAAATACAAAATTTTAAAATTACATTACAATTTCCATTTTTTAATCATAATTGATTGGTAAAAAAACCTTTAAAAGCGATATTTTCGACTCAAATCATTTGAAAAACAAATTTTATCAACGTAAAAGACTGTTTTTTACAAGTATGCCGAGATGTATAAACCTATAGGTGCAAATTTTCCAAAGGAAAGCATATAATTTTCAATTGTCGTCTTTAATTTCGATTTCCATGTCTATACTTTTCAATAATAATTTCCTTCAAACACGAATATTTCTTTAGATTTTTCCACGACACACTTTAGAATTACTACTATAACCACAATGAATTGGAAATTGTAAACAATTTAACTACTATGATGATTAAACAAAACTTAAACATGTATTCCGATAGCTCGAAAATTTCAGGCATGATCAGATCTCTAGGACAGAGAAGAAACTTAAACAATACAACAGTGTGGATAAAACCTAGAGAGATTTATAGAAAAGTTAAATTATCATAACCCATTATTGTTTTTAAATCAATTAGTTTTCACTGTTAAAATTGAGAGCAATAAATACATATTACTTTTGATGTTCCCATGTTTTTGGAAAGGGTGATTTGTGACTAAAACCCTTTCAATAAAGCGACTAAAACCCTTTCAATAAAATTGTGCACAACTTCAAAAATATGGTGATTACTCCACCACGAAAATTACATTAGATTTTTCTCAAGAATATACTTTGTACAGAACTTAATATGAAGTACAAGAAAATTCCACATTTTCTTTTTTACAATTTTCACATTACAGAGAAATGAGAGCCTACAGAGAGGATAGAAGACTAAAATACACATAAAACTTCACTCTAAAATAAGGCTAATAAACAACATCGGTATGTTTTGTATTCAGAATAATGAACTAATCTTGAAACATTAAACATAGGTTTCGTCTCATTGCATCAAACAACATTAAAATAAAAAATGACATAAACCACATTCAAAACCTGCAAAATTAAATGTAAGTGTCACTTGAAAAGCAAAACATCATAGACAAACAATCATATAAATAACACGGCACAAAAGCATGTTATACATAATAGAAATAAAACACATAATTAACAGTCTATCAAAATGTGATCAACAAATAATTTAGCTGCTTCACTAATATCCCAAATATCAGATGCAACAGATCCAGGGAGCGACATATAGAGAAGCAACACAATATATTTAGCTTCAAGGGAACGAGTCATGTGGGAACAGAACAAATCCACACAGACCAGATAGAGAAGCATTCCTTTTGTTAATTTTGCAGACCATTAAAGACTTGTATCACATTGTCAAAGATATAAAAAAAATTCAAATGACAATAAAAAATACACTTTATAAATATCTGCATAATGTTTGAAAGTAAGAGCCTCAGAGATCTTGGTGGATAAAAATCATCAAATGGGTGATTCCCATCAAGAGTAGCAAATATTTTCTAACATCACGGGCTATCATAAAATAAAGAGTAAAATACATTATAAAATATATCTAAGAATCTAAAAATATAACAATCTCATATGTATAACCAATTTATAGCAGAAATTTAATCAAATAAAAATACAAAGCAATGTGTTTGAACAGAATGCTGTCAGTAGTAGCTGGTTGTTAAATCATATACAAAATCAGTGGGAATCCGTCTGATTTTATCATCATTCAACATCACATGTTCAAAACCTCTAAGAAGCCAATTAAAATTTAAAAATAAATCAAACTAATAAAGAATCATCCAAATTCTCAAAAGATATTTATCTATCTTGTCACCAAGAAATCCTATCAAGAAATAAGGATACTCAGAGCTAAAGATAGACAACACGTATATTAAACACATACATGTTGATTAAAATATTTAATATAGCCTAACGATAGATTCATTGACATACCAGATCGACGTGCAAAGAATTGCAATATTAGGCAGAATTTCCAATTGAATAGAAATAAAATTAAAGAAATAATTGAAATAGTAAAAGAACATATCAACCCTAATATTGTTGGACTCAGAGAGTTGCTTTCTGTGCTCAAAGATGAATCCTTTAACAAAGATCCATCTCATACAAGAGGTGTCAGAATAATCAAGCACTCTTCATCTTTGCCCAGGCGACAAACACAACAAATCAAATTTAGGAAAGAGATGCAGAAAGAGGGGAAGGTAATACAAACTAGGGTGTTTGGGAGAAGAGGGTTCAGTTGTGGATAGAAGAGTTTGACAAGGGATTGTCTTATTTATAGGCCAAATGTTAGGGTTTCAGTTTGTTTTCTTATTGTGTTAACATATGGGCTTTTCCGGGCCGGGCCGGGCCGAGAGCGAACACTCCTTTGACCATTTTTTTTAGGTTTCATGTCCACTGTTCATATTATTTGAATAAATCTGTACATGGTTTTATTACTTTTAAAAGATTAAATACATTCAAGATTTTCAGAATATTAATTTTAAATATTATAAAAAAATTATTAGTTCCTAAATCTAGTAAAAGCAACTTTTTATTTATTTATCAATAACTGAAAAATATCAATGGGCAATTTATATTTTATTTTTCAGAAATGTAGGTTAACATTTACAATTTATAAAAAATGCACTGCATGAAAAGATGTCACATGTATATTAGTTTTTTATCATCTAAATTTTATTTAATTCTTAAGATTATTTAATATAATTATAGCAATCAAAGTAATTGAATTGATTATATGTTTTGATAAATAGGTCAATTAAATAATTAAATTTTACATGAATTATGGTAATATATTTATATATTTAATAATAATGATAGAATTTCTTTCACTATATAATTATTATTATATAATTGAGTGATAATGTATGAAATAATATAATTCCTAATGAATAAAAGTACACGATTATATTAATTAAAGTAATATTTAAGTGAAATATTTATGATTTGTATGACACCTCTCATTGTTTCATTAACTAGTATCTAAACCATGCAATGTGCGGACTTAATTATTACCATATAATTGAGTGATAATGTATGAAATACTTGTTATAATTCCTAGGGCTGGACAAAAATAACTGATTGAACTGCAGTTAACTGTACTATATTATACTAAAAAAACTGATTCAGTTTTACTAACAGTTTACTGTTTTATGGTTCAGTTTTTAAAAACTGAACTTATAACAGTTCAGTTCAGTTAACTGTGAGAACTGTTTTATTTTTTCCTTTTCTCTTATTTTCGTACAACTGTTTCAAAAATTATTTAATAATAAAATATTAATAAAAGAAATTATTCACATAAAAAAATTAATAATTAATTTTTTAAGACAATTTTTTTATCACAAATTTTTATATTTTTTATCAATAAATGTATAACATATATAAATAAAAAGAATAATTTATATATATATATATATATATATTAATAAAATATTAATAAAAGAAATTATTCACATAAAAAAATTAATTAATTTTTTAAGACAATTTTTTTATCACAAATTTTTATATTTTTTATCAATAAATATAAAACATATATAAATAAAAAGAATAATATATATATATATATATATATTGTGTTACTTTATTTTTTATATTTTTTTATTAATAAAATAAATAAATAAAAAATAAAATAATTTTTATACACAAATATAAATAGAAAATTATAATATCAAATAATTAAAAAATTAATTTGTAAAATATTTATGAATAAAATAAAATAAATATAAAAATAAACTTTTACAGTTTATATATATATATATATATATATATATATATATATATATATATATATATATATATATATATATATTAATAGTTCAGTACAGTGTACAGTTTAGTTAATAATTCAGCATTTAGTGCAGTTTACAGTTTAGTTAATAGTTCAGTTAGTGCAGTTTATAATTCAGTTAATAGTTCAGTTCAGTTCGTAGTTTAATACAATTTAGTATAGAACAGTTCAGTTCAGTTTAATAAAACAAAAATCAGTTCAGTTCAGTTTGTCTGAACTGTTTTACAGTTCAGTTCAGACAAACTGAACTGTTTTACAGTTCATTTCATTTTTTAACAGTGTAGTACAGTTCAGTTCGATTTGCCCACCCCTTCCTAATGAATAAAAGTACATAATTATATTAATTAAAGTAATATTTAAGTGAATTCTTTATGATCTTTATGTCACCTCTAATTATTTCATTAACTAATATCTATACCATGTGATGCAAGGACTTCTCTTAAAAAATTTATTTAATGTTAATTATTTTGTTTAATATTTTATTTCATTAGACAATGTAAAATAGGAATCTTTTAAATTATCAATAAATTATTTGTTAATATTTCTCTTTTTTTTATATAAATTATTTACGTATCATATAAATTTTAAATGATAAAAATTAATTGAATATTTTGTTAATATTTGGTAATAAGTTATTGAATAAAGAAAAAGAAAAAAGAAAATGAAATTTGAAATGTATTTTAAAATAATAAATTACTCAAATATAATTTTAGTGTTTTATAAAATAACTAATCCAATAATAAAAAAAATACTTATTAAAAAAATTAAAAATAAATTAAATTCTTAATGAATCAGTTTAAAATTAATCCATATAAAAAAAATTTCAACAACTCAATTCAGTCTAAATCCGTAATTGTTCAGATTGGTTCACAAATTCCAAAAATAGACTTTAAAATTAAGGCGAAGAAAGAATAAAAATGGAAAGTACATGAATTTCAAAATAAATAAAAAATAAAACAACTTTCAAATTCTTATTTTTCAAATGAAATTTAAAATTCTCTAAATTAAAAAAAATCAAATCCCTCTCATAAATGCTGAGAAACTTACTTTTTTTCTTAACTTATTTATCAAAACAACATATTTTATTTAATAATTTCAAATTTTTTATAAAAATAAATTTCCCTTTTAAAATCCATAAAAATACTATATTTAACATAATCACAAACTATGGTGAAAGAAATATTCATCAAAATACTCCATCTAAGATAATCATTTAAACTTTGGTGAAAGACGAGAAAGACGGTAAAACTGCAGAGATGGACAAGTGGAGAATGAATTCCCTACAGTTGGCAGTAGAGTAGAGCTCTGGTTTAGCTGTTAACTTTTAGGATCTGCACGTAAGCAGACAGCTAAACATTCCCTCAAAGGTAGAGATGGGGGAACAAAGAACTGGTCAATGTCTCTGACAACTCCAAACAATAAAAAACATTGAAAGAAAATATGTTCAAGTAAATTTTACATTAAGTAAACGAGATCTGCCATAATTATTTAGAGACAGTTTATATAAAAGTAAACCAAAGAGCTGATATTTTGGTTTGATCATTCCCTTCAATGATAGACTATTATTGATTTTATTCCTCGCACTATTTCTCTATCATTGATAGCTGACCCCGCAAGTGTATCCCAACAAAAGATCATTTCACATCCATATCTAAAACAGCCAACAAAAATTCATTTATGGCACTTAGATCTGTTATGAGATCAAACAATTCCTTCGAAGTCAAACTAATAGATGACATTTTGTAGTAGCATTGAGCACAATATATTGCAAATCACAGGACTTTGGAGGCGTTGAAACCCCTGATTGCCAATTTTACAGAACTACTTCCACATCTCTTGTTTAATTGATAACCACAATAAAAGCTAAATGAGAGAATCAGTCAAATAGGAGGTGTTGCACCCCACAGGATGCCAATTTTACAGAACTACTTCCATATCGCTCCACTGATAACCACAATTAAACGCTACATGAGAGAATCAACCCAACAGAGGGAGAACTTTTTCAACATAAAGGTTCCACCATCTCTTCTCCTATTCAATCATCATCAAGAGTTGCATATACGCCAGGATTAAAGTATTTCACACATTACAGAAATGAAAACATTATACCTCTTATCTTTAAAAGCTGTATGTTCACCAGTATCATAAGGTACAGGAAATCTAAATAGATGTCGGTGTCTATACAGCCTATGCATAAAACATGTTACATATCCTACACAACAAACTGATGTGAGTAATTTTACCTCTTCAATAAAACTAGGCTCAGAAACGAGACAAATAAATTGATCCTCAAATAAAGACAGTCAACTAAATGGAAATAACATACCATAAACCTACCCTGATTACTAGCTAAATAATTGCTAGTATTCCATGCCTTATTTAAGAAGAAGATTCAACCATTTTGTTCACATCTTCCAAAAGCCCTTTCATCTCACTCTCTAATTTTGTCTTGATATCAGATGATTTAGCATCCGATGCTTCTAGAATTAAGGTGAGACCCTGAAGTTTCTGCTTTATGTAGTTCAATTTGGATGCTTCACTACCTGGTGACAGTGAAGTAGATGGCTTGGCTGGAGTTTTTTCTTTCTTCTTTGTTGAAGAAGCTTTGGACTTAGACTTTTCAGACTTGGAACCAGAAGAAAGATACTGGAGTCTGAAAGTGGCCTTGGAAGAGCCGAAGGGGTTCATGTTCAGTGAATCGCTTAAGGCCTTTTCAGCATCAGAGGCTTTCAGGAAGAACACTTGAGCAGTGTAATCACTAGGAAACAAAGCTGTTTCTGCTTCATTCAGAGCACCAAACTTACTATACAGTGCAACAAGATCCGATTTTGAAGGCACAGAGGATCCTGGCTCAAATGAGGCAAAAAGGGTAGCAGCACCTGAAGCATTTTTATCAGTCCCCTTCTTGCCAGCCTTAGGTGTAGCGGATTCCTTCTCTTCAGGAAAACCTGAAGTTGTCTCATTCTTTCTTCTTCGTTTCTTTGGCTCTGAATTATTATTAGCTGATTTATGATCAGATTGTATTTGATCTTTCCCCCGCATTCCGATATCAAATTCTGGCTTCTTTCTCTTCTTGCCAGGCTTAAGCTTCTTGAATACTTTGTAGTTGGATCCTTGGAAAAATATGCAGCTTCTGTAGATAAAAATAAAATCCGCAAGTCTTTCAAGAGAATTGGTATCCGTAGGAATTTGTTGATTAATAGCTGCACAACGAACTTCACGTAGTACTTCCTCCAATGGAACCTGGACTTTTGTTGTATCAATAGTCTTGTTCTCATCATATTTTGATGTTTGGTAATTTGAGCTATCGGGAAGGTCATGTTCTATTGCAAGTTCCTTAGAAAATTTCTCCTGAAATGGTTCAACATTCAACTTCCAAGGTACAGGGGACTCGAGAAGTTTGTCAGAAGCTCTGGTCATTGGCTCTGATACCTGATCTTTGCCAGAAACTTTCGGGGATTCGGTTTCTATCTCTCCTTTCCTCTGGTCTCTGGTTGGAATAGTGAAAGGAGGGGATAAGTACTTGCTTTTCTTCCTTTCTCTTGGTAGAGAACCCTTCTCACTGCTTCCTTTGGCCTTCCCTTCTTGATCAGTTTCCTTTTTGCTTGCACTAATACTAGCTTTTCCAATACCAAAAAGCTTTTTCTTTTTCCTCAACTGCGCTAAAGCTCCATCGTCACTGGTCTCCTTGCCCCAGCTATAACCATCATTTTCGGCACCTGCCATATTTTTATCAGTATTCGGGAACAACTCTTTTTTCTTCTTCATAGGTTTAGATACCATTGTATCCTCGGTGCCTTTCCTCTTCTTTCGAACAGTCACTTTTTGAGTTGCATCTCTCTCCTTATTCTTGGCACTGACATCTTTGTCCTCTCCCATAATTTCAGCAATGCTTTTCTGCTTAATCCTATGGTTCAACCTATTTCCTGAAATCCCAAGTGGATTCAATCCACCAGATTTTGGGCTCATTGGCACGGTAGAGTACTCCTCTTCAAATGGTCCATGGACAGGTACTTCCACTGCACCCTCACTGCTCCCTACATTATTGTCCTCTACACTATCTTCAAGTCCAGGAATTGGCTGGGGTGCCTGATACATAGGTAATCTATAACCTCCTCTTGATAGATAAAAGGCTGAAAGCCTAGCCTTCAATATTTCCAGCTCCAGAACATTAGCAATGGAAATAATTTCCGCAACTTGTTTCACTCGAGAAAGTAATTCTGCCGGATCAAGGAGAACATCAGAAAGTTTCTCTGTACCATTTTCAGGTATAAGAATTCTCTCTTTGACACCAGAATTGCCTGCCAGTGGCCGAGAAAATTCAGTTTCTTTCACAGCAAATAAACAACTCATCTTCAATTCCAAAAGCCTTCCAACCTCATTTACAGCTTCCTGTACAGCATTGATAAAAGCCCGGGAGGCACTCTGCTTCACCATATCCTCAATGTTCTCCTCAAATGGCTTCAATTGAGAAGGATGACACCAAGCAAAGGTTCCATCTCCAAAATACGCCACAAGAATTCTATTCTTTTGTCTCAGCTTCAAAGCTAAATCAGAAGCATCAGAAGGGTCATAAATCCTGCCAGGCCACCAGGGATGACTCTTTACTTTCCCCCAAACAAAATCTCCAATAGAAAACCCACCATATCCTTCACCACCCAAATCTTCCATTTCCACATCCTTGTTTTCACTTATATCTGCAATTTGAACATCTACATCTACAGACACAGTTTTCCCAATTTGATCATCCTCACTCTCAATTTTGGTCAGATCTCTCCCACCTTCCATTCCAACCTCAAAAGAACCGTTCTCAGTGTTCAACTTCCTAGTACTATCACTCTCACCACCATGAGAAAACATCAAGTTCCTACCACTCTCTCTCATTTTCAACAAAGAGGAGACCCCATTCATCTCAGAATCAGCCAAACCTTGGCACCCATCCTCCCTTTCTCTCTCCGCAAAACCCATCTCATCCGAAAACTTGGCCTCGGAGATCCTGTCCTTCACCACTTCAACACCCCCACCATCCCCCAAACCTTGGTTTCCTTGGCCAATGAAACCAACCCCGTTTTCTGAGGTCCCATTTTTCAAAGCACACAGAGCTTCCCTGAGCTCATTCTTGTCAATATCTGGAGAAGGCGATGAACACCCAGATGGTACCTTTGATGGAGCCTCCACCGTACCCATCAAACAAGAAAATTCGTTTCTCAAAAATCAACCTAGGCTGCGAGTAAAAGCAAGAAAATCAACTCATCCTAGGGTTTTGTCGAGGTTCCATGAATGAAATAAAGTATAAAGAAGAAGAAAAAAAAATCAGAATATGGGGATTTAAAATATTACCAATAATTAAAAAAAAATTGATACTAATATAATAAAAAAATCATTTGTGCCAAAAGGAATCAATTTATCAGTGAACACAATAATAAAAGAGAAAACGATGCAACAATACCTGTAGAGCCAAGAATACTAGAGTCCCGGTGAAGCTTACTTTGTGTGCGAAGGAACCCTCAAATCAAAACCATTGACTTGAGAATCTGATCGGATTGACATACAAGAACAAGGATGTGATTTTAAGACAACACATAAATATTAACTTTTGTTTTTATTTTTCATATTATTATATTGTTAATCTTAGTAGAAATTGAAGCAATCTCAGTCAGGTCACGGAGAGGGAGATAGAAAGCAAATTCTGGACCGTTGATTTGCAAAGATAATAGATCTTCTCATTTCTCTTGATTTTTGTTATTACAGCTAAGCCTGTCAGGCGGTGGAAAGTGAAACTGACTTTACGATATTTTACATTTTAACGTGGTTAAGGGATAACTCCTAATTGTTCGAGTCAGAGATACTTCCTACTTTCATCCTATAATTATCTGTTTTTTCTTTCCTATATTTAATATTTATTTTAAAATAATTAAAGCATTTTTTGGATTCGTAAAAACTTGAGATTGGCTTGAATATGGCAAAATCGAATTAGTGTGCGTTGTAGCGGACAGTGATGCTGCATACTGGTAGTTCGAAGCTGAATAAAAATAAATTGCTCAGAAAAGAAAAGATTCTAGAAAAGAAGTTTGACTGACACGTGTGTTTCGTATGTTTGCATACAACTTTTATGTTACCTTTTTGTTTTGAGTGAAGGAAAATAATAAATTTATTACATATAACATTCTAATTTTTGGAATGTTAACTACCAAAATATATTTTTTATTATTGTTGATATAATTAGAAGGTATGTATCTTCTTGTGTGTTTAATTATGCTTGATATAATTAGTATGTATGTATTTTGTTGTTAAAATTGTTTTATCGGTAGTTTATCTCATATATGTTTGTGTTTGTATGTTTGTAAATGAAATTATCGACGATAATCGTATAATGCATTTTATGTGTTAGAAGATAATGTTATTGATGTTCTAGAGACGTGATTGACTCGAGAGAGGATGAGGAAAAACCTTGAGATTCATTTAAAGCTATTTTGTTTTACAAGTTAAGACAATATAATTTGAGTATTTCCTTCGTTATTTTATTATTCGAAATAATGTAATTAGATAAAGTTTTCTTTAAGTACGTTTTTGTGCTATGATGAATTTTGAATTTTACTGATTTTTAGTAACCCGTGACATCTCAGAAATTGGGGTGTTACATTTGGTATCAGAGCTAGGTTTTTGAAAAACTTTTTGGGGCCTTTAGGAAGTGAGCTCGTCTAGCTTTAACTATGTTCCTCTAAAGTCTAAAATATTATGTGTCTTGTATTTTGATTCTTGTGGTGTTTGGTTTTGTTGTGTAACCTTGTAGCTTATCGTATGTTGTTTGCAAGGTTTAGCTTTGGTTTTCATAATGTTCATTTGGTCATAACCAAGTTGTGGGGTTGTATATGGGATAATAGAACTTGCTGAGTTTGGTCTTATGATGGTTTGAAGTAGGGTGTATTTGAATAAAATAATTTAGAAAGGATAGAGTCTTCCTGATTATATGTGAATGTGCAGAGCTAACCCTACTTGAATTGTCTACATTTGTTACCTAAGTGATATGAACTGGTAAATCTTGTTCGAGTTTGATGTTTGAGGGTTTGAATATGGTAATTGTCAAAGAAATTGATGACATTAGCTTCACGGCTAGATATGATTAATTAAATGAATTTTGTTGTGCTGCTATGTTATTCATTCAGTTAACTGAATGCATCTTAAGAATTACTTGGTGAAATGCTTGCTTTGGTGAATTATAACTTGATAAGTGATATGCTATTAAGGTGTTTATGTGGTACTAACTAGAGTAATGGTTGATTGGAGACAATATAAACTTTGATGCTTTGATGTTCATAAGTTAGGTTGTATATAGTGGTATGGGCAGGGGTGAGTATTGGTAGTACCTGGAAAAGGTTGGAATGCAATGATTGTTGAGTCCTAATATGATAGGGTGTAAATTTTTAAGTATACTAATGATGGTATGTTTGGATACGTGCTGATGTGTGTTTGCTTAAGTGCGATTTCATGTATTTGTTTAGATTAATTCTTTTGCTTAATGGTTTTAATACAAAATTAGACAGCTTTATGGGTTAGAATTGTGAGTGGTGGATACTCATAAGGCTACTCTTGTAACTATTTGAAATTTTATCTTCTTTGCACTTGTTTTTCAATTGATATGTTGCTCTTGAGTCTATATGAGTTGTTAACAACGCAATTAACTAGTATTACACGAGTCTCTTGTTGGAAAACGATACTTGGTCTTATCATTTTATATTACTTCTTGGTCTTGGTCTTGCCAATGAGATAACAACCTTCTTTCATTTGCTTGATTTGTAAACCAAGGAAGAATGTCAATTCACTTATCATTGACATTTCAAACTCACCCTACACAGTCTTAGCAAAATCCTCGCAAAGAGATTTGTTAGTTGATCCAAATATAATATCATCAACATATATATGGGTAAGCAGAATATGTTTTCCTACTGTTTTTTATGAACAAAGTGAAGTCAACTTTACCTCTATTAAATATATTTTCTAACAAAAAATTTCTAAGCCTTTTATACCAAGATCTAGGTGTTCGTTTTAAATTGTAAAAAGCTTTCTTTAATTCAAAGATGTGATTTGGATATTTATAATCTTCAAAACTAGGTGGTTATTCAACAAATACATCTTCTTTTAGATAACCATTTAGGAACGCACTTTTAACATCCATTTGATACAAATGAAATTTCATAATAGATGCATACGCAAGAAGTAGGCGTATTTCCTCTAACCTAGCAACATCAACATTTGTTTCATATAATCAATACCTTCTTCTTGATAGTATCCTTTGGCAACAAGCCTAGCTTTGTTCTTAGTGATGTTTCCATCTTCATCCAGTTTGTTTCTTAACACCTATTTTGTTCTTCGTGATGTTTCCCAAACTTGATTTTTTCAAACTGGTTGAGTTCTTCTTGCATTGCAACATACCATTGATCGTCTTCTAGAGCTTCCTTTATGCTCTTAGGTTCTAATTGTGAAACAAAAGCCAAAGTCATACAGTAATTTGCTAAGTTTCTACGAGTACTTACCCCTTTTGAGACCTCTCCAATAACATTGTCTAGTGATAATCCTCAGGGTTGATGCCATGTCTTAGCTGAATCTTAATGTTGAGGATTACTTGTCTCGTCAATTGTTGTCTCCTGCAAGTCTTTTCCTTCACATGTATTTGATTCATTTGACTCGAGAGGTTTTTCCTCAAGGTCCACAATTTCATCAAAGGCAACATGTATAGGTTGTTCAATTTCAAAAGTTCTCCGATTAAAAACTCTATAAACTTTACTCATTAGAGAATAGCCAAGAAAAATAGCTTCATCGGATTTTGAATCAAATTTTCCCAAATTTTGTTTTCCAATATTTAAAATAAAACATTTGCATCCAAAAATTTTCAAATGAGAAACATTAGGCTTTCTTCCTTTAAATAATTCATAAGGTGTACATTTTAAAATAGGTCGATAAGCATTGTATTTAAAACATAACATGCAGTACTCACAACGTCAGTCTTATTGAGATTGTTGATAGGGGGAGCACAAGTTTAACTTAACCCACAATCTCAGTAATATGTGTTTTTGATGATGACAACACATAATTAATAACACATGTGTATTTTGTGTTACATGTTTTGTGTTTACATGTTATATGTTTTTCATTAATGTGTTAAATCTGTTTAAGCATATCTGAGAACATGATTGTGTTGTTCATTGCATATCACTGTGTTAAATATGTGATTTTATATGTGTATGCATGACATATGATTTTGGAAAAGGAAAACCACAAGCACTTTTGTTGAACTTTAAATGTGTGGCAAAATAATAGTTTTAAGTCGATTACATTATGGGGTGAATCGATTAAAACTCGTGTATTTGTACAAACATTTTTTAAGTGTGCTGTGAGATTTTTCAAAGAGAAAAGTTTTCAAAATTGTGCTAAAAGATTTCACTTAATCGAATGCATGCGATTTGTATTCGAATAAGTTATTTGAGGTTTTGAAAATTTGTTAAATGCCTCTCACAACTAACATAACAGTCATATTTATAAATGTGTTGACCAAACATTAAATGAAAATCGATTGCATTAATTGTGCATTCAATTAATTGTTTGATTGTTGCTAAACTGTTATAACTGAATTATGTATTCGATTACGTTAGTAACAAAATCGATTAAATTGCGTCTAATATGTGTTATACTATAAATTGACGCAAATTTGAATTCTGTAAGAACTTTTGTAATTCTAACACTTTCATATCTTTTACAGAAAGTTGTGTTATCTTACAGAGAGAGGAAAAACTCCAAGAAACAAGATTGACCGTGGTGATCAACAACTTGTGATTTCTTGAAAAGCAAGACTTTAAGGATGCCTCAAAGGGTTAGACGACAAGAGGGGATTCTTGCTGCTGGTCTTGTTTTGTATTACCTATATTTTGATTAGAGGGTTAGAGATGTGTTTTACATTTGTTATGTGAGGTCTTCTGTAGAAACCTTGTTGTAAAAACCTTGATCATTATAGTGCATTTGCTTCCCGTGGTTGGAAGGACACTGGATGTAAGCAGGTTGGTCGAACCAGTATAAAAACACAATGTTTGAATTTTATGATCCCTACTCTCTTTTATTCAATTAGTTAAGCTGTTTACATTTGGTGAAGGTGCATCCACAAATAGACCACTACTAATTGCTGGAGAAAACTATGCTTCTTGGAAAATAAGGATGCAAATCTTTCTTGAATCCGTGGATAAAAGAGTTTGGGATGCAACTCTAAACGATCCATATGAGCCCACTCAAATTGTAAATGGAAAAACTATTTCGAAAAAATTTTCAGAGTGGGCTCAAGATGAAAATTGTGGAGCATAGTATGATGTAAAAACAAGAAATGTCATTGCGTCTACACTAACCATGGATGAATTTTTTAGGATTTCCCATTGTAAAGTTGCCAAGGAAATGTGGGAGGTTCTTGAGATGAAGCATGAAGGCACAGACGAAGTGAAAAGGGCCAGGAAAAACTCCCTTGTGCAAGAGTATGAATTGTTTAGGATGAAAGCTGGTGAGAGGATTTATGAAGTGCAAAAAAGATTTACGCATATAGTAAATCATCTCATGGCTTTTATCAAAGTGTTTGATAAAGAGGAAATCAACATAGAGATCCTGAAGAGTCTCAATACAAGCTGGCAGCCAAAAGTAACAACCATATCAAAATCAAGAGACTTAACCAACATGAATATGGCAACTTTATTTGGCAAGCTCAGAGAGCATGAACTAGAACTTGGAAGGCTAAAGGAGGAAGAAAAGATCGAGGAGAAGAAATCAATTTCCCTCAAGGCCACGAGCAAAAAAACGTCAAAGAAATCTGAGCCAGAGACTGAATCAGAAGCAGAAGTGCAGGACAAAGAAATCTTGAACATGGTGGTAAGAAAATTTAATCGACTCATGAAAAATAGAAGTTCTATCACTGACAATGTAGAGAAAGAGTTCGAGAAACAATGTTGTACAGTATATGCATGTGGAAAAGAAGGTCATATCAAGCCTAAATGTCCAGACTTGAAGAACAAGCAGAAAGCAATCACAAGTTTCCTTAGGACAAGAGCAGAAAGCAAAAGAAAGCATACATAGCTTGGGAAAACAACTATTCTGAATCTTCAAGTGATGATGACTACAACGTTGAAGAGAAGTCAAATCTATGCTTTATGGCAGGCTCTGCATAACCTGATTATGATAGTGATGACAACTTTGAAAATGAACCAATAAAAGTGAAGTAGGATCTACTGTTGGATGCATTTCAGGAGATTCATGCAGAAGCCATGAAACTGTAGTATAAGGTAAATAGGTTATCCTCTAAGAGAAATGATTATGAGTACAAAATTGAAAATCTAGTAGAGGAAAACGATAAATTGAAAAATGAGTTAGAAGTTGTCTTGAAATTAGAAAAGACAGTTAAAACTGAGATACAATATGTTGATAAAAACTCTGATAACTGCCCTATACATATTGAGAAAATTGATTACTTAACCAACACGTTAGCAAAATTTACTCAAGGTAAATAGAATTTATATTCTATGTTAAAGTCTTCTGCAAGAGCTATAAATAGGCAAGGTATTGGTTATAAGGCTAAAAGTAATAGGATAAACTCAAAGAGATTCATTGATCTGAGTAAACCTGCTACTAATGCCTGCTTTTATTGCAACACCATTGGTCACGATGTTAGAAATTGCTATTATAAAAAGGTTGGAATTCCCAAAGGAAAATACAAATGGATTCCTAAGGAACAACCTCCTGCAACTGACAAGGTAGGACCTAAGTTCAAGTAGGTACCAGGGTCAAAACCGTTTAATTGTTTTGCAGGAAAGTAGCTGCAGCTGAAATAGTATAGAACTCAAGCATGAACTACAATGAAGAATTCATAAGTTCTTAAGAATCAAAAAGTGGTAAATGTTGTAATCATTTTAATGCATAAGGCATCATAATTGTTGGTATGATTGATTGTTATATGCATGTTTGTTGTATGCCTGTTTGATTGAATGAATTTTGTGAAAATCAAATTAAACGAATTTTAATCGATTGTATTAAGTATTGAGTCGAATATGTTCTGAGTATGTGTTTCTCTGTTTTTGAAAACACTATGCTAAATATGAAGTCGACTTTGGTTTTAATGAAATCAATTAATAATCTCTGTTATGAGCTTTATATGATTTTAAAATTTGAAATTTGTTGAAGTCGATTAAGTTCTGTTTTTGGAGTTAAAATGAATTTTTATGTTCCCTCCAAATTTAATTATTGGGCTTTAAACCCTAAAACAAAGAAGCTTGTCATTCACTTTCTCGACAGACATTCAAATCATTCCTTCTTTGATACTTTGTGAACTATATTCTACTCTACATAGGCATCAAGTTCAGCTCAACGGAAGAGGGTGAAGACTATAGGCACCAAAAAACATGAGAAGACCATCACAGTTAGATAGCTAGATAAGTGACGACGATGCGCAATCAAAATTTCTAGATGTTTGGAAGATGAGAAAATTGGTTACACACAAATATCTGAAACTCAGCTTTTTCATAAATGAAGGATTCACATTTCAAAGCTGGTTGAATCTTCAAGGTTTGAAGAAGTTTGTAGAAACGGCTGATCCATGGTATCCAGAACTTGTGAAAGTGTTCTACTGCAATATGAGGATAAGTGACGGAACATTGTGTTCTAGGGTCAAAGGTGTGGACATTAAACTCATTGATGAAGTTTGGACAGAGATAACAGGTTTCAAACTGAATGGAGAAAAATGTCATCTAGGAATTGAAGGTTTTCACAAGTTCACCGTTTATCAAGATAGCTTGAGAAATCCAGAGGAAATCAGAGAGTACTCTCATTACAAAACCAGGGGTATGAAGAAAGATGATCGGCTGGTTGTGTTTGTTATCTCTTGGATATTGATGCTTAGAGGAAGCAATCATGCTCAAGCTACTACAGAGGATTTGTATCTACTTAAAGCTATCAAAGAAAATATTCAGGTGGACTGGCTTGCAACAATTTATGATAATATGCTGATAGTGACGAGACTTGAATCAACAATGCTACCCTATTGCGTATTGATTTCTTAAATTTTGATGCACTTTGTAGTGGACTGTGTAAGTGAGTCCAATGAATCATGGGTGAGAAACAACATGATTGGTAAACCTGCCTTAGACAAAATGGGCTTACTGCATACTCTAGAAGGCTGGCAATTCAAGAGTGAACAAGTTGAAGAAGATGAAGAAGCTAGAGGATCTTCTTCTATTCCATACAACGCAAGATCAAAATTTGAAAAAAGCTTTATTAAGGGAGATAAGATCTCTAAAGGTTATTTGTCTTGGAATAAGAGAAGATGCCTCTGAAATAAAAGAGCATTTGAATTTGGAAAATCAGAATGAGGAAGAAGCAGATGAGGAAGAATTAGGTAAAGAAGGTAGTACACCTGATGAGAGTGTTGTAATGCAAGAAGAGGAAAATGAGGATGAAGATGTTACTGAGGAAAGTAATAGTGACATGCTTCTCAAGACATATATGAAGAAGAAAAATAAGCAAAAGATTTAAGAAATTAATCAATTTGTAATGTGTTGTTTTTGTTTGTTTTGTGTTTTGTCTTTCTTTTGTAATAACTGGCTTTATATGCCACTTATCTTTTGATTGATCTCGTCGTACTTCATGAATTAAATATCAATGAAATCAGATTCTATGTTAACTCAATCTGTGAATGAAAATCTATATCTGTGACTGAGTAAAATTGATAAGCTAAATTGATTACACTGAGATTGTATGTAAATGAGTTATTACTTACTGTTACATTCATATATTTGCATACTCACACATTATCTGTGATAATTCCTGTAATGCATTGATTCTAAAATGCTTGATCTGGAAAGATCTTGAAAGGTTTTTCAGGAACATTATTTGTTGATTGAGATCAAATGAAAGATCAACTTACTAAACAACGAGAAGTCGATTATGATTGTGACCAAATCGATTGAGTTTCGACAGTGGTTTGAAGATTCCAAATTTGGAATATCTGTCATCTTTAAACCTTGTTTGATATTCTATGAATGTTTATCCTTCTTATATCCCAATGCTTATCTACTGTACCTATTTTTAGATATGATAAGAGATTAAATTGTGTTGGATGATTGAAATTGTATCAATGTTGCTCTGATATTACTGTGATATATCTGTTTTGATACAATGCTATAATATGTTGATATTACTGCATTGTGCATTTGTGTTTTGAGATTGAAACATGCATAATGACAGGGGGAACATTGCATATTATTGAAATATTTCACATGTCTTCATTTAAGGGGGAGAAAATCTTAAATTCATGTGAATGTCATTGACAAGGGAACATCATAATCTGTTTTGATTATTACATCTGATGCATCTCAATGAGCTTGATTATCCGTGTATCAATTACAGTGTGCCTACCTTTTTCGGTAATGCCCAAAGGGGGAGAATTATGATGATTTGTTGTAATTGATTGTTAATCTGTATTGATTTGTGCAACATGCAAAATTGAATGAAAAACAGTTTTCAAGATTTTTAACCGATTACGTTATTGGTGAAATCGATTAGACTATTTTTCTGTGTTTCTCTGTTTTATGTGAAAGAATGCTAAAAACTTAATAAATTTCAACGTTAATCAAGACGATTAAAATGTTTGAATTGGCTTCTAGACTTTCAAAATTTCAAATTGTCAAACCTAATCAAATAGGTCTAGTATAAGAACATGTTCTTGCTCACATTCGTCGTAACTCTTTCATCGCTCTGACTCGTAACCCTATATGAGTTGAAATATTTTTGCAATTCCAAAGTCTGTAATGGCCTCTTCATCTTCACGATGGGGTAAACGTCATGCACCTATTGAAAGGGAAGCTAACCCAAATGGTTGGTTCAGTGATGAGGAGAAAATAACTAATTTCGTCTGCTTTTGGGGTTTCAAGGAAGTGATAAGGCATAAGTGCTTGAGTATTTTATTCTTTCGCATTGAAGGGTTCATATTTCAGGAGTGGTTCATGTACTCTTGACTAGCGAAGTTTGTGGAACTAGAAAGAGATTCCTATCCTGATCTTGTCAAAGTATTTTATGCAAACATAAAGGTTTGAAGGCAGTCATATTCTTTCTTGAGTAAAAGGTGTTGATATTTGCAATGATGAAGCAGTTTGGAAAACTATCGTAGGATTTCATCCTGGTGGTAAGAAATGTCATCAAGGTATACCTTGCATTAACAAGATGGAAATCTAAAAGGATTGTCTAAGAAATCCTAAAGAGCCAAGAGAACATACTCTCTTCAGGGTTGGTGGTCTGGAGAAAAATGAAAGATTGTGTGCTTTTGTTATTGCTTGGATTTTACTCCCAAGAAGTGGAAATCACGCACAGTTAACTACTGAGGAAGTCTATTTGCTACATGGCTTACGAGCTAAGATACCAACAGATTGGATCTCTCTAGTGAGTGATCACATGACTAAGATCACTAGATAACAAGTATACCATCTTCCTTATGTTGTCTTCATTAGCAAAGTCCTGAGACATTATGGAGTGAATGTTTCAAATGTAGTCACTCTAAGCTGTTCAAAGAAGAACATGATTGAGAAGTTGTCCTTGCATCATATGGGCTTAAGAAGAGATGGAAAAGGATGGTCTTTCAAAGATGAACATCTTTCGGAAGTAGAGGAAGTTGAACCTATTGGTGTGGACAAATCCAAGTAACACTTCAAACCTCAATCAAAGTTTGAGAAGTTTGTAGTTGATCAATTTAAGAAACAAGATGATAAGTTGTCCAGGCTGCAGAAGTCTCTTTCTAATCTACACCGAAAATTGGACTATGCATTAAAGATTAATTCTTTTGGAGGAACTTCTGAAGATGAGTCAGGAAGTGAAGAGGACAAAGCAGACGAAGAATTTATAGAAATATCAGACTCAGAGTAGGAATTTTAGGGTCCTGGCTATGTTTTCCTATTTGTTGTCTTTGTTTATTTTAAATGTTTCTGTTTTGTTTTTTTAATCATTGGGTATTAAGCCATATTTTGGTTCTGATTGTAATCACCTTTCAATATCAATGAAATTATCTTTTGATAAACAATTTGTGAACTATGATTAATTGTTTGAATTGATTGAATCGATTATATCACTTGTTTGATTGCAATTGAATAATTCACTAATTACATCACTTCATTGCATATTCATACTTAATTTGAGATAATGCTTATTTTAAAATCATACTGTATGAGGACTAACGCTCAACCTAGTTGAGAAGAAAAGCTTATGCAGGTTTGATGATTGATTTCCGAGTTGAAATGGAAATTTTTCAATACACTATAGAACTGAATCGATTAAGGAAGAATAATAATCAATTGCTTTTTCGTCAATCTGGTTTGAAGTTTCTTAACTCTTGGAGAACAGGTAGGCTTCTTTGTGTAGTATTTGATCAGATAATGAGTGCGCAAGCTATCTCCCTTTGAATCTCCCTCAAGAAAGATCCTCTAGGTCTTCTTGGAGAATTCTTGGAGCTGTTATCACAGAGAATTCAATTTGAAACAAGAATGAAAATGTTAGATCATCAAAAGTCCCTGAGCAACTCGTGTTCAGCCAATTTATAGTTTTCTGTCTATCAGATTATTTCTCAGTCGAATAGGCTACTAATTCAATCAACTGTATTATTACAGTTATAACAGACAATCAACAGTAGCTCTCAGTCAACCAAAATCAACACGCATTTAATACAGTTGACCAAGTCATCAATGCTCAACTAACCTTTAAAAAATATAGTCGTTGGAGCGCAAGAGCATAATAGAATTCCAAATCAAATAAAAAACATAGTCGAATGTAAACCAGACAAAGTCGACTGACACATGTAAAAACACTTTGAAATTCTTTTCAACTCAAAACATCACAGAGCACTGATTCTCAAAATTTGTACAAAGATTTTAGCATAGTCGAATCCATTAATAATGTACTCGACTGTACTATAACTTTGTCACACAATTATAAGTTCATGAAAGTGCTTATGGTTTTTCACTTTTAAAAAATGTGCAGTAAAACATATGTAATAAAGCATTTCACATTGCACATAAGCATGTAAGCATGTTCCACAAATATATCAAACAATCAACATGTGAACATACAACACAATACTTCAAACATGTTCAACAGATATAACAATCAATACAGCATAAGAACATGTAATATAGCATCATGTGTGCTGTTATTAAGCAAAGTGTTGTCATAATAAAAAACTAGAGTGATATAGAGTTTGCGTTGTCAACAATCTCAACAATCTCCCCATTTTTTGATGATGCACAATCATGATTAATAACTCAACCATGTTTGCACAGTTCAATACAAAACAGAGTAATAGCATATAACAAAAAATTTAACACAGTTCAATTACTCTACATTTAAGCTAGTAGCAGCACAATATCAAGTAGATGATGTATGAGACAGAATAACTATTCTCCCCCTTTCACAAAGCTTTCATACTTTCTCTCATATTCTCATATTTCTCTCCTGCTTTGTGCATTAACAAAAAAGGATTGCTCTAGATATTTATGCTGATATGAAAACAGAGATGCATCATAAAGATATGCAAAGTATAAAATACAATGATGCTCTCACAATCACAATTTAATCACATAACAATGTTAACTCCCCCTGAAATGCAGACATGTGATGTAAAATGTGTTAAGAGTGATACTCCCCCTATCATTATGCATAAGTAATAAATTCAAATCAGATGCAAAATGCAGCATATCACAAATTAAACAGCAGTTTAACACATAGTTGTATCAAAGACAAGATAGCAAACAATTTAGATATGCAATGATACAATCTTCAACAATATCACAATATTATCTCAATTAAGATATTTGCAACAGATAATAGTAGAGATAATAGCAGATATATAGGTTTTAAGCAATCAGTAAAGATAAAACCGAATTCCAGAATTGGAATTGTTAACCCAGTTATGTGTAGTCGATTGCATTAAATCATCAGTCGAATGCATTGCTTCTCAAATGTTGAATTCCATTTGTAGCTTCCAAAGCAATGTCCTTCATGCAAAACCTCTCAACAACCTTTTCTAGATCAAGCATTTTGGTTAAGCAAGAAAAATAGTCATGAATAACAAAAGTCAATATGTGCATATATAAAACAGTTCAAGCATATTCGACTTTAAACAAGACATAGTCGAATCAATCAATCAGTGTATCAAATGTTAAACAACCAGATTAAAGCAATTGAGATTGATTCAAAATACTAATTTCATTTCCTTGATGAAAATATTACATTGATAAGACTCAATCAAGGAACCACAAAAATGGCATTCTAAGCCATACAGAAAAAAAATTTATTAGGGACAATTTTGAAATATAGGACAGACATGTTTCCTAGTTCCCTAAGACAGTCATAAAATTTCAGTTGAATCTTCTTCATCAGAGCCTTCAGTCACCAGTTGTAGATTTGCACTATGCATTCTTTCAAGTTTATCATATTTGTTATGTAGGATCCTTATTTGATCCGCAACGTATTTTTCGAAGTTTGTTTCAGGAAAGAAGTGTGTTCCAGCAGCTGTTGGAATCTCGGCCTTTTCAGTAGAGTCTTCCAAAGAGTGCTCACCTATGAATCCCCATCCGTTTATTGGTTTTACTAATCCGAGTGACATGAGTGAATCTCGGTCAAATGTTTTTGAAGATCCCCAGATACACTTACGTTCATTACTAACATCAACACCAAGGAGTACTAAGACTTTGCTTATCAGACATGCTTAAGGTAGGTATAACGACATTCTCAGTGCAGAATATTCCATATGATCTTTTACCATTTGCAACTAGTTTATAGAAATGCTATTTTTGATAGCATGAAGCAGAAATATATCCTCGGTGGACATTCGGTTTTTCTTGATTCTGCCAGGCATAATGATTTTTGACAAGATATGTGCAAGAATCTTTTCTTCCTTCAATAGACCTTCATGTGCAAATACCTTTTCAACAGAGTACACATTAGGAAACCTCAGTCATTCTTGATAAGCTTGTTTCTTGCTCAACAAGGCATTTACTTCAGTTATGGGTAAGTGTGAATACGCACCCTCCGATGGTAGCTTTGTCACAATATTCCATATAACATAATCAAAATGAATGTTGACTCCTTTCACCTTGGAGAAAATATCGCCATTTTCTACCCACAAGTTGTGATAGAACACTTTGACCAAATCAGGATACCATGGTCCTTTTATCTGTATGAATTCAGACAATCCTTGCGCTTCTAGCCAGTGTGGAAACGTAAATCCTTCTCCTTTGAACATATTAAGATTGATATTCAATGGGGTAACTACAACCTTCACTGACCCATTCATAAAACTTTGTCGTTCCTCTTCATTGCTGAACCATCCCAATGAATTTGATTCCCTGATGATGATTTGAGATTCACGGTCCTCATATCCAGAATTACTTGAAGACCCCATGAAGAGATGATTCTTGAAACTTTCTTTCTGAAATTAGGGATTTTCTTTGGAAGATGGCAAGACAAGAGTGATTACAAGACAAAGAAAGAGACTTTTATAAAGAAAGAAGTGTGTGCGCCTAATTTTACTAATAAAAGAGATTTTTCAAAGATTTTAAGTTTCAAGGATTTGAAAACAGAGACCATAGTCGAATGTATTAAAATTGAAGTCGACTGAGACTCGTGAAAATATTTTCAAACAAATTCAATCAATGAAACAATCAAGCATACAACATAAAAAAATCACACAACAACAACCAATCAATATAAGCATGATGCAGCAAATAGATACAATTTTATCAGTTGTAGATTCTCAAGATTTTTTATGTATTCCATAATTGATTCATCAATGAGATTAATCTGCATCAGCTGTGTATCCTGCAAAACAACTAAGTTTTGGTTGCTGGTACCCATTTGACTTTGGGTCCATGATTGTTAGTCCTTGCCACTTGTTCCTTTGGTATCCAAACATATATTCCTTTAGGAACAACAACATTTCTGTAATAGCAATTTCTAACAGTATGACTAACACAATTACAATAGAAACATGCATTTCTAACAGGTTTACTCAAATCAGTAAATTTCCTAGCATTGGTTCTGTTAGATTGAGCTTTGTATCCTATTCCTTGTCTGTAAATTGCTCTGCCAGAAGATTTTAAAACAACATTTAAATTGTCTCTACCTTGAGTAAACTTAGCTAGCGTGCTAGTCAAGTAACTTATCTTTCAATATGCGCAGGACAATTTTCACAATCTTTTTCTACTGTAATGGTTTTAATTTCAACATTCTTAGCAGATAATAAAGCTTCTTTTAATTCTTTTTCTAATTTCTTATTATCTGCAACAAGGTTATTAATCCTGTATTCATAATCTCTTCTCTCAGAGTTCAATCAATTTACCTTGTAATGCAGTCGCATTGCTTCAGCATGCAGTTCTTTGAATGCATCTTGCAGCAGATCATACTTGACTTCCAGTGGTTCATTTGATATGTCTGCATCACTGTCATAATCGTCCCAAGTAACTCTAGTCATGTAGCACAAGTTTGATTCCTCATTTTGATCAACTTGTTCATCACTTGAACTTTCAAAATTTGAATTCTCCCAAGCAATGTATGGTCCTCTTCTTTTCAAATTTTTGCCTTGAGGGAATCTTTTCTTTCCTTTCTGCTTCGACTGTAAGTCAGGACAATCAGGCTTGATGTGACCTTCCTTTCCACATTCATAGCACTGGACAATATTTGTACTGAAGCTCTTCTTTTTGCTTTGACCTGCATGGTTAGACAGTTGACTATCATTTTGCATAAGTCGACTAAACTTTCTTACCATCAAGGTCATCAATTCTTTTTCGTCCATGTCTGTTTCTGAGTTGTTCTTGCTTGAAGCTTTCAGAGCAATGGACTTCTTCTCTCAATCTCCTCTTTATCCTTTAATCTACCAAGTTCCAACTCATGTTCGCGTAGCTTGCCAAACAAGGTAGCAATGTTCATCGTTGTAAGATCTATGGATTCAGATATTGTTGTGACTTTTGGTTGCCAATTCCTGTTCAGACTTTTCAAAATCTTGATGTTGATCTCTTCCTTATCAAACACCTTCCCGAGAGCCATGAGATGATTTACAATATGAGTGAATCGTTTCTGCACATCATAGATGTTTTCACCAGCCTTCATTCTGAACAATTCATATTCTTGTATCAGTGATTTCTTTCTAGCTTTCTTCACTTCATCCGTGCGTTCATGAGTTACCTCTAAGATATCCCACATTTCCTTTGCAGATTTGCATTGAGATATCTTGAAAAATTCATCAATTGTCAGTGTAGAGACAATTATATTTCTAGCTTTAACATCATATTGAGCTTTTCTATTTTCATCGGCAGTCCACTCAGTAAAAGGTTTTGTAGGCACATAAGGACAATTTAAAGTGGCATCTAAAATTCCTTTATCTTGCGATTCAAGAAAGATTTGCATTCTGATTTTCCAAAAAGGATAATTTTCACCAGCAAATAGAGGTGGTTTGTTTGTTGAGATAAAAACAGAGTCGACTAAATTTTCAAATATCTTATGAAAACCAGCTCTGGTGCCAATATTTGGAAAACATGTAGGCTTCGTTTTTACACCAAGAGGGGGGGGGTGAATTGGTGATGTTTCAAAACCAAAATCTTCTCGCAATCTTTTATCAAAAGTACAAAGCTTTTTAACCTTTCTTGAAATGCAAGTAATGGAAATTTATATGCAGTGGAAAAACGTAGTTGACTGCGTAAAAAGTAAAGTCGACTGGAATTAAAGAGTGTAGGGATAGAGAAAATCAAACACTGATTTTTATACTGGTTCGGCCAATAATGCCTACATCCAGTATCTTTCCAACCCAGGAAGCAAATGTATTACAATGGTTGCGGTTTTTACAACAAGGAATTTATAGAAGACCTCACGTCAAAAAATATAAATCTCCTCTCTAACCCAAAACCAAAATATAGCTGCAATAACAAAAACCAGACTTGCAGTAAGAATCCCCTATTCTGCAATCTGAACACCACGTCGAACAATCCTCAACGTGAAACCCATGTATCACAACAGGTCCAATTCTAGTAGTCTTCACAAGATGTCAAGCCTCAACAAGTGTAGCAGTTTTCAAAGGATGCCAAGCTTGAAGTGATCAACCCATAAACACCTTTTTTGTGCACTATTTGATCAGACAATGAGTGCGTAAGCTATCTCCCTTTGAATCTCCCTCAAGAAATATCACCTCGGTCTTCTTGGAGAATTCTTGGAGCTGTTATCACAAAGAATTCAATCTGAAACAAGAATGAAAATGTTAGATCATCAAAAGTCCCTGAACAACTCATGTTCAGCAAATTTATAGTTTTCTGTCTATCAGATTTTTCTCAGTCGAATAGGCTACTAATTCAGTCAACTGTATTATTACAGTTATAACAGACAATCAACAGTAGCTCTCAGTCAACCAAAATCAACACACATTTAATATAGTTGACCAAGTTATCAATGCTCAACTAACTTTTAAAAAATATAGCCGTTGGAGCGCAAAAGCATAACAGAATTCCAAACCAGATCAAAAACACAGTCGAATGTAAACCAAACAAAGTCGACTGGCACATGTAAAAACACTTTGAAATTCTTTTCAACTCAAAACATCACAGAGCGCTGATTCTCAAAATCTGTACAAAGATTTTAGCAAAGTCGAATCCATTAATAATGTAGTCGACTGTACTATAACTTTGTCACACAGTTATAAGTTCATGAAAGTGTTTGTGGTTTTTCACTTTTAAAAAATGTGCAATAAAACATATGTAATAAAGCATTTCACATTGCACATAAGCATGTAAGCATGTTCCACAAATATATCAAACAATCAGTATAGGAACATACAACACAATACATCAAACATGTTCAACAAATATTACAATCAATACAACATAAGAACATGTAATGCATCAACATGTGTACTGTTATTAAGCAAAGTGTTCTCATCATAAAAAACTAGAGTGATATAGAGTTTGTGTTGTCAACAATCTCAACATCAACTACTTAATCATTTACTTTAAACCATATCTTTTGATTTCATATGTGTTCATTCATCATAAATCTCATTGTTTGAAATACGTTGTGAATGTGTTTTGAGTTTATGAATGATAACACTAAGTTGTTTAGCTTCAAGCTGTATCTAAAATGCTCTGACATCTGTAATATCTTTTGATACGTTGCTTGGAATTGTTTGAATGATACATGCTCTGTTATATCTCTATCATGCCACTCAGATATTGAAATATGAAATAATGCATATTGATAGGGGGAGCTCAGTATTTTGATACATGACTGCTCACATGCTAAAATGGGGAGAAATTAAAATCATGTGAATTAAACATTATTGATAGAGGGATCATCGTTATTTCTTGTAAACATATGCTGATGCATCTCTTTGTGATTCAATGTCTCTATGATTCAATTATGTTGTATGCAATAATTCCTTTTTTGTTGATGCCCAAATGGGGAGAAATAATTGAACTTAAATGAGATAGTTGAATGCGTATGACATATATATGTGTCTGTATGTCTCTGTTTGAATGTGTATGACATATACATGTGTCTCTATGTCTCTGTTTGAATGTGTATGACATATATATGTGTCTGTATGTCACTATTTGAAACAATTTCTGATTGTGCATTGTACATCATGGTTATTTTATGATCATGGTTGTGCATCATCGAAAAAGGGAAACATTGTCGATAGGGAGAGAAATACGAGTGTTGAACCCAATCCCTATTGTGTTTGTTTTTTATGATGACAACACATTGATAGTAACAACACATACATGTTGTCATGTCATAACAGAAATGTGTTTCTGTGTGATGAAATACATATGTGAATATGTACATGCTTATTGTGATAAATGCATATGTTAACATAATGTTGATTCTGCTAACTATTGATTATGATGTGATTATATCTTTGTATGCATATTGTATGTTTCTGTGTGATGAAAACCACAAGTACAAAAGCAAATCTACATGAAATAATCGATTACAATATTGTTGAGTTCATCATATAGCTTATGTTTTGAACTGTGACAAAACAACAAGTTTGAATCGATTACATTAGTTGTTAAATCGATTAAAACTTGTGTCTTTGCATATATAATTTTCAAATGTGTTGTTATGAGTTTTTGAAGAGAAAAAGTTTTCAAAATCTATTTACGTGTTTAGCTTAATCGATTACACATTTTATGTAATTCATTAAGTTTGATATCTTTTGAAAACTATTTCCAACTTAGTCATAACTGATATAACGGTCATATTTTTAAATATGTTTGACTAGCATTAAATGCGAATTGATTACATTAATTGTGCGTTCATTTAAGAGCTGAGTTAGTTGTAATTCTGTTACATATGGTTTTTATGTAATCAGATTACATTACTAAAGTAATTGATTACTTTGCGTCTGATATGATGAAAACTTTAAATTAACGCATTGCTTGTAATTTTGTGACTTTTGATCATTTGTACAATTTCATAACTGAAATCTTTGATTTGAGAAAGTTTTTACAGATTACATAGACGCTCCAAGAATCAAGGAAAAAAGATTTTGAAGAAACTTGAAGGATTCTTAAGAGGAGATTTGAGAGCTTGACTAACTGATCCAACTCACACTATTGAGGTGTATATGTTGTGATCAGAAAAGGTTTCTGCACTTGTTGATTGTGTTGTTTCCCTGTTCATGCGTGATCGGAAGAAGAGTGAGGAGCTCTTGGACTTTGAGAGGTGTTTCTCAAAGAGTTACTGCAGCAAGAACGTGTGGTTTTGTGTGTACAAATGTTTTCTTTCTTATATTTGATTGTGAGTGGGAAATGTGTTTACATTTGAGAGAGTTATGTAAAACCTTAGGTGTAAAACTCAAATCATTATAGTGAAAGTTCCTCAACTAAGGTTGTTGAAGAAGACTAGATGTAGGTATTAAGACCAAACCAATATAAATCTGTTGTTTGTATCTCTTTCATTCTCTCTTTACTTTTCATTGCATACGTACTTTACTTACAACGCAAGAAAGTTTTAAAGATCATTCTAAGTTTGCAAAAAGATTTGAAAAATATGCATTTTTATAAATCACCAATTCACCCCTTCTTGGTGTTGAGAAACAAGCTTCTTTATTTCTAGCACTTTTCAACTTCTAAACCTTAGCATGACTAACCTGAAAGCCCTATCTCTTTCTATGAAAATTCCCTCAAGATATGAGACTAACACTTATCAATTTAGTATTTATACACCTAAATTAGACTTAAATTTGTCACTCTTTGAGTCGTGAGCCTAAATATACTAGTACTTAATGGCGCTCACCATTTTGGGCCTTTAAAAAAAAAAAGTCAAAACAGAAACAAAAGAGTTAAAAAAAAGGCTAAACCTAACAAGTTTCAAACCAGTAGCGTGAAATGATAAATTAATTCCCAAAATGTCCCTGTTAGAATTTGAAGGAAAGGTCTGTATGCATGTCCATGCAAGACAGACTAATATACAACATAAAAAACTAATACATAACCTCTTTTTAATTCTTTTGGTAGCTCTCCCACATCATAAAAATTAACAATCACTTATATAATTTTACATGCATTCAACCAAGACATTTAAACTATGGTAAATTCATACTAATATTATTTATAAATAAATATTCCTAATATTTTTTCAGGTCTTACCGTAGCGAGAGTAGTTTTAAGCTAGTTATTTATGATAATGTACATTTTGAATTTAAATTTTGTAACTGTTTGAGTAGGATTAAAAATTATAAATAGATTTATTTTGTATTTTACAAATGTGGAAGAAATCATATATTTTGAAATGTTACGAAGAGGAAAACAACTACTTATTGATTGTTGCAATTTAGGTCATTACTTCCACAAATTTCTCTTACAAGATTATTTTCTGATACTAATCGGAAATAATTCCATAACAAATTTGATTGAGACATTAAATTGATGATAAAAGAAATGGTATAAAATTATTGTAAAATGAATAAAACCAACCAATTTGATAAAAATCAAATTTAAAAAATTTTAATATAACTTTTTTTAATAAAATAGAAAATAAGTCCAAAATATTAGTTATTTTCTTTTTCCGTATATTATTGATAGATAATTATATATTATTGAATTTCAATAAATTGAAATAGGTAGGGAGGGTTAAATAAATTAATCAAATGGCTGATATGTACCAAGACAAAGTAGATATGGTGGATGACTTAATTGCGACGGTAAGACAAGATGAATGGCTGTGATGGGTCCTATCTACTGGCTAAGGCGTGATAAGAAAAATAATCACTTTTATCTTAAATAATGTGCAATGGATAATTTTATTAAAATATGTGGAAACAATGGAGTTTTGAAGAGGGTATGATTTGGGGATATTAGGGTAAACGCATCAGCTATCTCCGTCGTGGTTGTGGGTCCCATTCATGATCTTCAGATTTTGTGGGAGTGTCTTGGAAGAAAGCGCTCCCAAAAATTTAAGCACCCTCGGTTTTTAAATTGAAGATAAATATAACCGAAGGCGTTTTGTTTTGTTGCTTAGCGTTGTGTGGATGTGAAGTTGGGAAATGGGGAGAGCCTTTGTGTATGTGATTCTTGGGGGAGGCGTGGCTGCTGGCTATGCTGCTCTTGAATTCGTCAAAAAAGGAGTCTCTCATGGTGAACTCTGTATTATTTCCGACGAACCAGTATGAGCAATTACCTCCTTTTTTTTTTTTTAATTAATATCTTAAGTTTTATGGGGTCTGGCTATGCAAACCTGCTTTGAACAATGGAGTTTCTGCTGTTACCTCTTACCTTCAAATCATTTGTAGTGTTTAATTTTGTTTTTCCAATGTTTGTTTTGAGTTGCTTTTGTGATTGATTTCATCAAAGTTTGATTATTTTTCTTTTCAATTGATGACCTTGTCTATATTTTATTCACTGACGTCAAAATTAAGTTTTGGTCGAAGCCCAGATATTTCTGTTTCTTCTTTACGTGGTGACAAGTATGTAAACATTCTCAAATGGTTGACTCAGGTTGCTCCTTATGAAAGGCCTGCATTGAGCAAAGGATTTTTGCTTCCAGAAGGTATAGACTCTTCTTTGTGTCAGTTAATCCTTTCCTTTCCAACATGCTCTCTTTCTCTTACATTAAACACTCTAATCTTCTAAAATTAGGACTTCTGTCTAAATAGAAAATCCCTCTCTTATTGCCATATGGCCGAAACCTTTATATTTGTATGAGTCTTAACTTCCTGTTAAGTGATATCTCTATACTGTTTTTAAATTTGAATGCCGCAGCCAAGATATCTGACTTCATTGGGGGACTGCTAACTCCGTCTGTTACTGTGGAGACTTATATCAAAACTTTGTTGCAGTGCTCTTCGTAATTTTTGTTTACTTTTTGTAGAACAGTAACTGTATTATTTAGTTTTGGTTCCTTGTGTACAGTATCGCCTATTTATTTTTCAAAATAATCTGATATTTATACCTATGGATAAGTGAAGTTGACTGGTTCAAATTGGAGGGTTTTGTGGTTGGGCTCAGGAGTTTAATAGCCAATAAATCTGAGACACATCGGGCTAAGATTCTGCCTATATATAGATATTAGCAAGTGTAGGAAGGGAAATGATTAAAGTTAGGGACTGAAATTGTCAGTTAGTCAGCTAGTGGGAAGGGATCTGTCTCGTGTAAGGATCCTTGTAGGGAAGGGAGATTTTGGCATTCTGTGGGTTTCTTATATAAGATTCTCAGAATTGCTTTGCATTCTCTGGCGTAGCATGCCTCTGTGATTACCGGAGAATACTGTTCCTTGTAATAGCTCTGTTTACAGTGAATAATATTATACATTCATACCTTTTCGATTCCAATTCTCAGTCTTTTAACAGATTGGGCGAGGAGCAAAGGATGGCACTTTCATTATGTGAATTTCATTTCCATACTGTTCAAAATAGTATAGACAGATGAATCTGCTTGTTTCTGTGACTCCTTTATTTCTTCCATTGCTTAGCTTTTTTCCACAAAGATTCTGTAATGACTTGTTGCTGAAATAAATTTGCAACATACAGCTGCTGCACGGCTTCCATCCTTTCATACATGTGTTGGTGCAAATGAGGAGAGGCTAACTCCCAAATGGTATAAAGAACATGGTAATTATATTGTTTTTACATCTTGATGTATTCTTTTCTTTTCTTTTCTTTTTGCTGCTTGCCTTCTCCCCTTTGAGATTAAATGGAGTGCTTACATCTTGATGTATACTGCAATGATCTAGTTCAGTAGTTGATTCCGTATAGCTCCAGCAATCTAACTGCATCAAAATTTTCTAACTGAAAGTTCTTTGAAGAAAAAATTTAACTTAGTTTTGGGCTGAATTATTTTATATTGAGAAACAAGGAATTGCTAAATAAAATTATGTACATGTTAGCTAGCTATGTTTGCTGGTGGATGTTAATATGTAAATGCATGAATGTCACCTCTGATCTCTGCTTTTAATTTATTTCCTTGTTTGATCATTTCCACTTGCATTCAATGGGGTGTTGAGTCCATGGCAATTACTATTGTGACAAGGCAATATATTTCTGGCATTTATTGGCAAAACCTAAACTTCACCTCTCAACAACATTATATTATTGGTTTTTTCTTTTTACAAGTGGTGATTATTTCAGGTTGCAGCACCAATATAGGGTAAGTAGTTTTCATAAGGTGAAAGTAAGAAAGGACCAACCTCAATGCATTGCTTGATAATTTGTTCATTGAAACTGGGTATTAGTATTCACGTGTGCTTCTAGAAAGTAACTTCCTGTTTTTAATTTCCAAATAGTTTCTTCATTTAATGATGCTGATTGCTGAAATGTAGTTAATATTTATCTTGGTTTAATGTTTCCATGATGTCAAATAAGTTGCTATCCTGAATGTCTGAATATTTTGAAATTGCAATTGTTTTATTTTCAGGGATTGAATTAGTTCTTGGAACCGGAGTTAAATCTGCTGATGTGAAACGCAAGACACTTTTAACAACAACAGGAGAGACCATAAGTTATAAGTTTCTTATTGTTGCTACTGGTGCACGGGTATTAAAACAAATCTCTCGATCAGAATTTCCCTGCTTAAAATAATCAGTTTGCCTTCTCAAAGGACACATGGTCTGTTAGGTTTCTTTATTCAAGAAACCTGGTCGGTCACTCTCGTCTCACCAAAACACACATCACAGAGTTGAACGTATATGTATATGTATTATTAATCTTCACTGTATGGAAAATACAAGTATTCACCCTCTCAAGGAAGCCTCACTCCCTCCACTGGAATAGATATCCAGTCTATACCCAAAAATAAAAAATGAATAATCCCCTCTCCTCAACAAACTACGTTTTATTTATACTCTCTCTCTACTAACTAATTAACCACTTTTCCCGCCTTTAATTCCCTTCTCTTTTATTTCTTCTTTCATATACTTTTAACTTCTGATAGGAACCCGGAAATAGTTAGGCCCAAACCCACAATATCTAAGGTGTATGTTAGACAAAGAAAGAAGGGCAAAGTAGGGGATCAAAATGGCAAGAGAGAGAATGAGAAGAATTTCATGTAACAAACTGCTGAGCTGGCACATTAGGAGAGGAGAAATTCTGTTATGTGGGTATAAGGAGTGGAAGGAGAGTGGGGGAAGGGGGGCTAGAATTGGGAGAGACTAGACACTCTCTAACTGTCTAGGAATACTTTTTTCTTGCTTACAGATCTGTATTCTCTTCCTGGGATATGCACTCTGTTTTCCTTTAATAATAAAAGTGAATATTCAGCGTTAGTGTGCTTTCTTATTTCTGGTATCTATCAATTGGTATTCAGAGCCCACGATTCTTGGGGTCTGGATGGTTACTACAAGAACAACAATGGAGTCACAGATTGAAAATCTAGAGAAAAGTATGCTTGAATGGAAGCATGAGAGTCAAATCCAAATGGACAAAATCAAGCAGCTGTTGAAGGAAAAAAATCGAGGAGATACGAGGTGTCGATCACGACAACGGCGAACGCACGGAGGGAGAGAGTCAGGGAGTCGAGCTATTTCATCACGAGAGTCTGAACCCTATTCCAGAACTCGGGATTCGCGGAGGGGTAGTCGACCACCGAAGGGGGATTACAGAGGGCGAAAATTGGAGATTCCAATATTTGCTGGTGATGATGCTTATGGATGGATTAACAGAGTTGAACGCTACTTCAAGGTGAACGATATGGATGACTATGAAAAGATGGGGGCGATGTTAGTAGCATTGGAGGACCGGGCATTGAATTGGTACCATTGGTTGGAAGAACAAACACCTTCACCAAGTTGGGTCCAGTTCAAGGAGGCAGTGATTCGGAGGTTTCAACCGGAATTAGTGCAGAATCCTTTTGGGCCATTGTTGAGCATTAAACAAACCGGGACAATAATGGAGTATAGGGAAAAATTTGAAATGATTTCAGCACCTTTGAAGAACGCAGATCGGGTGATGTTAAAAGGAATTTTTCTAAACGGACTCCGCGTAGAATTGCAAGCCGAACTGAAGCTGTACAACATAGACTCATTATCTGAACTCATGGATCGGGCCCTATTATTGGAAGAGAAGAATTGGGCTTTGAAGAAAAAGGTGTTAGGCTCCAGTGAGAAAGTAAGCATGGGTGAGAAGGAGATTTCTCCAATGGTGACCAAGATGGCTAGATCCTATACTGCAACAGTAGATACTATGAAGAATAAACTGTATGTTAAGAAGCCCAATTATGGAAGTGCGGGTCCAGTTGAGCCCAAACCGCAAAATGGGCCTAGTGGAGACAAACAAATCGCTATGGGTAGGAGGCTTTCGCAAGCTGAGTTGCAAGAACGGAGTAAAAAGGGGCTGTGTTTTAAATGTGGGGAGAAATGGGGACCTGAACATGAATGCAAGCTGAAACATTATCAGTTGGTTTTGATGGAAGAATGGGGGGAGGAAGAATCGGAGGATGGGGATGAGGAAGAGGAAGAAAAAACAGAGTTGGAGCACAAGACACTTCAATTGTCTTTAAAAAGTAAGGTGGGGCTGACCTCTCACAAATCTTTTAAGAATTGGGGGACTATTGGCCAAAGACGAGTGCTGATATTGGTGGATTGTGGAGCAACCAACAACTTTCTTTCTAGAAAATTAGTAGCTGAGTTGGATCTACCAGTGGAGAATACCCCTATTTATACAGTGGAGGTGGGAACGGGTGAGAAGGTGAAGGGTAAAGGACTGTGTAAATGAGTTGAACTTGAGATGCAGGGAGTCAAAATTAAACAAGATTTTTTCTGTTTAATTTGGGTGGAACTGAGGTGGTATTAGGGATGGACTGGTTGGCAGACCTTGGTGACATTGAAGCTAATTTTCGAAACATGATCATAAAATGGGGAGATGAAGGAGGCAAGAAGGTGTTAAAGGGAGATCCTTCCCTAAGCAAGGCCCAAGCATCCTGGAAGAGCATGATTAAAGCATTACATGATGAAGGAGTAGGTTACTATATTGCATATCAGCAGCTAGAAGATACAGAGGAAAATCAACAACTGTTATCTGATGAGATCAAGGCTGTCCTAGAGGAGTATAAGGACATTTTTCAGGACCCACAAGGGCTTCTGCCAAGAAGAGAGCATGATCATGCAATCAATCTCAAAGAAGGTGTTCAAATACTAAATATCAGACCTTATAGGTACCCCTATTATCAGAAGAAATGAGATTGAAAAGATAGTAGGTGAGATGCTGGATGCATGGATGCAGGGATTATTAGGACTAGTACCAGCCCTTACTCTAGTCCGATTATTCTTGTAAGAAAAAAAGATGGTGGGTGGAGATTCTGTGTGGATTATAGAGCACTTAATAAGTTGACAGTACCTGACAAATTTCCCATTCCTGTAATTGATGAATTATTGGATGAAGTAGGATCAGCTATACTATTTTCCAAACTGGACTTAAAATCTGGTTACCACCAGATTCGAATGAGGGAAGAAGACATTCCGAAGACAGCTTTTAGGACACACGAGGGACACTACGAATTCTTGGTCATGCCATTCGGGTTAACCAATGCCCCTTCTACTTTTCAAGCTCTCATGAACAAGGTCTTAAAACCATATTTAAGGAAGTTTGTGTTGGTATTCTTCGATGACATTCTAATTTATAGCCCGGATGAGGGAAGCCATCAACAACACCTTAAATGGGTGCTTCAATTGCTGCGGGAAAATAATTTATTTGCAAATTTCAAGAAATGTAATTTTAGGCAGCGACAGTTGAGATATTTGGGACACTTGATTTCGGGAAAAGGAGTTTCTGCAGACCCAGACAAGGTTAATGAAATGGTAAATTGGCCGGTTCCGAAGGATCTAAAAGGGTTGAGAGGATTCTTGGGGCTCACGGGATATTATAGGCGATTTGTTAAAAATTATGGCAAGATTGCGTGGCCACTCACACAGTTGCTCAAGAAGGACAATTTCAAGTGGGGAAATGATGCTCAACAAGCTTTCGAACAACTCAAGGCTGCAATGACCACTTTACCTGTCTTAGCTGTTCCGGATTTTGAGAAAGCTTTTGTAATAGAGACAGATGCTTCTGGCAAGGGAGTAAGAGTTGTGCTTATGCAGGAAGGCAGACCCATAGCTTACATGAGTCAATCATTGTCTGATAGAGCTCAACGAAAGTCTGTCTATGAGAGAGAACTAATGGCTATAGTGTTGGCTGTTCAAAAATGGAGGCATTACTTGATGGGTAGCCATTTTGTGGTGCACACGGATCAGAAAAGTCTGAGATTTTTGGCTGACCAGAGGATTATGGGGGAGGAGCACCAGAAATGGATCTCAAAATTAATGGGTTTTGACTTTGAGATAAGGTACAAACCTGGTTGTGAAAATAGGGCAGCAGATGCCCTTTCTAGGAAGCTACAGTATTCAGCGCTTTCCACTATACAATTTAATGAATGGGACGGGTTGGAAGATGAAATTCAAGCTAATGCTAGATTAAGGGGGATCATCCAGGACTTATTGAAACAACAAGATTCACATCCGGGGTTTCAATTAATAAAAGGAAGATTGTATTATAAAGGACGAATGGTAATACCAAAGAATTCCTCTAAAATTCCTTTAATACTCAAGGAATTTCATGATTCAGCATTGGGTGGGCATTCCGGATTTTTCAGAACATACAAGAGAATTTCTGGATTATTATTTTGGGAAGGGATGAAGAAAGAAATACAGCAGTATGGGTTGAGCTGTGCAGTTTGCCAACAAAATAAGTATCAAACCTTGAACCCAGGCGGGTTGTTACAACCTTTGCCAATACCTACTCACACTTGGTCTGATATTTCGATGGATTTTATAGGAGGATTGCCTAAAACCCAAGGGGTTGATACCATTTTAGTGGTCGTGGACAGGTTAACCAAGTATGCACAATTTATAGCTATTGCTCATCCTTACACGGGTAAGGACATTGCTGAAATTTTCATCAAAGATATCGTCAAGCTACATGGGTTCCCCTCTTCGATTGTGTCTGACCGGGATAGAGTTTTTATCAGTCATTTTTGGACGGAACTATTTAAAATGGCTGGCACCAAGCTGAAATTCAGTTCCGCATATCACCCTCAAACGGACGGGCAAATTGAAGTGGTGAATCGCTATTTGGAGACCTACCTTCGGTGTCTCACTGGGGCTAAGCCTAAACAATGGCCTAAGTGGCTCAGCTGGGCAGAGTTTTGGTACAACACTAACTACAACTCATCTACTAAAATGACTCCCTTTAAGGCTTTATATGGGAGAGAACCTCCAGTATTAATTAGAGGAGATATGATACAGTCTTCTGTGGAGGAGGTTAATAGGTTGATGGCTGATAGGAATCATATGTTGGATGAGTTAAAAGAGCATCTAGTCCTGGCCCAAAACAGAATGTGCAAGCAAGCCAACAAGCACCGACGAGAGGTGGAATTTCAAGTTGGAGATGTAGTGTATTTGAAGATACAACCTTATAAATTAAAGAGCTTGGCTAAAAAGGTCAATCAAAAGTTAAGTCCGAGATATTATGGGCCTTACGAAATTATGGAGAAGTTTAGTCCTGCTGCCTATAAACTGCAACTACCTGCAGGAAGCAAAGTGCATCCAGTTTTCCATGTTTCTGCACTTAAGAAATCCATCGCTGCAACAGTCACCAGCCAACCATTACCTTTATTTTTAGCAAATGATTGGGAATTAAAGGTTCAACCAACAGAAGCACTTGCTGTTAGAAGAAATCAACAAGGGGATCTCGAAATTCTTATTAGGTGGAAAGATTTACCAGATTTTGAAAATTCATGGGAAGCTTTATCTACAATCAAGGAGCATCTTCCTGATTTCCACCTTGAGGACAAGGTGCATCTTGTGGAGGGGAGTGTTGATAGGAACCTGGAAATAGTTAGGCCCAAACCCACAATATCTAAGGTGTATGTTAGACAAAGAAAGAAGGGCAAAGTAGGGGATCAAAATGGCAAGAGAGAGAATGAGAAGAATTTCATGTAACAAACTGCTGAGCTGGCACATTAGGAGAGGAGAAATTCTGTTATGTGGGTATAAGGAGTGGAAGGAGAGTGGGGGAAGGGGGGTTGGAATTGGCTGGGAATTGGGAGAGACTAGACACTCTCTAACTGTCTAGGAATACTCTTTTCTTGCTTACAGATCTGTATTTCTCTTCCTGGGATATGCACTATGTTTTCCTTTAATAATAAAAGTGAATATTCAGCGTTAGTGTGCTTTCTTATTTCTGGTATCTATCAACTTCCTAACATTACCTTCCTCCTCAACATCAACCTTGTCCTCAAAGTTGAAATTAGGGAATTGCTGTTTGATATACTGCTCCTCTTCCCAAGTAGCACCCTCCAATCCACCTTCCTACCATTGTATCAGAACATGGGGTATCTCCTCCCCTTGCTGCTGCCTGTTTCGCCTCTGTAGCACTTTCACTGGTCTATATAAGGGTCTATCATCCTGCAACTCTACCGGTAAGGCTCCTTCAACAAAATGTGCGCCTATAGCTATTTTCAGCTAGGAAACATGGAATACTGGGTGTATTCTTGCTGTTTCTGGTAGCTGCAACCGAAAAGCTACCAACCCCACGTATTTTTCCACTAGGAATGGCCTGTAATACCTTGTTGATAGCTTAGGATGTAGTCTTATAGGCATAAACGTTTGTCTATGAGGTCTGATTTTAAGGAAGACCCAATCTCCTTTCTTAATCTTGGCTGCCACCCTCTTCTTGTTAGCATAGTGAGTCATCTGGTCTTGGGCTTTGGCCACATGATACCTCAGTTGCTTCAAAGCCTCATCTCGGATCTGCAAGTCTTGAGCAACTGCTTCCACCACTGTTTCCCCTGGTATGAACCGCGTCAGTGTTTGAGGTGGTCTTCCATAGATTGTCTCAAAGGGTGTGCACTTAAAGGCCCCCTGGTAACTGGTATTCTACCAATATTCTGCCTATGTGAATACTAAACTCTAACTCTTTGGCTGTTCTGAGATAAAACAACGCAAATATGTCCCCAACACTCTGTTCAACACTTTAGTTTGTCTGTCCGTTTCTGGATGATAGGCGGTGCTCATCCTAAGTTGTGTTCCCTGTAATCGAAAAATCTCCTTCCAGAACACACTCAGGAAAGTGGAGTCTCTGTCACATACTATAGTCATTGGTATTCCATGGGGTTTAACCACTTCCTTCAAAAAAATTTCAGCTATGGTCTTTGCGGTATAGGGGTCCCTAATTGGGATAAAATGCCCATACTTGCTAAGTCTATCCACCACCACTAGTATAGTGTCGAACCCGTGAGACTTAGGTAATTTCACCACAAAGTCCATACTAATTTCTTCCCATATTGCCTTAGGAATGGGTAATGGTTGCAGAAGGCCTTGGGGAGACGATGCCAAATATTTATTCTGCTGGCAGACCAGACAAGCCGCCACATAATCTGTTACCGTTTTCTTCATTCCCACCTAATGTAGAGATTGTGCCAGCCTTCTATAGGTCCTATAGACCCTAGAGTGTCCTCTTGTTACTGTGTTATGGAATTCTGCTAACAGTCTAGGGATCCAAGCAGATTGAGCTGAGAGAACCAACCTCCCTTTATAATGCAATCTTCCATTTTCCAAAGTATATGCAAGGTGGGAATTGGGATCTGTCCTTACTTCCTCCATAATCTTCTTCAAACTCTCATCCCTCTCAACCTCCTCAACTATCTCCTGGAATTCAGACCAATATGGTCTGGAGATCATCTGCAGGACCTTGTCTCCTTCCTCCCTTTCTCCCTCCTTCCTTGAAAGCTCATCGGCCACCTGGTTAGATGCCCCCGTCCGGTAGATTATATCAAACTCGTACCCAAGTAGTTTAGCTAGCCAATTTTGCTGGCTTTGGGTAGTAATGCGCTGCTTCAGCAAGTATCTCAAGCTTCTCTGATTAGTATATACAACAAATCTCTGGCCCAATAGGTATGGCCGCTACTGTTGGATGGCTAACACAAGAGCCATCAATTCTTTCTCATATATGGACTTAGTAAGGGAAGATTCTGATAACGCTTTACTAAAGTAAGCGATTGGCCTCTTGTTTTGTGATAGAACCACCCCCACTTCAGTGCCAGAGGCATCACATTCAACGTAGAAAGTCTGAGAGAAATCTGGTAGAGCCAGCACTGGGGCTGTAGTAACAGCTTCTTTGAGCTTCTGCATAGCTTCAACTCCTGCGATAGACCACTTAAACATCCCCTTTTTAAGCAGATCAGTAAGGGGTCTAATAATCCTCCCGTAATCTCTAATGAACCTCCTATAGTAACCCCTGTGAGCCCAACGAAACCCCGCAGCTCCTTGATGTTTCTGGGCTCAGGCCAATCCATTACAACTGTAATTTTTTCTCCATCCATCTCCACCCTTCCTTCAGATATTTTATGTCCCAAATATCTCACTTGGCTCCTGCCAAATTCACATTTTTTTCTTATTAGCAAAGAGTTTCTGTTTGGCTAACACTCCCAAGACCTGCGTGAGATGTTGTGTGTGATCCTCCCATGTCTTGCTGTAAACAAGTATATCATCAAAGAATACCAATAGACAACTCCTCAAAAATGGCCTTAAGACAGAATTCATCATATCCTGAAAAGTAGTTGGGGCATTTGTTAGCTCAAAAGGCATAACAAGAAATTCATAATGCCCTTGATGAGTCTTGAATGCAATCTTCTGAAGTTCTTCATATTACATTCTAATCTGATGATATCCAGCTTTTAAATCCAATTTAGAGAAATAAGTTGTCCCCTGTAGCTCATCCAACAACTCCTCAATGACAGGTATTGGATATTTGTCAGCCACAGTCACTCTATTGAGTGCCCTATAACCCACACAAAACCTCCAACTCCCATCCTTCTTCACCAAGATTATGGGGCTCGAGTATGGGCTGTTACTGCCCAAACTCAACATTTCCTCCACTTGCCTCTTTATTTCTGTTTTCATCAAATGAGTGTAGCAGTATGGCGTCACGTTGACCGGTTCTGTGCCCTCCTTCAAAGGAATTCGATGGTCTATCCTTCTCTCAGGTGGAAGTCCTTGAGGTTCTTGAAATACCTCTTCAAAATCCCTCAAAATTTGCTCCAACCCAGCCTCTTCTTTGGGAGTTAAGCCCTTCTCTCCTATATGACCCTCCATCAGTTCAGTTTGACTCAAACTCCAAATCAAGGTCATGGTTTCAATCTCCTTTTCTTTCAAGAGTGACCACCCTGCCCGTCAAGGTGGGATCCCCCTTGATCTCTACTTCTTTCCCTTCCCGCCCAAACTTCATTGTGAGTTGCCCCCAATTCACTTTAATTTCTCCCAGCGTCGCCAACCAGGTGACTCCCAGTATCACATCTACACCTCCCAACTCAGAGATAAAGTTTTTCTCTTACTTCTAGGCCCTCTAGCTTCACTGAAACCCCCACACAACATCCTTGAGTTACCTTCTTCTGTCCATCACTTAAACATACCTTATAAGGTGGCGTGTCTTCGCTTTCCAGTTCCAACTCCTCCACCAACTTGGTAGAAATAAAACTGTGACTAGCCCCACTGTCAATCAACACCAATACTCTTCTTCCTTGCACCCAACCTTGCAGTTTCATGGTGTTATACTGTGTTAACCCTCCTGCAAAAAACACTAAAAGCTCCATGTTCTTCTGTTCCACTTTTGGACTTTCTTCCACCTCGTCTTCCTCATCTTCCTCTGCCAGAATCATAATTCGCATGCTTCTTTCCGCACACCTATGGCCCGGGCTGTAAGGCCCTTCGTAGTGGAAACAACGCCTTTCCTCTCGCCTTTTAATATACTTTGGATAGGGTAGAGTTTTTACTTCTCGACCTTGGTCGTTTCCCCCTCCGCTGCTGCCTACTTTGGAGCTCAAATTACTAGAAGCGCCTTCCTTCTTTGATGCTTGGCCTTCGCCGACGTTAACAGATCCCTCTTAATATCCTTGATACGTTTTGGTCCTCGCGATTGTCCTCGAGCTCGATGAGTATCTTCCCCACATCGAACCCCCTTTTCCTTCCATTTCACTACTTCCTCGTGGAATAATTCCCGCCTGTTCCACATCTCGTGCCCGCTCCATCGCCGTTAACAAATCACGTGGGTTGTGCAGCCTCATAAAATTTCGAAGCCCCGCCTGCAACCCAGTGAAGAAATATCTCGTAACTGCTCCTCAGTCACTCCCGAGGCCTACGCCACGAAGACTTCAAACTCCTAGATGTACTCGTCGACACTCCCCTTCTATCACACTGCCATAGGCTTCTAAAAAACGGTGCCCTGATTTAATCCGCCGAACCTTCGCGTCAAAGCGTCAGTGAACAATTTCCAGGTGGGATTCTTGGTTTTCTTTCACCAAAATCGAAACCAATAGCTAGCGCCTACTTCCATGCATATATAGTCGAGCTTTATTTTCTCCTTCTCGGTCACATTTTCAAGGTCGAAGAATTTCTCCGCCTTCGCGATCCAGCCCATGGGATCCGTACCCTCAAAAGTGGGTAGTTCCACGCATTTCATCCATCTGCGTTGTACTTCCCCCTACCATCCTCCGATTCATCCTTCGAGCTATTCGGCGGTCGTTGTTCCCGATTAGCATTAACAGAATCGCAGCTACCTTTCGAACTGTGTTCCTGGTTCCTGGTTCGTCTTCCAAGAGTGCGCCCAAATGCTTGAAATTCGTGGGTTACTCCTCTCATCTCCGCCTTGAGTTCTTCCACCGTCGACTCAATCGCAATCACTCTTCCCTCCATTCTTCCCTTCGTGCTCTCGGTTTGCCCTTCGTTCCTCCTAGAGTGATCCAGCAGGTCAGACCAATCTTGTTAGGTTTCTTTGGTCGATCACTCTCGTCCACCAAAACACACACATCACAAAGTTGAAGTATATGTATTATTAATCTTCACTGTAAGGAAAATACAAGTATTCACTCTCTCAAGGAAGCCTCACTCCCTCCACTGGAACAAATATCCCGTCTATACCCAAAAGTAAAAGAATGAATAATCACCTCTCCTCAACAAACTACGTTTTATTTATACTCTCTCTCTCTCTACTAACTAACTAACCACTTTTCCCGCCTTTAATTCCCTCCTCTTTTATTTCTTCTCTCGTATACTTTTAACTTCCTAACATGGTCTTGAAAAGAAAGACAAATGATAGAAGTTGTGGCTATTTACTGTGTATTTCTAGTATTTTTCTCTTTTTTATAGACATTAACTTTGTAATCCAATAACACTGCCTTTGAAAGAAGTTGGAAAACTTTTACTTCCTCGGAACTTCATGTTTAGACTGATGAACAACTTATCTTCTCCATAAACATAGTAAATACTAGTGTTGGAATAATTTGAGGCTAAACTCACCAACATACCTAGATAGTGGATCATTTAGTTTCTTTACAGTATATTAAACACATGCAATGACACTTGTAGGCTTTGAAGCTGGAAGAATTTGGGGTGAGTGGATCAGATGCAGAAAATGTCTGTTATTTAAGAGATATAGCAGATGCAAATAGGCTTGTCAATGTTATACAATCTTGTCCAGAAGGGAATGCTGTTGTCATTGGTGGTGGATACATAGGCATGGAGTGTGCAGCATCTCTTGTGATCAATAAAATAAATGTGACAATGGTCTTCCCTGAGGAACATTGCAGTAAGTAATTTTTGAAACTCGTCAACACAATTTACGCATAATGTATGAGTATGTCGTTTGTGATAGTTATTCTGAACAAATTTCCATCTGTGGCTATAATGAATGAAAACAACTTCAAAAACTGAAAGACGTTCTCAATGTTTCGTTTATTTTGCAGTGGCTCGTTTATTTACCACAAAAATAGCAAACTACTACGAAGAATATTATAAATCAAGGGGAGTAAACTTCGTTAAGGGAACTGTGCTGTCATCATTCGATTTTGACTCCAATGGGAAGGTATTGACACTATTTTTTGAACATTTTCTCGCTTGTGATGTGTGTGTTGATACGGGAAAAGGAAACCTATTATCCTAATAATAAGATTTGATAATTTTAATGATAACTCCATAAACAAAAATGGAGGAAAGCGAAAACTCTTAAAAAATCATTAAAATCACTTTGATCTAAATGACAAGTCCAAAATTTTTGGTTTTGATACAATAACATTATGATACTTGTAGTTGATATTTTGGCACACCTGTTAGGATAGGCCTTTCTTGTTGTTTGAGAAAAAGGCTTTCTATTGTGTATCGGATAATGTTAGGAAATAGGGTATTTGGATATAATGGGAAAGGGGATTAGGATAGGAGGGAGATGAGTTGTATAATAGGTGTTTGTTTAGTGGAGGGGGATACTTTTGAAGTTTGAGTGTTGACAGGTTAAGCTGTGAAAGGGGTTAGGCCCTTGATTTTTGAATGTAAAAACCCATTCTTTTCGTGAATAGTATCCAGTTTCTATTCATTTTTGCTGTCTTACACTACTGTGAGTGTGAATTAGTGTTCATTGACTAGGTTTCTATATCAGAAACCTATCAATTTGGTCCGACCTGCCGGATCAGAGAGGGACGGGAATCAGCGATGGAGAGCAATACAAAGGGGAGACTAGATAATCTTGAGATCATCGTGGAGGGAATAAAGGAGGAGACGGCGGCTATACGACGCGACTTGCAACAAATGATGAGATTGATGAGCGGAGGGCTGAATAATCGGGACGATGGCTCTGAAAGTAGTAGTAGCTCGGTGAACGATAACCACAAGAGACGCGATAATGGTGGGATGCAATAGAATTGGCGGAAGAGAGTTGACTTACCAGGGTTTGATGGACAAGAACCGCACAGCTGGATCAATGGGGCAGAGCGCTTCTTTGACATACAGAAGGTGCCGGAGGAAGATAAGGTGGAGCTTGCTTATATTAGCATGGAGGGTAGTGCAACCTATTGGTTCAAAATCTGGAAAGATAAAACCAAGAACCGTTCTTGGCCGGGTTTGAAGGCAACGTTGATCAATCGTTTCGGAGGGGGTTGTCGTGGGACGGTGTATGAACAGTTAGCGACACTGCGGCAAGAAGGATCAGTGGAGGAATTCACTCGGAGCTACAAGATGATGTTGGGACAAACGCAAGGCTTGTCGGAGGAACTTTCACTAGGTTTTTTCTTGGCGGGGTTATGGGATGAAATTAAGGGCCAAGTACGTATTCAAGATCCTAAAGAATTAGAGGGTGCGATACGAATCACACGGGACATGGAAGACGTGATATTCCGAGCGAGGGGAGGAGGTTGGAACGGCGTAAAGTTGAACTCAGTGGGTTCGCGAGCCTCGACAACAGTCGTTCGAGGAGAGGTCGAGCGACAGCCAGCGAACCGCTCAGGAGGAGTGGAGGGGAGTGGGTCGAACCGAAGAGAAGGTCCGATGACGGCGACCGCGAAAAGGAGTACCATCGGAGGAACCGATAATATGGGAAGGATGGTGCGGAACTTACCATACCCCGAATTCCTCAAAAGAAGAGAAGAAGGATGGTGCTTTCAATGTGGGGGGCCTTTCGCTCCCGGTCACCGCTGCTCGGAGAAGAGTTTATGCGTTCTGCTTTTGGTGGAGGATGAGGAGGATGACGCAGGCGACGGGGTGGAACCGGAGCTGAAATATATGGAATTGTCTGCTTGCTCGACGGAAGGCTTGACGCAGTCCAAAACTATGAAGTTGACTAGAATGATAGGAGACCGAAGGGTGCTGGTCCTCGTCGACAGCGGGGCCAGTCACAACTTTATCAGACGGAGGTTGGCGGAGGAACTGAAGCTGCACATAGATGATACACCCCTTTATCAAGTGAGTTTGGGGGATGGGCAAAGAAAGTTGATGAGAGGATGCTGTGAGAAGGTCGCCATCGTTCTGGCAGAGGCAGAGGTCAAGGAAAGACTACATTTATTCGAGCTGGGCGGAGTGGATGTTATCTTGGGGGTTGAATGGTTGGCGAAACTTGGGGAAGTGATGATAAATTGGAAGAAAATGACCTTGGGGTATAACATGGAGGGTAAAAGGATGATGATATAGGGTGACCCAGCGTTATCCCAACAGCTGGTTGGGGTCATTTGGGATTTGTGCCAAGTGGAAAGTGAGGTGGACGGTAAGGGACCAGCTGACTTGACAGATGCACAGATAGCAGAAAGGGAGACGGGTTTGCAGGTGCACTATCGTGCACTTCGAGAGATGCAAGGCTTACCACCACCTCCTGATATAAAGCATCCTTACAGAATAAAGTTTAAGACTTGGAAATTGGGTTTGAGTGAGAGGAAAAAAATTATGGCCAGAAGAGATCTTGAGACTGGCGATGGGAGAACCAAGAACAACAAAATAGAGGAAAACTACACTGTGCATGAGTCTTCTAATTTTTACGAAGCTGATACCTAGTGGACATCATGGCTGGTTCCTATGTTTGGGGTTGCTAATATTGTTGTTTTTGTTATTTCCATGTACATCAACAATTGTCCCAAGAATAACCCCGATCCCCAAGGTGGTTGCGTGGCCAAGTTCCTTGGAAGGTTCCCCTTCGAACCTATGCAGGAGAATCCGTTGCTTGGCCCTTCTTCTTCAACATTGACCAAGATGGGAGCCCTTCGGTGTGATGATGTTGTTAACAGGCAACAAGGATGGAGACTTGTCACTTGCAATTGGTTACACGTTGGGATTGTTCTTTTCCTTGCTAGCATGTTGAGTCTGGTATTCATTGGGATTCGTCTGGAACAGCAATTCGGGTTTGTGAGAATTGGAGTTATATACCTGATGACTATCCATGATCACTATCCAACCTTGTGGACAAGGTTGTTAAAGGAGAAGAGGGTAATGTTAGGATATAGGGTATTTGGATATAATGGGAAAGGGGATTAGAATAGGAGGGAGATGAGTTGTATAAATAGGTGTTTGTTTAGTGGAGGGGGGGACTTTTGAAGTTTGAGTGTTGACAGGTTAAGCTGTGAAAGGGGTTAGGCCCTTGATTCTTGAATGTACAAACCCATTCTTTTCGTGAATAATATCCAGTTTCTATTCTTTTTTGCTGTCTTACACTACTGTGAGTGTGAATTAGTGTTCATTGACTAGGTTTCTATATCAGAAACCTATCAGATAAGAAATATGCGAGGATGATTGCACCAAACCATTTCCAGTTCAAAGTGGAAAGTGAATTCTCCTGAAAAGATTTTTCAATCTCCAATCCAGTAGATAGTGGTTGATAGGATGATAACCAACCATGTCTATATCCATATCCTTGAAGAAAGTGATTAGAAAGAACAATGCCAATTTGATGTGTTTTAGTATTATCGGGTATTGATTCAACCTATAACTGACTGGATCTTTTGACAGGTTACAGCTGTTAATCTTAGAGACGGAAGCACGCTATCTGTGGACATGGTTGTGGTGGGAATTGGAATACGTCCAAATACAGGTCTGTTTGAAGGCCAGCTCACTTTGGAGAAAGGTGGAATCAAAGTAAATGGGATGTTGCAGTCAAGCAACAGCTCAGTCTATGCCATTGGAGATGTTGCAGCATTTCCAGTCAAAGCATTTGGGGAAACTCGAAGACTTGAGCATGTTGATTCGGCTCGGAAGTCTGCAAAACATGTCGTTGCTGCAATAATGGAACCAGACAAAACAGGAGAATTTGACTACATTCCTTTTTTCTACTCCAGAATCTTCACATTGTCTTGGCAATTTTATGGGGATAATGTTGGGGAAGTTGTATATTTTGGAGATATGTCAGGTAGTGCATTTGGAGCATACTGGGTAAGCAAGGGTCAGCTTGTTGGGGCTTTCCTTGAAGGTGGAAATAAAGAAGAGTATGAAGCTATAGCTAAGGTCACTAGTTTAAGGCCAGCAATTGAAGACTTGACTGAACTGGAGAGACAGGGTTTGAGGTATGCAGTTACAGTTAGCCAGAAACCAGCGGTGTCACCCCCAGTGGAGGTTAGGGCCTCGGACCTACTTCTGGAAAAACCATTATATGCTTGGCATGCTACAGCTGGGGTTATTATTGCCGCATCAATAGCTGCATTTGCATATTTTTATGGAAAAAAACGTCGCAGATGGTGAAACATTTAAGAAGATTACCAATTCATGGGTAAGGATGTGAAAGGATTTTAGACTGATCTTCAAGCTGTAACATTGATAAGCTTAGGATTAGGATATTTTGACTTGTTATGTATCCGATCCAATTTACTGGATGACCATTCTTCAGTTCTATTGTTCATACGGTTGTTGTACCAATAACAAATCCAAAATATATAAGTGGGCATCATTAGGAAGATATTCGCACAGCAGGAGTCCGTATATTATATCAACAGCTATTCTTCTCATCACCACGATAATATCGGATTACTTTTTTGTTTTTATGTAAAGGTTTCTTCATTCCAAAACATCGCTATGAAACTCTAACATTACGACAAAGTCAACATACCTTCATTTATCATCAGAACCCCATCCTAGATCATAAAAAACAATGTCATATTTCTTTTCGAAGTATCATATCATCATATTCATTTTGTCACAGTTATGTTTGTATCTCATTAAACAAAACAAATTATATTGTTATGTCTTTACTGAATGTTGTTTAGAACAAAGTCAAAGAAAAATATTTTTTTCACATTGTATGTTGTATCTTATGTCAGACGAAAATTAAAGAATATGTAGTGACATGTATTGGTATTTGATAACAAGGACTACAGGTTGTTTTTCTCTTACATTTTTGTAAAGAGTCTTCAATAATACCAATGTCTTGGAAGTATACTGTGTTATCAATTGTGTTTTCACTCCATAAAATATATATTATTCTAATCAGATTTATATTTGTTATTTGAGACTGCATTTACAGGAACAAGACAATTTTTTAATATTTCTATAATTCCTTTTAATTGTAAAAACTTTTTTAGCTTTTCAAGTTAAGAAAATAAATCAATTGTATATGAAATAATAAAGCATTATATATATATATATATATATATATATATATATATATATATATATATATATATATATATATATATATATATATATATATAAGTAGATATGTGTGTGCATGTGCCTTCATATAGTTATTTAACTTAATAAAAAATATTAAAACAATTTTGTACAAAAATTATAAAATGATGTATATCAACTTTAATGTCTTTATGACTTTATTCTAAAAAAATTGCAAAAATACTCAATTTAACACGGGTTAGGTTTATGCTGATTTTTATAGTTTTCAAGATATTATCATTCTTCATTGTCCAGTATCTCAGCTTTTTCTTTTCACTGGGTTGGCACAAGTTACTAGTGTATAGAATAACTCATGATTTACCTTATTAGGGCAAACGCATCAGCTATCTCCGTCGTGGTTGTGGGTCCCATTCATGATCCTCAGATTTTGTGCGAGTGTCTTGGAAGAAAGCGCTCCTAAAAATTTAAGCACCCTCGGTTTTTAAATTGAAGATAAATATAACCGAAGGCGTTTTGTTTTGTTGCCTAGCGTTGCGTTGTGTGGATGTGAAGTTGGGAAATGGGGAGAGCTTTTGTGTATGTGATTCTTGGGGGAGGCGTGGCTGCTGGCTATGCTGCTCTTGAATTCGTTAAAAAAGGAGTCTCTCATGGTGAACTCTGTATTATTTCCGACGAACCAGTATGAACAATTACCTCCTTTTTTTTTTTTAAATAATATCTTAAGCTTTATGGGGTCTGGCTATGCAAACCTGCTTTGAACAATGGAGTTTCTGCTGTTACCTCTTACCTTCAAATCATTTGTAGTGTTTAATTTTGTTTTTCCAATGTTTGTTTTGAGTTGCTTTTGTGATTGATTTCATCAAAGTTTGATTATTTTTCTTTTCAATTGATGACCTTGTCTATATTTTATTCACTGACGTCAAAATTAAGTTTTGGTCGAAGCCCAGATATTTCTGTTTCTTCTTTACGTGGTGACAAGTATGTAAACATTCTCAAATGGTTGACTCAGGTTGCTCCTTATGAAAGGCCTGCATTGAGCAAAGGATTTTTGCTTCCAGAAGGTATAGACTCTTCTTTGTGTCAGTTAATCCTTTCCTTTCCAACATGCTCTCTTTCTCTTACATTAAACACTCTAATCTTCTAAAATTAGGACTTCTGTCTAAATAGAAAATCCCTCTCTTATTGCCATATGGCCGAAACCTTTATATTTGTATGAGTCTTAACTTCCTGTTAAGTGATATCTCTATACTGTTTTTAAATTTGAATGCCGCAGCCAAGATATCTGACTTCATTGGGGGACTGCTAACTCCGTCTGTTACTGTGGAGACTTATATCAAAACTTTGTTGCAGTGCTCTTCGTAATTTTTGTTTACTTTTTGTAGAACAGTAACTGTATTATTTAGTTTTGGTTCCTTGTGTACAGTATCGCCTATTTATTTTTCAAAATAATCTGATATTTATACCTATGGATAAGTGAAGTTGACTGGTTCAAATTGGAGGGTTTTGTGGTTGGGCTCAGGAGTTTAATAGCCAATAAATCTGAGACACATCGGGCTAAGATTCTGCCTATATATAGATATTAGCAAGTGTAGGAAGGGAAATGATTAAAGTTAGGGACTGAAATTGTCAGTTAGTCAGCTAGTGGGAAGGGATCTGTCTCGTGTAAGGATCCTTGTAGGGAAGGGAGATTTTGGCATTCTGTGGGTTTCTTATATAAGATTCTCAGAATTGCTTTGCATTCTCTGGCGTAGCATGCCTCTGTGATTACCGGAGAATACTGTTCCTTGTAATAGCTCTGTTTACAGTGAATAATATTATACATTCATACCTTTTCGATTCCAATTCTCAGTCTTTTAACAGATTGGGCGAGGAGCAAAGGATGGCACTTTCATTATGTGAATTTCATTTCCATACTGTTCAAAATAGTATAGACAGATGAATCTGCTTGTTTCTGTGACTCCTTTATTTCTTCCATTGCTTAGCTTTTTTCCACAAAGATTCTGTAATGACTTGTTGCTGAAATAAATTTGCAACATACAGCTGCTGCACGGCTTCCATCCTTTCATACATGTGTTGGTGCAAATGAGGAGAGGCTAACTCCCAAATGGTATAAAGAACATGGTAATTATATTGTTTTTACATCTTGATGTATTCTTTTCTTTTCTTTTCTTTTTGCTGCTTGCCTTCTCCCCTTTGAGATTAAATGGAGTGCTTACATCTTGATGTATACTGCAATGATCTAGTTCAGTAGTTGATTCCGTATAGCTCCAGCAATCTAACTGCATCAAAATTTTCTAACTGAAAGTTCTTTGAAGAAAAAATTTAACTTAGTTTTGGGCTGAATTATTTTATATTGAGAAACAAGGAATTGCTAAATAAAATTATGTACATGTTAGCTAGCTATGTTTGCTGGTGGATGTTAATATGTAAATGCATGAATGTCACCTCTGATCTCTGCTTTTAATTTATTTCCTTGTTTGATCATTTCCACTTGCATTCAATGGGGTGTTGAGTCCATGGCAATTACTATTGTGACAAGGCAATATATTTCTGGCATTTATTGGCAAAACCTAAACTTCACCTCTCAACAACATTATATTATTGGTTTTTTCTTTTTACAAGTGGTGATTATTTCAGGTTGCAGCACCAATATAGGGTAAGTAGTTTTCATAAGGTGAAAGTAAGAAAGGACCAACCTCAATGCATTGCTTGATAATTTGTTCATTGAAACTGGGTATTAGTATTCACGTGTGCTTCTAGAAAGTAACTTCCTGTTTTTAATTTCCAAATAGTTTCTTCATTTAATGATGCTGATTGCTGAAATGTAGTTAATATTTATCTTGGTTTAATGTTTCCATGATGTCAAATAAGTTGCTATCCTGAATGTCTGAATATTTTGAAATTGCAATTGTTTTATTTTCAGGGATTGAATTAGTTCTTGGAACCGGAGTTAAATCTGCTGATGTGAAACGCAAGACACTTTTAACAACAACAGGAGAGACCATAAGTTATAAGTTTCTTATTGTTGCTACTGGTGCACGGGTATTAAAACAAATCTCTCGATCAGAATTTCCCTGCTTAAAATAATCAGTTTGCCTTCTCAAAGGACACATGGTCTGTTAGGTTTCTTTATTCAAGAAACCTGGTCGGTCACTCTCGTCTCACCAAAACACACATCACAGAGTTGAACGTATATGTATATGTATTATTAATCTTCACTGTATGGAAAATACAAGTATTCACCCTCTCAAGGAAGCCTCACTCCCTCCACTGGAATAGATATCCAGTCTATACCCAAAAATAAAAAAATGAATAATCCCCTCTCCTCAACAAACTACGTTTTATTTATACTCTCTCTCTACTAACTAATTAACCACTTTTCCCGCCTTTAATTCCCTTCTCTTTTATTTCTTCTTTCATATACTTTTAACTTCTGATAGGAACTCGGAAATAGTTAGGCCCAAACCCAAAATATCTAAGGTGTATGTTAGACAAAGAAAGAAGGGCAAAGTAGGGGATCAAAATGGCAAGAGAGAGAATGAGAAGAATTTCATGTAACAAACTGCTGAGCTGGCACATTAGGAGAGGAGAAATTCTGTTATGTGGGTATAAGGAGTGGAAGGAGAGTGGGGGAAGGGGGGCTGGAATTGGCTTGGAATTGGGAGAGACTAGACACTCTCTAACTGTCTAGGAATACTTTTTTCTTGCTTACAGATCTGTATTTCTCTTCCTGGGATATGCACTCTGTTTTCCTTTAATAATAAAAGTGAATATTCAGCGTTAGTGTGCTTTCTTATTTCTGGTATCTATCAATTGGTATTCAGAGCCCACGATTCTTGGGGTCTGGATGGTTACTACAAGAACAACAATGGAGTCACAGATTGAAAATCTAGAGAAAAGTATGCTTGAATGGAAGCATGAGAGTCAAATCCAAATGGACGAAATCAAGCAGCTGTTGAAGGAAAAAAATCGAGGAGATACGAGGTGTCGATCACGACAACGGCGTTCTCCGAAACGACGCACGGAGGGAGAGAGTCAGGGAGTCGAGCTATTTCATCACGAGAGTCTGAACCCTATTCCAGAACTCGGGATTCGCGGAGGGGTAGTCGACCACCGAAGGGGGATTACAGAGGGCGAAAATTGGAGATTCCAATATTTGTTGGTGATGATGCTTATGGATGGATTAACAGAGTTGAACGCTACTTCAAGGTGAACGATATGGATGACTATGAAAAGATGGGGGCGATGTTAGTAGCATTGGAGGACCGGGCATTGAATTCGTACCATTGGTTGGAAGAATAAACACCTTCACCAAGTTGGGTCCAGTTCAAGGAGGCAGTGATTCGGAGGTTTCAACTGGAATTAGTGCAGAATCCTTTTGGGCCATTGTTGAGCATTAAACAAACCGGGACAATAATGGAGTATAGGGAAAAATTTGAGATGATTTCAGCACCTTTGAAGAACGCAGATCGGGTGATGTTAAAAGGAATTTTTCTAAACGGACTCCGCGTAGAATTGCAAGCCGAACTGAAGCTGTACAACATAGACTCATTATCTGAACTCATGGATCGGGCCCTATTATTGGAAGAGAAGAATTTGGCTTTGAAGAAAAAGGTGTTAGGCTCCAGTGAGAAAGTAAGCATGGGTGAGAAGGAGATTTCTCTTCCAAATACGTTTTTCCATTCAGAAAAGATGCACTAAATGTTTTTTTCTTACCTCTGTTCTTCATCTTTCGCCTTTGCCTTTATCCCTTGCTTCCGATCTCTCTACAAGCCTCATCGTTGAAGCACTTCTGAAGCATGACAGAGATCGCCCTTTTTCTCCTCTCTCGCATGAGGAATCCCGAGACTAAGCTCACCTAACTTCTGTCCTACAGAAACTTCGAGTGAGTCACTTTTTGTTTCACTCTTCTGAACGTGATTGGGCCAGTGCTTTTGGGCCACCTTCTTTTCACTCTGGGCCTACGTTTTTCTATATGGTACCAGAGCAGATCCTGTACCTGTTCTGCCTGTCACTGTTTTCGCTGTACTCCTCCTTCTTGCTGTTATCTTGGTAACAACCCTTTTCTTTAGGCCTTTCTTGCTGTCATGGAGAATGTGGATCAATCTAAAGATCCTTCCAACAATCCTTCCAGTCCTTTTTATCTTCACCCAGGGGAGAATCCAAGCATCTCTCTTATTTCTCAAGTTCTAAATGAATCTAACTACAGTTCTTGGAGCAGATATATGAGAAGGACTCTTCTCTCCAAGAACAAATTGAAATTTATAGATGGAGGAATCAAGAAGCCTCAAAGAAACAACCCCCTTTTCGATTCTTGGGAAAGAAGAAATATGATGGTGTTATCTTGGATTTCCAAGACTCTTCACCTAAGATAGTAGAGAGTGTGATATATGTGGAGAATGCTCAAGAACTATGGGAAGAACTAAAAGAAAGATTTTCTAAAGGGGATCATTTTAAATTGTTTGATCTACTCCAAGAAATTCACTCAATAAAACAAGGAGAAAGAAGTGTAAATCAGTATTTCACTGATCTAAAAATCTTATGGGAAGAATTAGAGTTCCTCAAACCCATCCCATGCTGCAGCTGCAAAATCCCTTGCAGCTGTGACTTATCCAAAGTTTCCCATAAATACAGGGAGATGGAACACGTGATTTGCTTCTTAAAGGGCTTGAATGAATGCTATAATACTGTTAAGACCCAAATATTACTTATGGAGCCCTTACCCAACATCAATAGTGTATTTTCTCTCATTATACAGCAGGAAAGACAAGAGGAACATGAGCTTAGTTTGACTAATCAAAATGACAGCAAAGCTCTTGCCAACACTACTGAAAAACAGAACCAATGGAAGAGTGACTAGGGTTGAAGGACCTATGGGCGAGACAATCCCTCTAAAAATCAAGGAAGAGGGAGATGAAGAAATCTAAACTATGGGAAACAATGTTCCCACTGCCATAAAATGAACCACACTATTGATGAGTGTTATTCTAAACATGGATATCTCCTTTGGTACAAGAGGAATGACAATAATGGTCAAAATAGTGTGGGAAAAAACCAATGGGGTAAGACCAATGCTTGTTCTACCTCTACTCAATCACAGGACAACCAACAAAGTGTTATTTAGAACACCTTCACCCATGAACAAATGCAGAAAATATTACTGATGCTAGAAAAGGTTGATAACTCTTCTCATAGTATCAGCCAAATACAGAGAAACAATACAGAGGACACACAAGGTATGTTCTCATAGATTATAGATACAGGGGCCATTGACCATGTGACCCATGACAAAAATCAGTTCACCACTTTCTATAAAATCAAGCCTGTGTCTGTTAAGTTACCCAATAATTCTGTTGTTATTGTCTACTATGCAGGGACCATATAATTTTCTAAAGATTTTATAATTTTCAATGTTTTATACATACCTGAATTCACATTTGATCTCATATATGTTCAAAGCTTAACTAGAGATATAAATTGTACTCTAACTTTTTCCTCTAAGGTGTGTAAAATTCAGGACAGCTCTACATTGAGGATGATTGGATATGCTAGTGTATGCAAAGGACTTTACTACCTACAATCTTTTGGAAGGAATTTGACTCCTAGTTTTGTTTTTCCTTATGAACATGACAATGTAAATCTATGGCACTATAGACTTGGCCATCTTGGACATAAAGTTGTTGAGAAGATATGTAAAGGTTTTCCCTTTGTGCAAAATACCACTCATAATGCTTGTGACATTTGCCATTATGCTAAACAACATAATTTGCCTTTTCCTAATAGTAATTCTTTATCTACCAACTGTTTTGATATGATTCATTGTGATATTTGGGGTCCTATCTCTACTCCTTCTGTGCATGGACATAGATATTTTCTCACTATAGTTGATGATTGCAGTAGACACACTTGGACTTTTCTTATGCATAATAAAGGTCAGACTAGGGAACTCCTACAAGCTTTTATCATGAAAATTAAAACTCAATTTAATAAAACCATCAAAGTTGTTAGGACTGATAATGGTCCTGAGTTTAACTGTTCCAGCACTTATGATTCTCATGGTATCGAACATCAAAGAAGTTGTGCTGAAACTCCACAACAGAATGCTGTTGTAGAGCGGAAACACCAACACATTTTGAATGTTACTCGTAGTTTGATTTTTCAATCTAACATTCCTCATGCCTAATGGTCTTATGCTCTATCGCATGCTATACATTTAATTAACAGACTGCCTTTGCCTGTCATTAAGGATAAAACCCCTTTGAAATTCTACACAATAATCTGCCCACCTATCTTGATATGAAGGTTTTTGGTTGTTTATGTTTTTCCTCTACTTTGGAAAACAACAGAAATAAGCTTGACCCTAGAGCTAGAAAGGAGATATTTCTAAGGTACAAAAATGAGGTAAGGGATATATTGTCCTTGACATCAATAATAGAGAAATATTCGTTAGTAGGAATGTCATTTTTTATGAAAATGTTTTTGCCTACAAGAATAAACAGGAAGATAAAGATAGCTATAATAATGGTGAAGACAACATGTTTTTCCTTGGTAATGTTCCCTGCAGCAATGAAGAAGACTTTACTGAAGATAGAGGAAGGAATTTCAGCCCTGCTGAGAGCAGCCCTGTTGAGAGTAGCCCTATTGAGAATGAACCTGTTGAAAGCATCAATCCTGGTGCTGAAGACACTGATTCCAGGGGACAGGAACAAGGAGACAATCAAAGGAAGTCTAATAGAGTTAAGAAAACTCCTGAATATTTGAAGGACTACATACATCAAGGTGATCATTCCTCATCTACTTTTTTGTGTGCCAAAAACGGTTTGAAAACTCCTTACCTTATAACATATGTTTTTCCTTATAAATCTCTATCTAATAAGCATTTAAAATACACTCTTGCCATAACTACTAATAAAGAACCAAACTTTTATGATGAGGCTAAAAACAACCCTGAGTGGGTTGATTTTATGCAAAAGGAAATTCGGGCTCTTGAAGATAATAAACCTAGTTTTTAACTCAGCTTCCTCCAGGGATGAGATCCATTGGGTGTAGGTGGGTCTACAAGGTAAAACACAAAGCTGATGGCTCTATTGAAAGATATAAGGCTCGGTTAGTCACCAAAGGCTACACGCAACAAGAAGGAATAAATTTTTTGGACACTTTTTCTCCTGTCACAAAGCTTACTTCAGTCAGGTTATTACTTGCCCTTGCCACCTCAAGGAATTGGTTCCTACATCAACTAGATATAGACAATGCCTTCCTTCACGGAGACTTAAATGAAGATGTTTACATGGATCCTCCTCCTGGCTTGAATACTAACGTCAAAGGACAAGTTTGTAAGCTCACTAAATCTCTTTATGGCTTGAAGCAAGCCAGCAGACAATGGTTTGACAAACTCTCCACTTTTCTTATCTCTTCAGATTATGTCCAATCCAAATCTGATCATTCCCTTTTTGTTAAGAAAACGTCTACAGATTTCACAGTTTTACTTGTGTATGTTGATGATATTGTTTTAGCAGGGAATTCCATGAAAGAGATCAACCGTATAAAGACTCTTTTACACAACCAATTCCAGATCAAGGATCTAGGAGAACTTAAGTATTTTCTAGGTTTTGAGGTGGCTACATCCAAGAAAGGTATACATCTTTATCAAAGAAAGTATCCCTTGATATTCTTGAAGAAAACTGGAATGTTAGGAAGCAAACTCTGCTCTACTCCTTATTTGAGTAACTGATAACGGTTGAAAAACCGTTATTTTCATATGCTAATTTGGACTGAATTACGCCCTTTATTGCTTAGAATGAGCTAGAAATCAAACAAAACTCAATAAATGAGTCAGTCAAGAGTCAAAAGCTGTTTTTAGCGATTTTATGCTTGTTTTGCAGTAAAATTGACAGAAGTGAAGATTGAGGATAAAGGTGATGGTCATAGACTCAAGAAAAGCGAGAAAATCAAAGAAAATAAGAGTCTAGGCACCTGCCCGGAGGTAAACCCCTGGCGCCGGGCGGTCAAACGGGAGGAGAAGACACCAGCATTGGACGCCGGGCAGTAGACCCCTGACGCCGGGCGGTTTTGCGGCACGAGGGAAACCGCCGGGCGGTGGTGCGATTCAAGGTCCACCGTCGGGCGGCAAAGTGTGACGTCGGGCAGTGGTCAGCTGGGCTTAGGCCTATTTTTCTACTGTGCTTCTCACCTATAAATAGCCCTGTTACGAATTCCAATTCATTCTTTTGCCAGAGGAGGGCGGCCAGACCTACTTTGCACTCTTTGGAAAAGATCTCTTGGATGCTTAGGCTCATTTTCGTCTTTTCTAGGGTTTGCTTTCCATATCTTCCATTATTTTCATCTTGGTTCACCATGACTATGGTGAACTAAACCCTTTTTGTTGTTGGGGGAACAATGTAATCTTTTGATACTCTCGTTTATTGAAACTCTTGTTTGAATTATATGTTTCTCATATGCGGTTATTATCAATTGTTGGATTCTCATACTGTGCTTAATGCCTTTATCGTTTAACTCATTCGGTAATTGATCTTTGACTTTATTGATACGGGGACGTACAATAATGACACATGGTGAGATTTTCCTTGGTTAAGCAATACCACCTAGGGATAGGGGAGTAGGACGATCAATTGTATTTGCTTCTGTTTGAAATGCGTTGCTAGTTGCTAGGGGAGGCTAGGGATAGGAAGCCGGTAGTTAGTAATAGGCCCTTTTCGCCGAGGGATCGGGTTAAGGGGAGGCCAAGAAAGTTTGCATGCAATTAGATAATAAAGCTATTTAAACAAGAGGAGTAAATAAAAGAGAGAGGATTAGATGAAATTGTAAACCCCCAACAACTCCATTCATCCATTGCCTAAATCTTGTCAATTGAATCACACATTGCATATTTATTTTCTGTCATTGCATCCACCGCAATTATTGAGTTTTTCTCCGCAAGTCTTACGATTTTGATTTATGTGAACGATAAGGCCTTTCGAGTCTCATGAGAAGAACGATAATGGGTTTTACCATTTTTATTACTTGATACGATTTGGTACACTTGCCAATCCGCTAACAATAACACCAGCTCCTTATACAAGACAGAAAACTATATGAGCAATCCCAGTGATTATCGAAGATTAATAAGAAAACTCTTCTATCTTACTAATACTAGACCTGATTGTTGTTTTACAGTTAACCTTTTGAGTCAGTTTATGCAGGAGCCTACTAATTATCATTATCAAGCCTTGCAGCATGTCCTTAGATATGTTAAGTCCAGTCCTTCTGAATTCTTTGCTGCTGATTCAGATGTACAAATAAAGGGATTCAATGATTCAGATTGGGCCACTTGTCCCAATACGAGAAGGTCTACTACTAGTTACTGCATTTTCCTAGGCACTTCCCTTGTTTCCTTGAGGTTAAAGAAGCAAAACACGGTTTCAAGGTCCTCTACAGAAGCAGAGTATCGAGCTTTTGCTGCTACTGTTTGTGAGATGCAGTGACTACACTATCTCCTTCAAGATCTCCAAGTTGAACCCATTACTACCGTTGTTCTATACTGTGACAACAACTCTGCCAGACACATTGCTCATAACCAAAGTTTTCATGAGTGAACAAAACATATAGAGTTGGATTGTCACATTGTTCGAGAGAAGATACAGGCTAAATTTTTGCGCTTACTTGCCATTTGGTCGGAAGAGCAACTTGCAAATGTCTTCACTAAATTTTCTCACCGCACTCGTTTCAGATCTATCATTCCCAAGCTTGGATTGGTGAATATCCACCATCCAGCTTGAAGGGAGGCTATTAAATGTTTCTGGTTTACCATAAATGTTTTTTTTTTAGTAGTTACTGTTCATAGGAACAGTACCCTTATTCTTATGGTTTTACTTTTCTGCTAAGTTTTCTATTGTAATGGAATGTTACCGGAACCCTATAAATAGGGATTCCAGTACTTCAGAAACACAAGACACACAGATCAACAAATACGTTTTTCCATTCAGAAAAGATGCACTAAATGTTTCTTTCTTATCTCTATTCTTCATCTTTCGCCTTTGCCTTTATCTCTTGCTTCCGATCTCTCTACAAGCCTCATCGTTGAAGCACTTTTGAAGCATGACGAAGATCGCCCTTTTTCTCCTCTCTCTCGCGTGAGGAATTCCGAGACTAAGCTTACCTAACTTCTGTCCTACAGAAACTTCGAATGAGTCACTTTTTGTTTCACTCTTCTGAACGTGATTGGGCCAGTGCTTTTGGGCCACGTTCTTTTTATTCTGGGCTTACATTTATATATATATATATATATATATATATATATACATTTATATATATATATATATATATATATATATATATATATATATATATATATTTGTTATTTTGTCACTGCACATGTTTCCTTCTTTATAAAAGAGTTATGACGAGTCAATAACTCTAGTCATATGACAACAACAATTCAAGAATTTTTAATAGAGCAAAGCACAATGTGTACTATGAAATGTTAAATTATATTAATTTAATATTTGGTTAATGTAATTTAAAGAATGATTTTGATGTAAACATTGTAATGTAATGATTATTAGAATACAAATATATTAAAGTTATAAGAATTATTTTAGATTATTAAAATTAATCGTTCTCTTCTCATTTTATAAGAGCATTTTGGTATTTTATTAAAGTTTGTAAAATATCATAAAATATACTGTTTTACTTTTGTGAAAAGTGATGAAAGAGTTATGTGCTTGAAAAGATAGTTTTATTTTTGTGAAAAGTGGTGAAAGAGTTATGTTCTTAAAAAGATAGAGAAACATTAACTTTGACAGTGGAATACTTTTTATCCAAATAATTCTATATCATCAAGAAGACATTAAAGAGGATGAAAAACATTTAGGTTTAAATCTCTTTTTGGTCCCTAAGTTATGAGTGGATGTTCAGTTTAGTCCCCGCTTTTAAAAATGTAAACTTTTGATTCCTAAGTTATAAAAAATGTATCAAATGAGTCATTTTTTGATGTTCATGGTCAAAATACAAAGAGCAATCTAAATTGCTATTATTATTAAGAAACAAATCAGAACAATCTAAAGATGTAGCAGTTGTTAAGAAACAACCAAAAACAGTATTTCGAGTCATTAAAGGACTCATTTGATACATTTTCTATAACTTAGGGACCAAAGATTTACATTTTTAAAAACGGGGACTAAACTGAACATCTGCTTATAACTTAGGGACCAAAAAGAGGTTTAAACCAAACATTTACTAAGAAAACCTTGCAATGGATTCAAATAAGTTTTTTTCTTTCTTATTTTTTTCAATTATAGAAATTCTAATTTGAAATCATGAAATTTAGGGATTTTATATCAGTGAAATTGTATGTGAATGAAATGATTCATATTATTGATTTTATTCCCTGATGAAATTATTAATGTGTTCTGCTTACATGTAATTTTCATTGTCTTTGTAAGTTCCGATTCCAATTATTATCAGAACTCTTTTATTGTTCCATTGGATTTTTTTTTCTTTTGGTGTCTTGCATTGAGTTGAATAGGTGCAGTTAAAAGTTGAAAACCTATAATTGATTGCATAGTTTTTGCATGTTACGTGAATTAAAATCACATACCTTGTTTGAATTGTGATGGGACATTAATTGCAAAGCCGTGATGTGAATTTGATTGGAATTTAATTTGTTAATCTTGGTTTGGAAGGTCAAATAGCCTCTTTCAATGAATTAAGATATTTTCTCCTATGACGTGAATATGATTAATGCCTTGGGTTGAATGTTCGCAATTAATGTTTGTTATGTTATGGAATGAAAAAGGTTATATGTGAATAATAGCAGTTAAAAGGTATTTATTTATTTATTTATTTGAAAAAAATGATAAATTATGAATAATTGATTTATGTTAATTGAAGTTAATTGTTATAAGTGATTCAAAGATAAACTATTGTTTATAATTAATGACATTAAAGTTATACATATGATATACCTGATAAGTATGTTTATATATTTAAAGATAACACACATGTAGATTTAGATATGATTGATTGTCTATTAAAGTATATTTATTTTAACATCTTAATTGTATGATATTTGTCAGTTTAAACATCACCCAAAGGTAAACTTTAATGAATGACTTATATGATTACCTATCAATTTAAGTGTCATCCAAAGGTGAACTTTAATGCATGACTAATGTAGTTATTTTGTTTGGATCAATTAATTTTATGAAAGCATTAAAGATGATCTTGTATATTGTTTCCAACTTCTATGAATTTATTTGGTTTGAGCAACAATGTGGTTAAGTTTAATGGGCTAAACTTTGTTGATTAGTCAGACCAAATCCAGTTCCAACTAAATGTGTTTTGTAACATCCCAATTTGCGACATTAGGATTACGAGTAAAAATTGCGAGAATCCAAATTCAATAAGTCTTTACAATTAGCCAAAAATAAATCACAGTTCCAATTAATTACAAAATAAAACTCCAAATAAAATCACAAAACCCTAAGTACCTAAACTCTCGCAATCAACTTTTCGCTTTAAGCATCCCCTAGATTATCTACAACATCATTACTCCATATAACAACGATCATCGTAGGTGGAAGCCACAACCACAACATGCAAGGATGAGCTAACAGAATAAACATCAAATCAATGATATAACATTTATATCACAGTCGTTAAGTCTCTATCAGAATTCCGTCACATCGAGCAATATCAAAGCATAATAAGACTATAAAAAACAATACAACAACCCCTTATAAATTCCCTTAATCAGAATCATGACCAACCCATTAGCTTTACACCACCTGTCGAGCAAAGGCAACATGTGTCAATACCAATAATCTCTATTAACGTTTGTCTTCTTCTCTACTTTACCACACAATTCTTGTTTACCAAAACAAGATGATTCGAGTGGTCCTTTATCGTAGCTTCTGACCTATCTCCCTTGCTCCTTAAACTGCTCACATCAGCTCTAAAATCAACATGAGCCGAAACCCTAGGGGCAGGTAAGACATCCATCCCTTTCTACCCCTTTGAAAGAGGAAAGAGCAACACTCGAATCCTCAATCCCTTCTACCGCCCCTTAAGGACGAATAGACACATCTTTTCTACCAGCTCTTAAAGACAAAAAGATCCATCTTTCTGTGCAAGGGGAAAGGTGCCTACTCGAATTAAAGAAGTAAAGACATAAGGCATTCTCATTAACAGCCACAAAAAAATATCACAAGGGTATAAAGTCAATCCATATAGATAAATGAGTCAACATAGTACTTACCACACCCCTATATTACCTCACACACCGTATACATGATAACATCACCCATCCCTTCCCCCTGAGTACATGCTCCTAAATGTTGACGCGTCTAATATCTCTTTCTCCCACTTATTTGAAAAACATCAAAAGGGAAGGAGAGAAAGAATATCATTGCCTGACAAAGATGGAGTTAGTGAAGGATGTAGGGAGAGAAGGGGTCATGAAGAGAAATGGGAGAAAGGTAAGGAAGGTTGAATAAGAAGAGACTAGGACAATGTGAAAGAAGTGGGAACAGGGTAAGGCAAGGTCTGACGATGAAGGGTGCATGTTAGGTGGAAGAACTACTTGCGTGAGGTAGGTAAGTTCTGAGTACAAGTGATGGAAGATAGTCCAGGCAAAATGTGAGAACAACTTCCTTTAACCAGAGAATGCAGCTGAATGGAATAAGTGTAATGGAAACTTGATGCATAGAAGGTGTTTGATGAATGTGTGAATGAAAGAAATGGTTAGTGTTTTGAGTCTCTAAGCTCAGAAGGCCTTCCTACCAGGGAAGGAAACTAGAGGAGAGTGAGTGAATGAATATCCAAAGTCTGACCAAAAATTATAAGAAGCTTGAAATAATTCGGCAGCATTTCATTATACTTCAAAGCTGAGAAAATATAAAGAGATGGACCTCTTATTTATAGGTAAAGATGAGCCATCCTTCTGACCCAATTTCCCTCCCAAATTTAAATGAAAACGTGCAAGAGGCGTAAACTACATAGATCACACAACCTATGCTTCAAATTAGGTTAGCAAAGACACATGGGAAAAATGCCACTCGTGCGACTGTGCTTCAGAGGGTTTTGGCTGGGCCAATTCCTATTCTAGAAGCCTTTTTTCTTCATAATTCCAATCCGAAAGGTAAACTCTCAATCTAAAAATCAACCACTTTTTTCCTAACTATTGCTCCTTTGCTTTCCTTGGTTAAACAAGCTCCTTGGCTGGTTGTTCAATGACCTGCTAGCCTTATTGAACCCCATAAAACAACAATTACAAGTATTTATTAGTTAGAATCTTTCTAAGGTTTAGAGAGAAACAAGAAAAAGCTTTTAAAAGTCCTTTTTCTACTTCTCTTTCTTAGCCTTAGCTTAAGTTGATATTCCTTTTAATGGATTCCCTGAATAGGTTTCCACCATACCCTCCCTCTTAAAAAAGCATTTGTCCTCAAATCGGAAAGGTATAAAGAAGCACAACTTTGGTTTATTGCTTTCCTCCTGGATAAAAAATATATCTATAATAAGCATTAAATAGATTAATAATTAGTATAGTGATAATGGTTGAAAAACCGTTATTTTCATATGCTATTTTGGATTAAATTACACCATTTATTGCTTAGAATGAGCTTAGATCAAGTAAAACTCAATAAATGAGTCAGTAGAGAGTCAAAATTTGTTTTTAGCGATATTATGCTTGTTTTGCAGTAAATATGAGGAAACTGAAGATTGGGGACGAAAATGAAGGTCTTGACTCAAAAGAAATGAAGAAAATTGAAGAAAAGAAGCGTCTAGGCATCGCCTGACAGCAAAACCCTAGCGCCGGTCGGTCTGACGGGAGGAGAAGACAACAGATCCCTGACGTCGGGCGGTTTTGCGGCACAAGGGAAACCGCCGGGCAGTAGACCCTTACCGCCAGGCAGTTGTCAAATGGGCTTGGGCCTGTTTTCTGTTGCGCTCCTCAGTTATAAATAGCCCTGTTGCGATTTCCAATTCATTCTTTTGACAGAAGAGGGCGACCAGACCTATTTTTCATTCTCTAGAGAGGATCTCTTGGATGCTTAGGCTCCTTTTCATCTTTTCTAGGGTTTGCTTTCCATATCTTCCATTATTTTCATCTTGGTTCACCATGACAATGGTGAATTAAACCCTTTTGTTGTTGGGGGAACAATGTAATCTTTTGGTACTCTCTTTTATTGAAACTCTTGTTTAAATTATATGATTTTCATATGCGTTTATTATCAATTGTTGGATGCTCATACTGTGCTTAAAGCTTTTATCGTTTAACTCATTCGGTAACTATTATTTGCCTTTATTGATACGGGAACGTGCAGTAATGTCACGAACTGGTGAGTAATTCCTTGGTTAAGCAATACCACCTAGGGATAGGGGGGTAGGACGACCAATTCTTTTTGCTTCTGTTTGTAATGCGTTGCTAGTTACTAGGAGAGGCTAGGGATAGCAAGCCGATAATTAGTAATAGGCCCTTTTTGCCGAGGGATCGGGTTAAGGGGAGGCCAAGAAAGTTTGCATAACAATTAGATAATAAAGCAATTTACACAAGAGGAGTAAATAAGAGAGAGCGGATTAGATGAAATTGTAAACCCTCAACAACTCCATTCATTCATACTCTTTTCTCGTCAATTGAATCACTCATTGCATGTTTATTATCTGTCTTTGCATTCACCACAACTATTAATTTTTCTTTCACAAGTCTTACGATTTTGATTCATACGAATGATAAGGCCTTTCGAGTCTCATGGGAAGAACGATAATGGGTTTTACCATCTTTATTACTTGAAACAATATGGTACACGTGCCATTCAGTTAACAAGTTTTTGGCGCCGTTGCGGCGGACTCGAGGTTTGACGTATTTAGTAGTGTGAATTGACTGAATTTGACTTGTTTGTAATTACTTGTCTTTACTTTTATTTTTTTTATTGTGTTTAATTTTATTTTATTTTTCTGTAAAAGTGCTTTTAGGGGTATTTTCTCTTGTGTATGCAGGAAGGGATACATATTAGAAGCAGGAAAGATCAGCAACCTCTTCTCGAGGGATTACGAGACAGGAGAGGGAGGAAAGTTATACGTTCTGCACGTGAAAAATTTCCTTCTCCTGAAACAATCTTGCAATCTTCACCAGAATTTTTTTCACAAGGTAGAAAGGAGATGGCGGACCAACCTCCTCCAAGACGCACATTGGGGGACTCAGCAAACACTGTGGGTCCTTTGAATTTCAACAACATTGTCATTCCTGCGGACAATACCACGAATTTGGTGATGAGCCCTGCGCTCATCCAGTTAGTTCAGAGCAACCAGTTTAACGGATTGTCAAATAAGAATCCCTACAAACATTTGACTATCTTTGGCGAAATCTGCAATACTGTTAAGATGGCCGGAGTCTCGGATGAGAGGGTCGGACTTAGCCTATTCCCTTTTTCTTTGGGAGGAAATGCCAAAGATTGGTTGCACTCATTTGCTGAAGGGACGTTCAGAAACTGGGATGCTTTGGCGAGACAGTTCGTCACCAGATTTTTTCCGCAGACCAAGATTCATCAAGGGAAGCTCGAAATCTCGTCATTCAAGCAAGGGATGGAGGAAACTCTCGGACAGGCCTGGGACAAATTTAAAGGCCTGTTGAGAAAAACTCCAGTCCACGGATTCGACAAGACTTCTTATTTGCTCGCTTTTCTTAGAGGGCTGAATACTCAGTCTAAAATAATGTTGGATGTCTCGGCTGGAGGTAGTATTAATATGAAGACTGAAGACGAAGCTTATGATTTGATCGAAGAGATGGCCCTAAATGAAGTTTCTCAAAGTGAGAGGGGCGCACAGAAAGGAGGAATCTTGCATCTCCCTGCTAATGATGCAATGGATGCGCAAAATCATCTTCTTAACCAAAAACTGGACAAGCTAACAAAGGTTCTTTCCGAACTTCCAACAGGGCTAAGAAATATTTCTCAGACTCAACAACTTTGCGACTTATGCGGTGGTGACCACATCAATGGTCAATGTGCTTTTAACCAAGGTAATTCTAGCCAAGGTTGGAAGAACCACCCCAGCATTGGACATAATCAGAATAATGCTTCTGGGCAAGTAGGAGGCTTCTAGTAGCAACAACCTTCACCTTTATGGCAGCAGGTCAGCAGCTTAACAGAGACTGTCAGAGAATTAATTGACCGGTTTGATAGATTTATGAAAGTCTATGAGTCCGAAAAAGCAAGTGACCAAGCTAGTTTTAGAGCGCTGGAGACACAGATTGGGCAGCTGTCAAAAAGAGTTGACACCACAAAGAAGAATTAGTTTCGGGCTAACACTGAGGTTAACCCCAAAGATGAGTGCAAAGTTGTAATGACAAGAAGTAAACGGAAACCAGCAGAGGAAATAATTGAAATTGAGAGCAGCGAAGATGAAGATGAGAAGATGATTTGTAATGATAAATTTGAGGAGTAGAAAAGCTGCGAAGAGAATAATGAGAGAAAACAGAAGAGTCACCAAGAGTTATTCCGAGAAATTTTTAATCAGGTGACTGTTATTCCTGGAGCGTTTCCACAAATGCCTGAGTATGATAAGAGGGTCAAATATGATATTCGTGAGATAATTGATCTTGATGAGGAAGAAGAAGAGCATGCACGGATTGTTAAACCAAAGAAGAAGGACCATCCACAAAAATTGAAGGATTTAGGGAATTTGACTTTTCCTTGTGTGATCAATGATGTGGATATAGGGAGAGCTATGATCGATTCAGGATCTAGTGTTAATTTAATGTCTTTCAGTGATTTCAAAAAGATTGGAGGGTTAAAATTAAAACCAGCTAACACTACCCTGACAGTGACAGATGGATCCATATAAAAACCCATTGGTATAGTAGAAGACACAATTGTGCGAAGTGAGGAGTTGGAATTTTTGGTTGATTTCATAGTAGTGGATATGGTAAAGAATGGAAGAATCCCATTAATTTTGGGAAGACCGTTCATGAGGACCTCTCAGATGATGATACGTGTCTATGATGGGAGAATAATGTTTAGAGATCAAGACAAAGTGTTAGCCTATAGCGGATCTGAAGGAGCAAAGAAGATAATCATAAAAAGATCTAGATATAAAAAGGCTTGAAGAGAAGCAGGAAAAGAAGAAACTACCACAGGTAATGATTATCTTAATAACTGTACTATTTTGCAGGCACGAGGGGAGGAAAAGATAGATAGAGGAGAGTCACCTCATTCAAAGGACACACTATTTCCGCGGGGTGTGACTGTTAGATACAAAAACAGGAAATGGATTGTCAACAGGAAGCTCGAAGAGGAAGGAATGGTGGAAATTAGAAGGCCATATTCCACTACCGTTCGCCAAGTAGACAGATGAAAGCTGAGACAGCGGGATGATGAAGAATCAAATGTGAAGAAGAAGAGTTGATTGCTGAAAAGCACATTTTGTATTTTAAGACAATTTTATTTTATTTTTCTGTTGAACATGTAAATGTTAAATTTTTGAACAATTTTTGGGTAGCATCTACTGAGGGATGTTAACTTTTGGTATCTACTGAAGGATACCCGGAAGGTACACGTACTGAAGGGTGTTGGAAGGATGGCATTTACTGACAAATGCTAAACAGATTTGGGTCAGGCTCGCGACGTTAAACAAGCGCTACTAGGAGGCAACCTAGATTTTCTTCTTTACTTTTGCACTTTAAATTTTTAGAATAGGTTGAATTTTAATTCTAGTGTGTATGCTTGGCTTGAATACTTTTCTGAAGATGTTTTGACTGAATAATTTGAATGAGGAGCCTGTCTGATGATGATCTGATGTGAATGATTATTGAGTTGTGTTGCATGTTGATATCTTGTGAAACAGATGTGTGATGAATTATGATTGTGGTCATGATGCTAAGCCGGATGTGTGAATGAATGTATGTGAGAAAGCATGTTGTGTGAGGTATTGAGCTCCAGAGTTATTGTTGTATGTATTGTTCACAGTAAAGCTTGAATGATATTGCCTAAATCTTGATGATTGATTGAATTGCATGTACATGTCATATGATCAAGGCTATTTTTGGAAGCCCTTATTTAGCCAATATTTTACCCAAACATGCTTAAAAGTTTTGTACCTTTTTGAACCCTGGCCCTAAACAGAATGAAAACCCTTATACTGAAACTATTTACTTTGAATTGGGTTGATGATTCAAGGTTCAAGTTTGGGGTTGTGGGGAAAGTTTGAATGGCAAAAAGAAAGGCATTGAGCGCAATTGTGAAAAAGAAAAGCATAAGAAAAAGAAAAGAAAAGAAAAGAATAAAGATGAGCTCAATGGAAAAGAAAAAGGGAAGAAGTTGGGAAACAAATGAGATTGGTTGAAAAAGAGAGTTAAACTTGAACCTTGAATGATAAATGTGCTCTCCTAATTCAAAGATTTTGTGATCCAGAAAAACCAATTTTTCTTGATAGCCCAGCCTCATTACAAGCCTTGGAAAAGTCTTTTTGATGGCATTTGCATGTGAAGATGTTGATTGTTTAAGATGAATGGCAATTTTATTTCATGCAACTTGTGAATGATGAAGAGTTTTGGAGTGCTACCCTAAACACTTGAGTGATTGAATGAAACACTTTCTTGGTGAGAACTTCTAAATTTCATGATTGCATATTTACTTAGTGGACTGATCATTCATAATGTGTGACATCTGTCGAGGAAAGTGTAATTAAATTCAGGAGAGAACATGCATGCATCTTGATTTGATCTTACTGATGGTTTGAAATTGAGTAGGTCTCATCATGTACTTTAGGAATGTTGAATCATTGGATGAAAGTGTAGAAAGCCAAGTTTTTTTTTTAGTTTTGTTTTGTTTTGTTTTGCTTGAGGACAGACAAATTTCTAAGTTTAGGGTTGTGAAAACAGTTGAAAAACCGTTATTTTCATATGCTATTTTGGATTAAATTACACCCTTTATTGCTTAGAATGAGCTTAGAATCAAGTAAAACTCAATAAATGAGTCAGTAGAGAGTCAAAAGCTGTTTTTAGTAATATTATGCTTGTTTTGCAGTAAATATGAGGAAATTGAAGATTGGGGACGAAGATGAAAGTCTTAGACTCAAGAAAAATGAAGAAAATAGAAGAAAAGAAGAGTCTAGGTACCACCCGGTGGCAAACCCCTAGCGCTGGACGGTCTGACGGGAGGAGAAGGCAGCAGACCCCTGACACCTGGCGGTTTTGGGGCACAAGGGAAACCGCCGGGCGGTAGACCCTTACCGCCAGGTGGTTGTCAGATGGGCTTGGGCCTGTTTTCTGTTGCGCTCCTCAGTTATAAGTAGCCCTGTTGCGATTTCCAATTCATTCTTTTGACAGAAGAGGGCGGCCAGACCTACTTTTGAGGATCTCTTGGATGCTTAGGCTCCTTTTCATCTTTTCTAGGGTTTGCTTTCCATATCTTCCATTATTTTCATCTTTTCTAGGGTTTGCTTTCAATTGAATCACTCATTGCATGTTTATTTTCTGTCTTTGCATTCACCACAACTATTAATTTTTCTTTCACAAGTCTTACGATTTTGATTCATACGAACGATAAGACCTTTCTAGTCTCATGGGAAGAACGATAATGGGTTTTACCATTTTTATTACTTGAAACGATATGGTACACTTGCCATTCAGTTAACAAGTTTTTGGCGCCGTTGCCGGGGACTCGAGGTTTGACTTATTTAGTAGTGTGAATTTACTGAATTTGACTTGTTTGTAATTACTTGTCTTTACTTTTATTTTTTTTATTGTGTTTAATTTTATTTTATTTTTCTGTAAAAGTGTTTTTAGGGGTATTTTCTCTTGTGTATGCAGGAAGGGATACACACTAGAAGCAGGAAAGATCAACAACCTCTTCTCGAGGGATTACCAGACAGGAGAGGGAGGTAAGTTATACATTCTGCACATGAAAACTTTCCTTCTCTTGAAACAATCTTGCAATCTTCACCAGAATTTTCTTCACAAGGTAGAGAGGAGATGGCGGACCAACCTCCTCCAAGACGCACACTGGGGGACTCAACAAACACTGTGGGTCCTTTGAATTTCAACAGCATTGTCATTCCTGCGGACAATACCACAAATTTGGTGATGAGCCCTGCGGATAATACCATATTTTTAAAAGGGTTGTATAAAGAAGAATGGTATGACAATTAGTTTAAAAGAGAAGTTATCATTTAAAGAAATTGGGGAAGAATTAGAGGATTGGAAACCTTCCCTTTTTGGTTCCATTGTAATTGTAGGAGGAGAAGTTGCCATCAGTAGCAATTTCTCCTTTTCTCTCTTTTCTTCTTCTCTTATCTCTTCTTCTCTTCTTTCTTCTTCTTCTTCTCCTCTCTCTTCTTCTGTTCTCTCTTCTTCTCTTCTTTCTTCTTCTTCTTCTCTTCTCTCTTCTTCTCTTCTCTCTGTTGAGATTGTTGATAAGGGAAGCACTGATTTAGCTAACCTTAATCTCACAGTGCTTAGATCACTCTGTTTTTGATGGTGACGACACATTATTAATAACACATGTTTTGTTATGTGTACATGTTCTATTGCTTATTGATTAATATCATGTTGAACATGTTTTGTGTTGATTTTGATATGTGAATGCACATTTACTGAGCTTGTATATGTTACATCATTTCTGGTTGCATTACACATAATTTCGAAGAAGAAAACCACATGCATCATTGTGAACTTAAACTGTGTGGAAAATCTGATAGTTCAAGTCGACTTCATTATTAATTGAATCGAGTGTGACTGAAGACTTTGCACAGATTTTAAAATACAGTGCTATGAGAGATTTTGCATTGAAAAGAGTTTCAAAATGTATAGATGTGTCAAAGTCGACTGTGTACGCTTTGCATTCGACTTTGTTAGTTGTTTTATTTGAGATTCTGTTATGCTTGTGAACAGTAACGACTATATTTTTAAAAGTTAGTTAAGCATTGAATGAGAGTCAACTGTATTGAATGCGGAATTAATTTGTTTGACCTGACAACTACTAATTTGACTTAACTGTTATTACTTTCAGAAGCCAGTCGATTGTATTAGTAGCTTAGTCGACTACAGGAGCGTCTGTTTTATAGAAATCTATAAATATACGAGACCTGAGTTGTTTCAGAGAACTTTTGGAAAACTAACATTTTCATATTCTGTTTCAGATTGTTTCTCTGTGATTTAGAGCTCCAAGAACTCATCAAGAAGACCGTGGTGATCATTCTTTGAAGAGGTTCTGAAGGAGAATTCTGCTGTGCTTACTGCTTGATCATTATCCGTACAATTGAGGTGTTCTCTGTTTGATAAAGAATAGTCTTGCATTCCATCGTGATTGCAGTTGTACCTGTTGTGATTACAGGGGGTAGACTCGTGGAGTCTGGACACTTTGAGGATTGTTCAAAGTGGGTTGCAGATTGCAGAAGAGGGGATATCTTGCTGCAAGTCTTGCTGTTTGTACTGCCTATATTTTGGTTAGAGGGTTAGAGAGGTGTTTTATATTTTTGACGTGGAGGTCTCTATAAAAGCCTTGTTGTAAAAACCTTGACCATTATAATGCATTTGCTTCCTGGGATTGGAAGGACACTGAATGTAGGCATTGAGGCCGAACCAGTATAAAAACTTGCGTTTGAATTTTCTATCCCTACTTTTTTACATTCAGTCGACTCTGTAATTTGCGTAATCTACTTTGATATTTCGCTGCACTTAAATTTTTTTAGTACTTGTGTTTCAAGAAATTGTGCAAAGGTTTCTACTTTGTGAAAAAGATCTTAAAAAGACCTTGATTTTGAAACCTCACCAATTCACCCCCTCTTGGTGTTGAAACGAAGCCTACTTGTTTTCCAACAATTGGCACCAGAGTTGCTTTTCATAAGATATTTGAAAAGCTAGTCGACTTCTGTTTTTCTTGACTCGACTATATACTTGGGGATGGCTTCCAGTTTTCAAAATTTTGGTGAAGGTGCATCTACAAACAGACCACCTCTGTTTGCTGGTGAAAATTATCCTTTTTGGAAAATTAGAATGCAATTTTTTCTTGAATCCGTGGATAGAGGAATTTGGGATGCAACTTTGAATGGTACTTTGATAACGGTCTAAAAACCGTTATTTTTACACTTAAATTTGATATCAAATCACAACCTTTATGGCTTAAAATGAGCTTAGAATCATGCAAAACTCTTAGTTTAGTCATGAGAGAATCAAAAGTGGTTTTTAAAGATATTATGCTTGTTTTTACATTGTTTTGGCAGGATTTGATGAGAATTGAAGGATGAAAGTGAAGAAGGGAGGACTTAGACTCAAGAAAGGAAGAGAAAAGAAGCAAAAGAAGAGTGAGGTCCACCGCTCAGTGCCAATTCCAGCACCGAGCGCCAGCTTCGAGGAGGAAGCCATTGTATCTCGCTTGAGCGGCGATGCTGAGCGTCCGGCGATTCTGAGGGCCAGCACTAAGCGCTAGATTCCACCGCTAAGCGCCCTGTGATTATGAGGTCTACCGCTGAGCGCCTAAATGATGGGCCTGGGCCAAAATTCTATTAATTTTCTGTGTTATAAATAGCGTCAGTGCGACCCTCAGAGTAATCTTTAGGCAGAGGAAGACTTTAGAGCAATTTCTACACTCCTTGGAGGCGATTTCTTGGATGCTTAGGCTTCAATTTATTAAATCTAGGGTTTACTCTTTCATCTTTTCCATTAATTCCATCTAGTTTCACCATGTCTATGGTGAATTAATCCCTTTGTTGTTGGGGAACAATGTAGTCCTTTTGAAACTCTCTTGTATCAAATTTCTTATTTCACATGCTTTTATTATCAATTGTTCGGGTTTTCTTTTCTGATGATAATGCTTACATTGTTTAACTCATTCGGTGTTATGATTTTTGATTTTGTCAATACGAGAACGTACGGGAAAATCTAAAGCTGATTAGAATTATCTTGATAATGAAATACTGCCTAGGAATAGGGGTAGTATGATCAATTGCTTTAAGCTTCTGTACTTTAATGCTGTTAGCATAAAGCTAAAGAGAAGAAATTTTGATGATGTCTCAAAGTCAAGTCTCCAGTGCTCTTATTGCAGGAAGATCTTGATGAAGACTTCTTTTTATATTAAAGCTTTTTTTAATTTAGTAGATTGATGTATAGGATGTGGTTTATCTTTGATTCTATGTATTGCTTGCCTTAGGTTGCGTTAAAATTAATTTTTAAATCAGAGAACCTCATTTTATACTCAAGATAATTGATTATTAAATTACAATAGTCAATTATCAATAATTAATTATGACTTGCCATAATTGATTATCATGAGCAATTATGAGAATTTTTAAGCAAGTTTTTTACCGTTGTGCATTCATTAAATGCATAATCAATTACCATAAGTGGAAAATTGATTATCACAATTAATTAGTTGACAATGGATTTTTGGAGGTATCCTTGAGTGAGATCTCTATAAATTAGATTGGAACTCTCATTCTAAAATACGAAAAATATGAAATATAGTGTATTTTTCTATATTCTTATCTGCAGTGTGCGGTGATAAGTATTCTAGGGTTTGCTGAACCCCTGTGTTGTGGCTTTGAGAACTTGGCGTGTTGGCATAGAGCGAGAACTTTCACAGGTGGTGTGATTGAGTGTTGTTGCTGTTGGCATAGAGCGAGAACTTTCACAGGGAGTGTGATTGAGTGCTGTTGCTGTTGCTGAGTTGAAAGCCTATCATCCTTCGTGAAGTATTCGGAGGAGGTGTTCATCCTTTGTGAAGATTCAGAGGAGGTGTTCATCCCTTGTGGGTTACAGGGGAAGTGAGTTTCATCTCTTGGGGTAACAAGAGAGGTGTTCTAACCTTAAACTGTTTTATTTTCTTTGTGATTGTAACAGTTTGTTGATTTGTGCTAGTGAAACGTTAATTCTCGGTTGAGATTAACAACTGGATGTAGGATCTCTGTGATCTGAAGCAATATAAAAATTACCTGTGCAATTTTCTCTCTTCCTTACTCTTTTAATTTGTTTAAATTGTTTTAAGGAAATTGTTTTTGAGAAAATTATTAAAAGAAAGATTTGCGATAAGACACCAATTCACCCCTCTTGGTTTGTTGAACGCGTTAACCATTCCGCTGCACCGCTCTGACAAATGCGTTGGTAATTACTAGGGAGACTTGGAATGGTAAACTAATAATTGGTAATAGGCTTTCTTCGTCGAGGAATCGGGTTTTGGTACTTTAGAAAGTTGCATGACATTGATAATAAAGCGAATTTAATAAGAATAGTAGATATAGGAGGGTGGATAAGGATGAAATTGTAAACCCCAACAAACTTATTCATACATATCTTTTATTTGCCAATTCATTCAAATTTTCATTTGCATGTTTAGATTTAGTTTTACATTAACCTTACAAAATTATTCTGCTTTTAAGTCTTATGCAATCAATTTACATGAAAGATAAGGCCTACTAACATTGTTGAAGGAAAATCAATTTTGATTTTTTTAGGAAAGCACAGTGTGATGTTAAAGCCAAAAATATCATTGCGTCTACACTAACTGTTGATGAATTTTTCAGCATATCTCAATGCAAATCTGCCAAGGAGATGTGGGATGTCTTGGAAGTCACACATGAAGGCATTGATGAAGTCAAGAGAGCAAGGAAGAATTCTTTGATTCAGGAGTATGAACTTTTTAGGATGAAGGCTGGAGAGACAATCTATGAAGTCTAGAAAAGATTCACACACATTGTAAATCACCTTATGGCTCTTGGCAAAGTGTTTGACAAAGAGGAAATCAACATCAATATATTGAAAAGTCTGAATAGAAACTGATAACCAAAAGTCACTGCAATCTCTGATTCCAAAGACCTTACAAGCATGAATATGGCTACCTTGTTCGGCAAGTTAAAGGAACATGAGTTAGAACTAGGAAAGTTGAACGATGAAGAAGAGATTGAAGAAAAGAAGTACATTGCTCTGAAAGAAACAAGCAAGAAAGCCTCAAAGTCAGAGGATGACTTAGATGCAGAGATGGACGACAAAGAAATGATGACCATGATGGTAAGAAAGTTCAATCGAGTTATGAAAAATGATAGTCAAATTACTAAGCATGCAGGTCAGAGTAAAGCAAAGAAAGACTTCATATCAAATGTTGTCCAATGCTATGAATGTGGGAAAGAAGGACATATCAAACCAGATTGTCCAGAATTAAAGCCAAAGCAGAAAGCAAATAGAAGGTTTCCACAAGACAAAAATAGAAAGCACAAAGGAGCTTACATTGCCTCGGAAAACAGTGATTTTGATACATCAAGTGATGAAGATGTTAATCATGAGGAAAAATCAAATATATGTATATGGCTGGAGCATCTTGGGATGAGTATGACAGCGATGCAGATTTTGAGAATGAACCAATAGAGGTGAAGTATGATTTGCTGATTGAAGCATTCAAGGAAATTCATGCTGAAGCTATCCGACTGCAATACAAGGTTAATCGACTTAACTCTGAGAGAAGAAATTATGAGCATAAAATTAATAACCTTGTCAATGATAATGAGAAATTGCAACAGGAATTAGATGAAGCTTTAATGCCTGCTAAAGAGTTTAAAATTGAGTCTGTTACAGTAGAAAAAGCATGTGATAAATGTCCTACTCATATTGAACAAATAGATTACTTGACTAGCACGCTAGCCAAATTCACTCAAGGTAGAGACAATTTAAATGTTGTATTAAAGTCTTCTGGTAGAGCTATTTATAGACAAGGAATAAAGTATAAACCTCAGTCTAACAGAAGCAATGCAAAGAAATTTATTGATTTAAGCAAGCCTGTGAAGCATGCATGTTTTTACTACAATTGTATTGGTCATATTGTTAGAAACTATTACTACAGTAGAGTTGGAGTTACAAAAGGTTTATATGTGTGGATACCTAAGGAACATCTGACCTCAACTAACAATCAAGGACCCAAGTTCAAATGGGTACCTGCAACCAAAACTTAAACTGTTTTGCAGGATTACAAACAGGTGCAATGAGAACTCAAGGATGAACTACATTGACTATATCAACCATCTTGAGTATCTACAACTGGTAACACGTATCACCTTACTGCATCATGTATGAAATAATTTATTATATGAAATATGATTTTTTGTTGGTTGCATGATTGATTGTTGAATGATTTGGTTGAAAAATTGTTTTCACGAGTTTTAGTCGACTGGATTATGGACATAGTCGAATTTGTAACTCTGTACGTGTGTACTCTGTTTTTGGAAAACTTTGTCTTAATGTTTTGTGTTTTTAACCAAATCGACTTGAGTATCTGTTTTGAACTGTTAATATTTAAAAATTCTAAATGGGCTTTTTGAATGAGATCCAATGCGCGCCTATATATATGTGTGTGTGTGTGTCTATATATATATATACATATATATATATATACATATATACATATATATCTACATATATATATATATACATATATATATATGTATATATATATATATATATATATATATATATATATATATATATATATATATATATATATATATATATATATATATATATATATATATATATATATATATATATATATATATATATATATATATATATATATATACCGGTGCTCTGCATTCCTATGGATCATACACTCTGTAGACAAAGCCCTTATTTTGATTAAAAGAAGGCTCTATAATCACTGAAATATGGCTGCTTCGTCATCCCGCCCCGGAAAGCGACCAATGTCTGCAATGAGGGAGGCTGATCCTTTTGGCTGGTTCAATGATGATGAGAAAAGAACTAACTTCATATGCAGGTGGGGGTTCAAGGAAATTATTTGGCACAAATGCATGAACCTTCACTTCTTCCGCAACGAAGGCTTTGCATTCCAAGAGTGGCTGGAAAAGGCAGGTCTAACAAAGTTTGTGTAAATGCAAGGTGACTGTTATCCAAGCTTGGTCAAAGTTTTCTATTCAAACATGAGAAGAGATGGAAACAGTCTGAGATCAAGAGTGAAAGGTGTTGATATCACCATTGACTACTTCATCTGGAAGAACGTAACAGGTCTTCTTGAAGAAGGTCTATTAGCACATCATGGTATTCTAGGGTTTTACAAAAAGGACTTATACAATTGTTTCTTAAGGAATCCTGATATGGCTAATAAAGGTGAATTGTTTAGCATCAAGGACTTAAGGATGGATGAATGCCTATGTGCGTATATGATCACTTGGATACTACTTCGTTGTTGAATGAAGAAGACATATATCTGTTATATGCTCTATTATCTGATACTCCAACGAACTGGGCCTTTGCAATTCGTAATCACATGATGAAGTTCACAAAAAGCCAAGGGCTCTGTCTGCCATATGGGGTCTTCATAAGCATTGTACTATAATTGCAAAAGGTGGACCTCACAAATGAGAAGGTTATCGTTTGCAATAAGAAAATGGTCATGGGAAAGCTATTCTTAGACTCCACTGGTTTTACGAAATTGAGAAGAGACTGGATCATAATTGATGACATTCCTAGCATAGATGAAACGAATCCCATAAACATTGATTCATCAAGATACAAGTTTCACCCTCAAACCTTATTTGAAAAATTTGTGGATGAAAGGTTTAAGAGACTTGATGACAAGATGATGCTACTGTAGAAATCATTATTTGATCTACACAGAAAGATGGATTATGCACTAAGAATACATGCCTTTGGCAACACTTCTTTGGATGATTCTGATAGCGGGAAGGACAATGCCAATAAAAAGATTATAAAGTCCTTTGAATCAGAATAAGAGTCCTGTGCTTGCAGCCGTGTGTTCTGAGTCTATGTTTTGTTTTGCTTTTAGTGTTTTTCGTTAATGGCTTAAAATTGCCATTACATTTTGCTATGTTTTGGCCTTGTTCTAATAATCAAATTGTAATACCTTATGAATAAGTAATGAAAGTAGTAGTTTGATTCAATATCATTTGCTTTAATCTGTTTGATTAAATCTGTTCTGATTGAATGATTGAATCGACTATGTGATGATTGAAGTTGACTATGTATGTTTTCACTGTTACATTAAACTGTTTTGCATATTCACTTCTTATTTGATTAATTTTCTTGCATTACTGTTGAACTAAATTGCTTGGTCTTCAAAAGACTCTGAAAGGTTTTGCAGGAAACATTGCTTGGAACTTAGTGCTGGATCATATTTGTCTGGAAAGTAATGAAATTGACTGTATTATTGGATCAATCAACTTCCAAATACAGAGGGTTATAAATTCCAATTATTGGAATTTGGTTACCAACTTTCTTGATTTTTTTATATCAGTTTTCTTCAATATATCTCTATTCTTATATGACTGTTTGACAATGAGATTATATTGTGAGATTGTTGATAGTTGTATCTTTGCTTGATTGAATTGTTCAATCATATACGAACTGATTGCATGCTCTTATATCTATGTGACTGCATTGTGCATCTAATTCTGATTTTGCTGTATGCATAATGATAGGGGGAGCATTAGTTGTTTGCATAGATGTTTCACATGCCTACATTCTAGGGGGAGCTTACATATCTCATGTGAATATCTGTGATAAGGGGAGCATCACTACATGTTTAAACTGATTATTTTTACTGATGCATCTCTAATATTTTTCTGGTTATCAACATATCCATATCTAAAAGCAAAGCTTTTTTGCTAATGCACAAAGGGGGAGAAATATTGTGAAAGATTGGTTAATATGTTTATTTTGCTTGATATGTGAATGTTTGCTTGATAATGCATTATTCAGAGTAATTGTGGTGAAGTATACTTTGAACTTGCTCTGATACATTTGCTCTGATATATTGATAATGGATAAAATCACTTAATTCTATTTGTTTGCGTACACATATGGTTATTTATTAATCATGGTTGTGCATCATAAAAAAGAGAGGGAGATTGTTGAGATTGTTGATAAGGGAAGCATTGGTTTAGCTAACCTTAATCTCACAGTGCTTTAATCGCTTTGGTTTTTGATGATGACAACACATTATTAATAACACTTTGGTGAACTTATATTGTGTGGCAAATCTATATGTTCTAAGTCGACTCTAGTATTAATATAGTCGATTAAGACTAAAGACTTTGCACAAATTTTCAAATACAGTGTTGTGTGATATTTTACATTGAAAAGAATTTTAATATGTGCTGAAGTGTCTAAGTCGACTATGCAATGTGCATTCGACTCAGTTAGCTGTTTGATTTGAAATTCTGTTATGCTTGTGAACAGTAACGACTATATTTTCAAAAGTTTGTTATAACATTGATTGAAAATCAACAGTACTAATTGTGAAATAAATTGTTTGACTTGACTGCTACTAGTTTGAATGAACTGTTATAACTGTTAGGAGACAGTCGACTCAATTAGTACCTAGTCGACTAGAAGAGTGTCTCATTTATATAAATCTATAAACAGATGAGACTTGCTAAATCACACAACTTTTGGTTGAACTGAAAATTTCATTTGCTGTTTCAGATTGATTCTGTGTGATTAAGAACTCCAAGAACTCATCAAGAAGACTGTGGTGATCTGATAACGATTGAAAAAATGCTATTTTCATATGCTATTTTAGACCAAATTACTCCCTTTACTGCTTAGAATGAGCATAGAATCAAGTAAAACTTATTAAAAGAGTCAATCGAGAGTCAAAAGCTGTTTTAGCGATATTATGCTTGTTTTGCATTGTTTTGCAGCAATTTTGATGGAAGTGAAGAATGGAGGCAGAGATGAAGGTCTTAGACTTAGGACAGAGGAAGAAAATCAAGAAAAGGAGAGTCTAGGAACTGCCCGATGGCAAAAATGCACCGCCGGGCGGCCTGATGCGAGGAATGGCACCCTGGCGGTGACGCCTGGCGGATTTGCGATACGAGGCAAACCGCCAGGCGGTGGAATCCCGCCGCTGGGCGGTTTTAAGGCAAGAGGCAAATCGCCGGGAGGTGGTCTGTTGGGCTTGGGCCTGTTTTCTGATGCGCTCCTCAGCTATAAATAGCCCTGCTGCGACTTTATTCTGATTCTTTTGACAGAAGAGGGCGGCCAAACCTACTTTTCACTCTCTAGAGAGGATCTCTTGGATGCTTAGGCTCCTTTTCATCTTTTCTAGGGTTTGCTCTTCCATTCTTCCATTATTTTCATCTTGGTTCACCATGACAATGGTGAACTAAACCCTTTTGTTGTTGGGGGAACAATGTAATCTTTTGAAACTCTCTTTTATTGAAACTCTTGTTTAATTATATGATTGTCATATCCTTTGTTTATCGATTGTTGGGTTTCTCTTCTGCGCTTAAAGCTTTTATCGTTTAACTGATTCGATAACTGTTATTTGTCTTTACTGATACGGGAACGTACGGTACTGTCATGAACTGGGGGAAATTCCTTGATCAATGAAATACCACCTAGGGATAGGGAGGTAGGACGGTCAATTGTTTTTGTTTCTGTTCGATAATGCGTTGCTAGTTGCTAGGGGAGGCTAGGGATAGCAAGCCGGTAATTACTAATAGGCTCTTTTTGCCGAGGGATCGGGCAAATGGTAGGCCAAGAAAGTTTGCATAACAATCAGATAATAAAGCAAATTTAACAACAGGAGTAGATAAGAGAGGGCAGATAAGACAAAATTGTAAACCCCCAACAACTCCACTCATCCATACACTTTTCGTGAATTGAATCAACTCATTGCATGTTTAATTTCTGCTCTTGCATCCACAACAATTAATTTTATTTATGTATAAGTCTTATTATTTTAATTCACACGAACGATAAGGCCGTGAGTTCTTTGGGAGAGAACGATATCGGGTTCTACCGATTTTATTACTTGAAATGATCTGGTACGCTTGCCAGTGAGTCAACATGATCATTCTTTGAAGAAGTTCTGAAGGATGATTTTTTTGTGCTTACTGGTTGATCATACTCTGCACATTGCGATGCTTGCTTGCTGATCAAGATTTCTCTCAATCTTTGTAAAGATTGTGACTGTTGTACCTGTTGTGATTACAGGGGTTGACTCGTGGAGTCTGGACACTTTGAGGATTGTTCAAAGTGGGTTGCAAATTGCAAAAGAAGGGACATTTTGGTGCAGATCTTGCTGTTTATAATGCCTATATTTTGGTTAGAGGGTTAGAGAGGTGTTTCATATTTCTGACGTGGAGGTCTCTATAAAAGCCTTGTTGTAAAAACCTTGACCATTATAGTGCATTTGCTTCCTGGGATTGGAAGGACACTGGATGTAGGCATTGAGGCCGAACTAGTATAAAAACCTACGTTTGAATTTTCTATCCCTACTCTTTTACATTCAGTCGACTCTGTAATTTGCGTAGTCTACTTTGATATATCGCTGCACTTAAATGTTTTTATTACTTGTGATTCAAGAAATTATGCAAAGGTTTCCACTTTGTGAAATGAATTTGAACATGTTCTTCAAAATTTCATTCAGAATAAAGATTTGAACATGTAACACATAACAATACATGTGTTATTAATAATGTGTTGTCATCATAAAAAACCAGAACACTGTGAGATTAAGGTTTAGCTAAACCAGTGCTTCGCTTATCAACAATCTCTTCAATATCCCCTCTCCTGCAGTCTTTGTAACTTTGAACAATCCTCAAAGTTCCTAGAACGCAACACGTCCTTTTTCAGTAATCACAACAGGATAGCTACAATCTTCACAAGATTGAGAGAAGTTGATGATCACTTTTCCATTACACCTCAATGTGTAGTATGATCAAGCTTTTCTTTCAGCATAGCCTTGCTCGTCTCCATGGTCTTCTTGATGAGCTCTTGGAGCGTTTTCACAGAGATCAAAAGCTGAAACAAAAGAATGAATTGTTAGAATAGCCAAAGTCTCTGTGTAAAATAGAATCACATATATTTATAGTTTACTGTAAAACAGACGCTCAAGTAGTCGACTTTACTACTAATACAGTCGACTGTAACCAGACAGTTATGACAGTTAAAACAATTAGTAGCAGTCAGACCAGCCAAATTGATTACACATTAAATTCAGTTGACTAGTAATTAATGCTTGACTAAAGAATAAAAATATAGCCATTATAGTTCACAAGAATTAACAAAAATTCAAAACATAACCAACTAAGTCGAGTTGCCTGCGCATATAGTCGACCAAGTCACTTCAATACAGTTTTGAAAATCTTTTCTTTGCAAAATTACTCACAGCACTGTTTTTGAAAATCTGTGGAAGTCACGAGTTTTAATCGACTTACTTCATAATGAAGTCGACTTAAAACTTGTAGTTTTGCCACATAATATAAGTTCAACCAAGTGCATGTGGTTTTCTTTTCTGAAACATATGTTATGCAATCACAAATGATATCTCATGTAGAAAAGCAGTGAATATGCACACACAATATTGCAGAAAGATGTTAGTTATTTTGGGCTTTTAACGTCACCACCAGAATCGACGTCTATACGGGTGACGTGAATGGGACGTCGGTTTTTTGCAGGTGCGACGTCGATATAGACGTCGGTTTAGTTCAAAGAACGACGTCTACAAAGACATCAGTCATTGCGCTAACCGACGTCTAAGGTTACCTTAGACGTCGGTCTGTAACACTTGAGACTTCTATAAAGCCGTCAAACATTGCATTAATCGACGTCTTTGGGACATCATAACGTCGGTTTTTACATTAACCGACGTCTATGAAGTGATCGTTGTGTTTTGGTGCGGTTTTTGTCGTGTCGTGGGGTAGCGTAGTAGCACCTCCTTCCTTTGCTAGTTTCTTCGTAAGAAAAAGTTGCGTCTTTTGGACTTCTCATGGCATTTCAACCCAAGGACAAACTTGGGTCGTTGCCTAGGTCCATTCTGACCGCCAATGAAAAAAATATGGTGAGAATACACCGTATACTTTTTCGTTGATGGTCAGAATGGACATAGGCAACAACCCAAGTTCGTCCTTGGGTTGAAATGCCATGAGAAATTCAAAAAATGCAGGTTTTCCTTACGAGGAAACTAGCAAAGGGAGAAGGTGCACTACGCTACACAAAGACACAACAAAAAAATCGCACCAAAACACAACGAAAACTCATTTTAATCGGTTTAAATTAGAGATAATACATCAAAGATTACTTTAATCAAAGTAAAACCAACTTTAAATAGTTAAAAGGAGAGGAAACTTACCTAGAAATGCATAGCAACAAAGAGAAAATGCAAAGACTATCAAAGTGTTGGTTTGCAAACCGCTGGTTCGCAGTGTTATTTAACAAGAAATTAGAAGTCTGTTGTACACAGAACCGACGTCTAAAATAGCAAATACGTCGGACGCCTGACTAATATGACGTCCATTCAATTTAAAAATTAATATTTCTGTTGTAAATAGACGTCGGCTTGGCGGGATGAGACGTCTCGTGGGCGGAAGCGAATGACTTTTCACATACCTGGTAGGATTATAGATGTCCGTACCTGAGTCAACTATTGTCTAGAATTGTATATCGACGTCAATGTGGTGGGATCCGACGTCTATATGGCTAAAAAGAGTGACTATTCACCTGCCTGACAGACATATAGGCGTTAGTTAGAATGAGCCCGACATCTATATGTTTGACAGGTTGGTGAGTAGCATTAATTTCCGCCATATAGACTTTGGGGGCCCGATCAATGTGGCGGGATCCGATGTCCATAAGGTTGAAAAAAGTGACTATTCACCTGCCTGACAGACATATAGGCGTCAGTTAGCAGGAGCTCGACGCTTATATGTCTGTTAGGTAGTTGAGCAACATTAATTTCCGCCATATAGATGTCGGGGGCCCCAACGAACCGACGTCTATAAGGCTAAACGAAATGACTTTTCACTTAAAGGTAAGAAATATAGACGTCAGGTTGGATGGAGTGACATCTAAAATTCTATAGACGTCAGAGATCGACCTTACGGACGCCTATATTGCCAACTTATTTACGGAAATGCCACCGGTCATCAATATACGTCGTGCTTATCCTTAACCGACGTCTAACGTGTGACGTTAAATAACGTTTTTGCACTAGTGACATATACAAAAATTAACACAAACATGTTCTTCAAGAATTCATACACAATAAAGTTTTGAACATGTAACACATATCAATACATGTGTTATTAATGATGTGTTGTCATCATTAAAAACCTGAAACACTGTGAGATTAAGGTTTAGCTAAACCAGTGCTTCCCTTATCAACAATCTCAACAATCTCCCCCTTTTTTGATGGTGCACAACCATGATTAATAAATAACCATGTTTGTACACAAAACATCACATAACAAACAATCATATAATCACATTGACTCAAAGCTCATATAAGCAAACAATATTAGAGCAAGTGATTAATGATTTAAAACAATCTATCAGAGTAAAAAAGAGTTAATATAAACATTTCAGACAATATTTACTCTGTATCAACATTATCAAGCAATCAAATATCAAGCAATATTAAGCAAATAAACTTTTCTCCCCCTTTGTGCATTAGCAAAAAAGGTATGGTCTAAGATAATGATATGCTGATAAAAGAGATACTAGAGATGCATCAATGTAAAACAAATTAATAAATTAATGATGCTCCCTTTGTCACAAATATTCACATGAAAAATTAAATCTCCCTCTAAAGTGTAAGCATGTGAAAAAATCTATGCAAACATGTAATGCTCCCCTTGTCATTATGCATGTTTTAAAAACAAAACCCAGATGCACAATGCAGTTACCATAAGTATCAGAGCATATATCAATATGTATCATAATTGTATCAAAATCAGAATTGCAAACAATTCAATCAAGCATAGATACATTCATTAACAATCTCACAATATAATCTCATAGATAAATCAATCAGATAGAAAGAACGATATATTGAAGATAAAACAATATATGATATAAAATCATTAAAACCAAATAACCAGATACCATTTTATGGAATTCATAACCCCTGTAAATCAATAGTCGATTGGTCCATTGTTCAAGTCGATTTCATTGCTCTTCATTGAGTAGAAACTCCAATTGTAAGTTCAGAAGCAATGTTTTCTGCAAAGCCTTTCAAGATCTTTTGAAGATCAAGCAATTTAGAATCATACGAATGCAAGAAAATATACAGTTAAGAAGTGAGTATGCAAAAGAATAAATGTAACAGTAAACATGTGCATAATCAATTTCAGTAAACATTCAGTCGATTTAGTTTCAATTAATCTAGAATTAATCATCAACATAAGACAAATAGGATTAAAACTAAAAGCAACTAATTTAATTAAAGTTCTCAAAACATATTACAACTGATTACACCTAGTAGCTAATGACATATAAAGCCATCTTACAAAAAGTAGCTAAGAAGAAACAAACAACCAAAATATTAAGATATGATATTAGTTTTTCATTATCTTTTTGTTAACAAAATGTCTAAGAACCATATCACTTTTGCCATCGCCAGAATTCTCTTCTTCAGTAGTTTCATTCGTGTTCTTCTCTGTAGATGTATCAGGAGTGCATTCTTCTTCAGATTCTTCAGCATTCATTTCTTTTGACATAAATTTTTCTTTCAATTCCAAAGCAATATTTCTTTTCTCTTCATGCATATTCCTTAAGACTTTCAATTCTTTTAACACAATTCTCTCAAATTCAGATTTTGCCCTGTAGTGAGTAGTGCCAACATACATTGTTTCGTTATCATTATTTGCAGCATCATTCTTAAACACCCATCCTTCAGGCATCTTCATCATCTGCATCATGTGTAGAGCTGACTTGTCAATTAGACTTGTTCTGTTATATGACTCACTTGATTCGCCTATGTAGTCGACTTTAAAATAAACTAGAATTTTTGAAATAAAGACACAATAATGCAGTTTTGTAGATTCCAACTTTGTGACTTTTAACATGTTATCCGAAATAGCTGCAGGCTAATCTACTTGAATATTTTCCTTCAATGCCTTTAGCAGAAGTAAATCTTCGAAAGTGGCTTGAGCATGATTTCCTCCTCTTGGCATCAGTATCCATGAAATAACAAAGATTGCAAGTCGATCATCCATTTTCATTCCACCGGTTTTGTAGTTAGAATAGTGCTGATGATCATCTAGACTCCTTAGACTATCCAGATAAACAGTGAACTTATGGAATCCCTCAATGCCTAGATGGCATTTTTCTCCTTCTAACCTGAGTCCTGCTAACTCAGTCCACACTGCATTTGTCAGCTTGATATCTACTCCTTTCACTCTTGAACAGAGAGTATTATCCTCAATCCTCAGATTACAGTAAAAGACTTTTACTAGATCAGGATACCAAGGACTTGCCATTTCAACAAACTTCTTTAACCCTTGTTGTTTCAGTCATTCTTAAAATACGAATCCTTCTTCTCTAAAGAATTTCAACTTTAGAAAATTGTGAGTAATCAGACTTCTCATCTTCCAACAGTCCATAAATTTTGACTGCAATTCATCATCACTGATCTAACCATGTAATTCACAGACACGCCTCACATGCTTTTGGCCGATTGATTTTACTCTCTTTCGTTGAGATGAACTGGAGGCCATTTCTTACGAGTGAAATAAACTCAGATTGATACAAACAGAATGTAGTGATTCAGAGAATACTGAGATGCTTAGTGATATGTTTCAGAGGGATTAGGTTAAAAAGGTGACCGTAAATCAGCTTTGGAGGGAACAAATTCGCATCAAAATTTTGGCGCAAAAATGTTTCAATTGGAATTTAAGTTTTTACAATACAGTGAAAAATATAGTCGATTTTGATAAGACCAAAGTTGACTATTGTATGACAGAGAGTTTTTCAAAAAAATAGAGTTAGACATACAAAGACATACATTAGACTGTGCTCATAACCAAGTCGATTAAAAAACGTGAAAATTGATTTTCAGATATAACAAACAGTCAATCACTCAGATAATCATATAGATAAACAAACATCAATGAATCAAACAATATTTATGCATAATGCAGTAAGATAATACTTGTTACCAGTTGTAGACACTCAAGAAGAGTTATTCAACCATGTTTGTTCATCCTTGAGCTCTCACTGCACATAATTGCATCTCTTGCTAACCTACAAAATAACTTAGATTTTTGATGCAGGTACCCATGTGAATTTGGGTCCTTGATTGTTAATTGTAGCAAGATGTTCCTTAGGAATCCACACATATAAGCCTCTAGGAACTCCAACGTTTCTGTAATAACAATTTCTAACTGTATGACCAATACTATTGCAATAAAAACAACCATTCTTGCTAAGTTTGCTTAAATCAGTAAATTTCTTTGTATTGGTTCTATTTGATTGAGCTTTATATCCAATTCCTTGCCTATAAATTGCTCTTCCTGAAGACTTTAAGACAACATTCAAATTATCTCTAGCCTGTGTAAATTTGGCTAGCGTGCTAGTCAAGTAATCTATTTGTTCAACATGAGTAGGACATTTTTCACACTTTTTTTCTACTGTAATATTCTCAGTTTTAACATCTTTGGCAGACAATAAAGCATCATCTAATTCCTTTTGTAATTTTTCATTATCAGTAACAATATTATTGATTATATACCCATAATCCTTCTTTCAGAGTTCAATCGATTAACCTTATACTGTAGTCGCATTGCTTCAACATGAATTTCCTCGAATGTATCTATCAGTAGGTCGTACTTCACTTCTATCGGCTTACTTTCAAAATCTGTATCACTGTCATAATCTGCTAATGATGTTCCTACCATGAAGCATATATTTGATTCTTCCTCACGATCATGATCTTCATCACTTGATGAATCAGAATCACTGCTTTCCTAGGCTTTGTAAGCTCCTTTTTGCTTTCTGTTTTTCTCCTGTGGAAATCTCCTGTTGGTTTTTTGCTTCGGTTTCAGGTCTTAACAATCAGGCTTGATGTGTACTTTTTTCCTGCATTCATAACATTGAATTGCATTTGGCCTGAAGGCTTTCTTGGCTTTGCTGTTACCTGCAGGCTTAGTAAGTTGACTATTATTTTTCATAAGTCGATTAAACTTTCTTACCACCATGAACATCAATTCTATGTTGCCCAATTCAGCATCTGAATCATCCTCTGATTGTTCAATCTTTGAGGCTTTCTTGCTTGTGACTTTTAGTGTTATGGACTTCTTCTCTTCAATCTCTTCCTTATCTTTCAATCTTCCAAGTTCTAACTGATGTTCTCTTAATTTTCCAAACAATGTAGCCATGTTCATGTTAGTCAAATCCTTGGACTTAGAGATTGCTATTACTTTTGGTTACCAGCTTCTGTTCAGGCTTTTAAGAATTTTGATATTGATCTCTTCTTTATCAAAGACTTTTCCAAGAGCCATGAGATGATTGACTATATGAGTGAACCTTTTCTGGACTTCATAAATTGTTTCACTAGTCTTCATTATGAAAAGTTCATACTCTTGAATCAAAGAATTCTTTATGGCTCTTTTTACTTCATCAGTGCCTTCATGAGTAACTTCCAAGACATCCCACATTTCCTTGGCATTTTTGCATTGAGATATCCTGAAAAATTAATCAACTGTTAGTGCAGAGGCAATGATATTTCTAGCTTTAACATCATATTGAGCTTTTCTATATTCATCTTAAGACCACTCACAAAAGTTTTTCAAAACAGTATTTCTATCAACAGTGTGAGTAGGCTCAAAAGGACCATTTTGTGTTGCATCCCAAATTCCTCTATCCACAGATTCAAGAAATATTTGCATTCTTATTTTCCATAAAGGATAATTTTCACCCGCAAACAGTGGCGGTCTGTTTATAGATGCACCTTCACCAAAGGTTTGAAAACTAGAAGCCATTTCCAAGAATATAGTCGATTCAAAGAAAAAAAAAGTCGATTAGTTTTTCAAATATCTTATGAAAACCAGCTCTGGTGCCAATTGTTGAAAACAGGATGGCTTAGTTTTAACACCAAGAGGGGGGGGGTGTGAATTGGTGATGTTAAAAAATTAGAGTCTTTTTAAAATATTTTTCGCAAAGTATCAAGCTTTACAAAGTTTCTTGAATCGCAAATAATAAGAATTTAAGTGCAGCGGAAATGTAAAGTTGACTATGCACTGTCTTCTTGATGAGTTCTTGGAGCCTTTACACAGAGATCACAATTAGGAATATCAAAGTGAAAATGTTAGAATTGCCAAAAGTCTATGTGATCAATAAGAACATGTCTATATATAGTTTCCTAACAAACAAACGCTCCTGTAATCGATTAAGCCACTAATGTTGTCGACTATCTTCAGACAGTTATAACAGTTAAGTCAATTAGTAGCAATCAAAACAACTAAATTGATTATGCAATTAATTCAGTTAACTTGTATTTAATGCTTTGTTAGTAAATAGAAATATAGCCGTTATAGATCACAACATTAACATAATTTCAAAATAATAAATAACTCAATCGAATTCCCTGCGCATGCAGTTGATTGTAACATTTCAAAATAGTTTTGAAAATCTTTTCATTGGAAAATGACTCACAACACTGTTTTTGAAAATTTGTATAAAGTCACGAGTTTTAATCGACTTACTTCATAATGAAGTCGATTTAAAACTTGCAGTTTTGCCACACAATATAAGTTCAACAAAGTGCATGTGGTTTTCTTTTCTTAAACATATGTAATGCAATCACAAATGATGTTTCATGTAGAAAAGTAGTGAATATGAATACATATACGAAAAAAATCAACACATACATGTTATTCAAGATTACATTCACAATAAAGTGTAGAACATGTAACACATATCAAATCATGTGTAACAGATATCAAATCATGTGTAACAGATATCAAATCATGTGTTATTAATAATGTGTTGTCATCATAAAAAACCAGAACACTATGAGATTAAGGTTTAGCTAATCCAGTGCTTTCCTTATCAACAATCTTAACAAAACATATAAAGATGCATCAGTTAATATATCAGAAATAATTTGATGCTCCTCCTATCAATGATATTCACATGACAATAATATTTTCTCCCCCTTAATGGAAACATGTGAACTAATCAGCAATATGCAATGCTTGCCATGTCATTATTAATGTTTCAATCTCAAATCACAGATGCACAATGCAGTTCAATCAGAGTATTTATCAGAGCATATAAAAGCATATTCAAGTATTGTATTAGAGCAAATATACAACAGTAATATCAGAGCATAATTGATACAATTTGAATCACCAAAACAAGTTAAACACTTAATATCTCAAACATAACCAATTTCTTTGTTGTAGAGTATTGTAGATTTTCCATTCTAGCTTAGTCAGCAATCACTGTTCCTGCATAACCTTTTTAGGCTCAACTAGATCAAGCATTTTAGTAACATTGCAGTATAGTAATCATCAGAGATAATGTATGTGAGTATGCAATGACTTAAATGTAACAGTGAAATATATCAAGTTGCATACATACATAGTGTAATCAATTTCCAATATGATTAAGTCGACATTCATAGCAAATAATTCAAACACAGATTGAAAAACAGAAATATGATTTCATTCATGATAAAATAATGATTACAATCATATATAAACAAAATATGTGGCATATAGTGCCCACCACTATAAAACAAAACAAGAAAAGAAAAAACATAAACAACTAATTATTTTTAAGTTCTTTTCTTAATCTTCTTATTCAATTAACTACTAAGGAGCATGTCATTGTTGCTTTTCGGTTCTCATCCTGAGTCCACTTAGAAAAAATTTTCAAAACAATTTTTCCATTGATAATTTGAGTGGGTTCATATGGACCGTTGAGTGTAGCACCAGTTTTCACCAGGAAATAGAGGTGGTTTATTTGTTCATGCACCTTCACCAAAAGTTTGAGAAGTAAAAGCCATATTTCAGGATCGAATCGATTAAACAAAAATAGTAATCGATTTGTTTTTCAAATATTTTACGAAAACTAGCTCTAGTGCCAATTGTTAAAAAAGAGCTCCTTAGTTTTGTTACGAAACAGGTAGGCTTCGTTTTACACCAAGAGGGGGGGGGGGGTGAATTGGTGTTAGTTCAAAAACAAAATCTTTTCGCAATCTTTATACAAAAAGTATAAAGCTTTTTTATCTTTCTTGAAATGCAAGTAATGAAAATTCAATGCAGCGGAAAAATGCAGTTGACTGCTAAACAGATAAAGTCGACTGGAAATAAAGAGTGTAGGGATAAAGAAAATCAAACACCGGTTTTTATACTGGTTCGGCCAATAATGCCTACATCCAGTGTCCTTCCAACCCAGGAAGCAAATGCACTATAATGGTTGCGGTTTTTACAACAAGGAATTTATAGAAGCACCACGAAAAAATATAAATCTCCTCTCTAACCCAAAACCAAAATATAGCTGCACACAAAACCAAAATTGGAGCAAGAATCCCCTCTTCTGCTATCTGAACCCACATCGAACAATCCTCAACGTGTAACCAACACTCTTCACAAAATCAACACACATTCAATACAGTTGACCAAGTCATCAATGCTTAACTAACTTTTGAAAATATAGCCGTTGGAGCGTGTAAGCATAACAGAATTCCAAAACAGATCAATACAAAGTCGAATATGCAATCTACAATGTCGACTGACACATGTAAAAACACTTTGAAATTCTTTTCAACTCAAAATCTCACATAGCATAGGTTCACAAAATCTGTACAAAGATTTTAGCATAGTCGAATCCATTAAAGCTGTATTCGACTGGACTAGAACTTTGTCACAACAAATATAAGTTCATAAAGGTGCTTGTGATCTTTTGCTTCCAGAAATGTTAAATAAAATGTTTCAATCAATCAGTTCATATTTCACATATTCAAACAAGCATATTCCATAAACATATCACACAATCAATCATAGAAACATATAATTCAGTACAACAAAACTTGTTCAGCAGATATGACAGTTTATTCAGAATATGAACATGTACTACAGCAACATGTGTACTGTTATTAAGCATTGTGTTGTCATCATCAAAAACTAGTTTGATATAGAGTTTGTGTTGTCAACAATCTCGACAATCTCCCCCTTTTTTGATGATGCACAACCATGATTAATAACTCAACCATGTTTGTACAGTTCAAAATATGACAGAGTAATAGCATATATCAGAAACAATCAGTCAATTCAATTACTCTGCATATACAACAAAAGTATCAAGCAGATAAAGTATGAGACAGCTAATTCTCCCCCTTTCAAAAAGTATTTATGAATGTTCTCATACTCACACATATATCTCTCCCCCTTTGTGCATTAACAAAAAAGGAATGCTTCAGATATTTATGCAGATTTGAAAAACATAGAGATGCCTCAGAAAGATATGCAGTTTGTAAAACACAATGATGCTCTCAAAATCACAAGTTCATCACAAAAAAAATTAACTCTCCCTGAAATGTAGGTGTGTGATGTGTAAAACAGTGATAATCCCCCTGTCATTATGCATGAGTTTCAAAATCAATTTAGGTGCATAATACAGAATATCACAGATTAAACAACAGTTTAAGCACAAATTTGTATCATAGTCAAAATATCAAACCACATATATATGCAATGATACAAACATCAACAATCTCACAATATTATCTCAATTTATATATTGAAACAGATAAGAGCAGAGATAATAGGAGATTAATCATGATTTAAGCAACCGGTAAGGATAGAACCAGATTTCGAGAAATGGAATTGTTAAAAACCCATTTAAATCATTAGTCGGATGCATTGCTTTCGCAAATGTTGAATTCCAATTGTGGATGTCCAAAGCAATGTCCTTCCCGCAAACCTTTCAACAACCTTTTCTAGATTAAACATAATGGTTAAGCAAGAATTAAATCATATTATAACAGAAGTCAATGTGTAAAGATGCATGACAGATTATGCATAGTTGACTTCAAACAGAGCATAGTCGAATCAATCAATCAATATATCAGATATCATTCAAACAGTTTAAGTAAATGGATTGATTCAAAAGACTAATTTCATTTCCTTGAATTAAAAAGATATTAAAATGATGGGATATAACCAAGGAAAATGTAAAACAAAATAAAAAATGACTTTCTAAGCCATTTACAAAATGAAAGACATTTTAATAGTAGAACAGTGATGTGCATTAATCATTCCTCTCCTTCATCGACTGTTCTCATGGATATATTCTCTTTTTGGTTCTTATCTTTCAGGAGTTGTGAAATGAAATTTATCTTCTCTTCCAGTTGATCAATCCTATCGCCAACAACTTGAATTAAATCACCAAAATACTTCTCATATGGATTGTTTGACACAAAGTCAGATTTAGGGACTTCCAATGAAGAAACTCCTTCAAATAGATTTTTCTTGTAGTTATCTTCATTATAGTTCCAGCCTTTTTCACTTCAGGCAAGCCTAAGTGATCCAAGAGTGTTGAAGTTTATTGCAATTTTATTCTTGCTTGAGCATATCCTTTCTTCAGAGACATTTACTCCATGAAGTATATGTATGTTGCTAACAAGGATACCATATGGTAAAATTCAAGCGCATACTTGAGTAGCTTTGATCATGTGGTCCTTGAGTACTTCAATCCAGTTTGTAGGAATGTTGTTCTTTATGGCATGTAAGAGATAAACATCTTCAGTAGTCATTTCGTCCAATAACAGTCTCCCTGGAAGAATTACTTAAGCTAAAATATGTGCCAATAATATTTCCTCAATTTTAAGATCTCTGTGGAGTAACATATTTTCTCTTGTTTCACTAACAGGGACCTTGAGCTAGCTTCTAAACATGTCCTTTTTGTTTAGCCAGCGATTTATTTGAGAATCAGATTCATGTGAGAGGAAACCACTTGGTTTGAGACTAGTTGTTTGTCTCCAAATATCATTGTTGACGATGATTTCGACACCTTTTACTCTTGAAGTAATCACACCATCAATAACTCTCAGATGATGATAAAAGACCCTGACAAGATCAGGAAACCATTTTCCTTTCATTTGCACAAGTGTAGTCAAATCTTATTTCTCAATCCACTCAAGAAACAAGAAGCTTTCTTTCTCAAAGAGCCTTAGTTCCAGCTGTCTTAGCAGAGACACTTCTTTTGCAAACCCCATTAATATTTTCTCTTCAGAGATATCACTACTGATTAAGTCTTCAACAATTGTTTCCATACACAATAAGTGGATTTTCCTTTAGCGCCCTTTGAGGAAAAAGTTTTGAAGGCCATTTTTTAGTTTGTTCCAAGCATCTAGAGTTCAGTCAAGGTTCATTGGAAATGCACAAGTAAGGTGTCTGCTAGTGTCAGAAAAGAAGGTAGTAATGACATCATGGATAAAAATGGCGCGAAAAGTTAAATGGACTTCATGACACAAAATAAGAAATAGTAGTCAACTGGATTAAAGTGGAAGGTGACTAAGACTCCTGAAAATTATTTTCAACCAGATTCAAACAACCAAATAATTAAGCACAGAACATACACAATCATACAACAACAATCAATGCATGATGCAGCAGACAGATACAAATTTACCAGTTGTAGACACTCAAGGATTTTGATATGTTCCATAGTTGATTCATCCTTGAGAACAATTTTGCATCAGTTGTATATCCTGCAAAACAATTAAGTTTTGGTTGGTGGTACCCATCTGACTTTGGGTCCTTGATTGTTAGTTCTTGTTACATGTTCCTTTGGTATCCAAATACATAATCCTTAAGGAACAACAACATTTCTATAATAACAATTTCTAACAGTATGACCAACACAGTTGCAGTAAAAACATGCATTTCTAGCAGGTTTTCTTAACTCAGTAAATTTCCTAGCATTGGTTCTGTTAGATTGAGCTTTGTATCCAATTCCTTGCCTATTTGTAATTCTGCCAGAAGAGTTTAAAACAACATCTAAGTTGTGTCTACCTTGAGTAAACTTAGCTAGCATGCTAGTCAAGTAATTTATCTTTTCAATGAGAGTAAGACAATTTTCACAAGCTTTTTCTACTGTAACAATTTTAATTTCTACACTCTTAGCAGATAACAAAGCTTCATTCAATTCTTTCTCTAATTTTTCATTTTCAGCAACAAGGTTATTAATTCTATTCTCAAAGTCTCTTCTTTCAGAGCTCAGTTGATTTACCGTGTATTGCAGTCGCATGACTTCAGCATGTAACTCTTTGAATGCATCTTGAAGTAGACCATATTTGACTTCTACCAGCTCATTTGATATGTCTGCATCACTTTCATAATTGTCCCATGTTACACCTGTCATATAGCATAAATTTGATTCCTCCTCTTGATCAGAATCTTCATTACTTGATTTCTCAGAATCTGAGTTCTCCCAAGCAATGTAGGCTCCTTTTCTTCTCATTTTTCTGCCTTGAGGGAATCTTTTCTTTCCTTTCTACTTTGGCTGTAAGTCAGGACAATCAGGCTTGATGTGACCTTCTTTTCCATATTCATAGCACTGGACAACATTTGTGCTGAAGCTCTTCTTTTTGCTTTGACCTGCATGGTTAGACAGTTGACTATCATTTTGCATAAGTCGACTAAATTTTCTTACCATCAGAGTCATAAGCTCTTTGTCGTCCATATTTGTCTCTGTGATGTTCTTGTTTGTAGCCTTCAGAGCAATGCACTTCTTTTCTTCAATCTCCTCTTCATCCTTCAGTCTACCAAGTTCTAACTCATGTTCCCGTAACTTGCCAAACAAGGTAGCCATATTCATAGTTGTAAGATCTCTAGATTCAGAGATTGCAGTGACTTTTGGTTGCCAATTCCTGTTCAGGCTTTTCAGAATCTTGATATTGATCTCTTCTTTGTCAAAGACTTTGCCAAGAGTCATCAGGTGATTTACAATATGAGTGAATTGTTTCTGGACATCATAGATTCTTTCACCATCTTTCATTCTGAACAATTCATACTCTTGTATCAAAGAATTCTTCCTGGCTCTCTTGACTTCATCTGTGCCTTCATGTGTTACCTCTAGAACATCCCACATTTCCTTTGTAGACTTATATTGGGATATCCTGAAAAATTCATCAATTGTTAGTGCAGAGGCAATAATATTTCTAGCTTTAACATCATACTGAGCTTTTCTATTTTCATCAGCAGTCCACTCAGTAAAAGGTTTTAAAACAGTTTCAATATCAACAGTTTTTGTAGGCACATATGGACCATTCAAAGTGGCATCCAAAATTCCTTTATCTTGCGATTCAAGAAAGATTTGCATGCGAATTTTCCAAAAAGGGTAATTTTCACCAGCAAACAGAGGTGGTATGTTTGTTGAAGCACCTTCACCAAAAGTTTGAAAACAGGAAGCCATCCCAGGTTTTTCAGTCGAATAGAATAAAAACAAAGTCGACTGAATTTTCAAATATCTTATGAAAACCAGCTCTGGTGCCAATTGTTAGGAAATAGGTAGGCTTCGTTTTACACCAAGAGGGGGGTGAATTGGTGTTAGTTCAAAAAGCTTTTTTATAGAAAAGTATAAAGCTTTTTTATCTTTCTTGAAATGCAAGTAATGAAACTTCAAACGCAGTTGACTGCTAAACAGATAAAGTCGATTGAAAATAAAGAGTGCAGAGATAGAAAAAATAAACATTGGTTTTATACTGGTTTGGCCAATAATGCCTACATCCAGTGTCCTTCCAACCCAGGAAGCAAATGCACTATAATGGTTGCAGTTTTTACAACAAGGAATTTATAGAAGTACCACACAAAAATATAAATCTCCTCTCTGACCCAAAACCAAAATATAGCTGCACACAAAACCAGAATTGCAGCAAGAATCCCCTCTTCTGCAATCTGAACCCACGTTGAATAATCCTCAACGTGTAACCAGCACTCTTCATAGGATGCCAAGCCTATTACGGCACACTTCACAGGTTGCCATGCCTATCACAACAAACTTCAAAGGTTGCCAAGCCTTCAGTCAAACACAGTAGTCTTAACAGGATGCCAAGCCTTAAAGATCAATCAAGAAGCACCTTCTTTGTGCAGATTATGATCAAGCAGTCAGCGCAATTGACTCCTCCCTTTGAATCTGTCTCAAGAAAGATCACCATTATCTTCTTGGAGAATTCTTGGAGCTTCTAAAACAGAGAATTCAATCTGAAACAGGAAAATGAAAATGTCATATCATCAAAAGTCTTAGAATAAATCGTGTTCTGTCTATTTATAGTTTTCTGTTAAACATATTGCTTTTCAGTCGAATAGCCTACTAATTCAGTCGACTGTATTAAAATAGTTATAACAGACAGTCAACACATAGGCTCCTCAGTCAACAAAAATCAACACACATTCAATACAGTTGACCAAGTCATCAATGCTTAACTAACTTTTGAAAATATAGTTGTTGGAGCGTGTAAGCATAATAAAATTCCAAAACAGATCAATACAAAGTCGAATATGCAATCTACAATGTCGACTAACACATGTAAAAGCACTTTGAAATTCTTTTCAACTCAAAATCTCACATAGCATAGGTTCACAAAATCTGTACAAATATTTTAGCATAGTCGAATCCATTAAAGGTGTATGCGACTGGACTAGAACTTTGTCACAACAAATATAAGTTCATAAAGGTACTTATGATCTTTTACTTCCAGAAATGTGAAATAAAATGTTTTCAATCAATCAGTTCATATTTCACATATTCAAATAAGCATGTTCCATAAACATATCACACAATCAATCATAGGAACATACAATGCAGTACAAGAAAACATGTTCAGCAGATATGACAGTTTATTCAGAATATGAACATGTACTGCAACAACATGTGTACTGTTATTAAGCATTGTGTTGCCATCATCAAAAACTAGTTTAATATAAATCTTGTGTTGTCAACAATCTCAACAAGTTTCTCACACCAAGGGGGGGGGTTGAATTGGTGATGCATAAAACTATAAGCTTTCAAAATATTTTTCGCAAAATAGGATATCTTTACACTTTTTTTGAATGGCAAGTAAAATAGTGTGTAATGCAACATTGCGCTTAATCGAATACACAAACAGATTAATCGACTAAATTAAAGAGTGTAGGGATCAAAAAAAACAAACACTGGTTTTTATACATCAAGGGTTTTACACCAAGGTTTTTACAGCGACCTCACATCAAAATGTAAAACAGCTCTTTAACCCTCTAATCCAATATAGGCAGTAAATAATACATACACGCAGCAATAACACCTTCTTCTACTGTTAAACCCTTTGAGTCACCCTCAAGTAGTGTACACCTCTCTGTCCAGATAGATAAGACGTTCAAACCTAGTAAAACATGCTTCGTAAGAAACTTTCAAGTCTTTGATCACCACGATCAATCTTTGGTTCTTGGAGTTTTCTTTCCTCTTTAAGATATCACACAGTTTTCTGAACGATATGAAAGTGTATAGATTAAACTTCTTCTTACAAAATTCAAATCAACGTCAATTTATAGTATTACACACATCAGACGCTTTTTAATCGATTTAGCTATTAATATAGTCGAATGCATATCTCAGTTATAGCAGAATAATAGCAGTCAAACTCATTAATTGGAAGTGTAATTAATGTAATTGATTTGTCATTAATGCTTGGTCAATACAATTTAATATATGACTGTTGTATCAGTTAAGACAAGCATTGAAGTAGTTTTCAAATCAACAACTAACTTAGTCGAATACAAGTCGCATGCAATCAATTAAGTAACAACACTTAGCACATTTTTGAACACTTTTCTTCTTAATATATCTTACAACATATTTGAAAAGTATTTGTGCAAACCCCCGAGTTTTAATATCTACTTAAAACTGTTGTTTTGGCACAATTTAAAGTTCAACCATATGCTTGTGGATTTTCTTTTTCGAAATATGTTATGCATCCATAGATAAAATCACATATTAAACACGTGGTGTGCCATAAACAACACAATAATTATTGAGATTGTTGATAAGGGGAGCAGCCAAACCTTACAATCTCACAGAGCTGTTGGTTTTTTATGATGACAACACATAATTAATAACACATGTGTTGTTATGTGTTACATGTTCATAGCTTTCATGTTTATGATTATTTGAGAACATGTTGATATTAATTCTATCATTGTTTCAATTCACTGCGTTTTAAATGAGATCTTATTTGTGAATGCATGACATATGTTTTTGAAATAAGAAAACCACATGCACTTTAGTTGAACTTATAATGTGTGGCAAAACAACAATTTTAAGTCGACTTCATTATGAAGCAAGTCGATTAAAACTCGTCGCTTTGAACAAACTTTTTCAAAGTGTCCTGTGAGTATTTCTGGAAAGCAAGTTTTTCAAAACTGCGTTGAAGTGTTACAAAGTCGACTGTATGCGAAAGCTACTCGACTTAGTTAGTTATGTTTTGAAATTCTATTAATGCTTGTGATGTCTAACGACTATATTTTATATCTTTGACCAAGCATTAATTCTGAGTCAACTGTATTAAATGCAAAATCAATTTAGTTGGTTTGACTGCTACTAACTATTATAACTGTCTGAGTATAATCGACTCTATTAGTACCATAGTCGACTTAGGAGCGTTAGTTTTGTGAAAAACTATATATAGACGCAAATTTGATTTCTATATAGACTTTTGAGAATCTAATGTTTTGATTGAATTGTTTCATATTATTGATCTCTGGTAGAACATGCTAAGGCTCCAAGAATCCATCGAGAAAGACCGAGGTGTTCATTATTTGGTGATTGCTTGAAGAGCAAGAATCTATGCGCGATTGATCAACCTACACTTGAGGTGTCTAAAACATGATCAACTACTTCTCTTAATCTTGTGAAGATTGTGGCTGCCCTGTTGTGACTACAGGAAGAGAAGGTGCAGCGTTCTGGGACTTTGAGGATTGTTCAAAGTGATTAAAGACTGCAGGAGAGGGGATATCTTGCTGCTGTTATTTGTTTGTATATGCCTATATTTTGGTTAAAGGGTTAGAGAGGTGTTTTATATTTTGACGTGGAGGTCGCTATAGAAACCTTGTTATAAAAACCCTGATCATTACAGTGCATTTGCTTCATACAATTGGAAGGACACTGGATGTAGGCAGTTTGGCCGAACCAGTATAAAAACTTGCGTTTGAAGTCTCTAATCCTTACACTTTTATTTTCAAAGTTGACTTTGTGTTATTGATAACGATTTAAAACACCGTTATTTGTGATGTGATTTTGATACTAAAAGCACCCCTTTTCACTTAGAAACTTGCTTGGACTCATGTTTTTTCATTAAGTTGTGTGAATAAGAGAGTTGAGGTTGATTTCAATGGATTTGTGACTAATTGCCTTTGTTTCAACAGAGATTGAGGTAATACTGGAAGAAGAGATGAAAAGCCAAGAAAATGGTGTTCAGAAGGGCGTAATAAGGCACCTGAAGGAGGGAAAACACGAAGCCCCAACGATTAGAGCCGAAGCTTGGGTGATCAAAATCGACTTCCACCGCCCGGGCGGCGGGGCCTCGAAGCCTGGGTGACCAATTTCGACGCCTGGGCTTTACATTAGCGATTCTGACCGCCTGGGCGTCTTCCTGGACTGCTCGGGCATATACTTTTGTGGGTTGGGCCCTGTTTCTGCTCTGTTTTGATTCCTTTGGACCGGGCCCTGTTTTGACACGCCTCTGACACTATTTAAAGGACCCTGTGGCTCTAGGTTTTGTATCCCTGCTAGAGAAGAGCACAAATATACACTCTTTTCCCAACTCTTAGGCTTTCATTCTCATTCTTTCTTCCATTGTTCATAGAGTTCCCCCATGTCTTTTGGGAACTAATTTCTATTTGTTGTTGGGGAATCATGTAACCTTGTAAACTCTCATGTATTTGAATTAATTCTTAATTCCATATGCTTTTTCATTAATTGTTAGAGTAATTCATCTGTTTCTATGCTTGCTTATACAATAACATGATTTATGAATTGCATGAGTGCCAAGAGGTTCTTTACAATCTAGGTTCTTGTTAAATTAATCATGAGGGTTATATTTCTCAGGGATGAGGGTATGAGTCTTGGTCGTCTTAATCTCTTGTTCTTCACATCTTTTTAGCAGGAATTGTATGAACTGGTAATTAGGGATAGACATATTCACCAAGGGATCAGACTTAGGTAATTTAGTGAAAGACGTTTGCATTAATGCATAAAGAAGAATTCTTACATACATGAGAGGAAACTTGGTGAAATCTAATCCCAACAACATACCCATCTCATAGAAATCAACCTCCCTTCATCTCTTTGCTCCTTTGCCATTGATCAATTGCATTTTTATTTTATTTATTTTTAGTGCCCAAATGCAATGATCTCTTTTTATTTTTTAAGTCTTAATTAATCTTGTTATCACACAACTGTTCAACGCTGAGAGTCCTTGGGATACGATAATTGGTCTTACCATTTTATATTACTTGTGCGACTCGGTACACTTGCCGATTCAACCCAACAAGTTTTTGGTGCCGTTGTCGGGTACTCACAGTTTAAGCTATTCTATTTGTGTGATTCTTGATTAAATTTGACTTTACTTTTTTTTCCCGTCTTTAATTTTTAATTTTAATTTGGGTTTTATTCTTTATTTTTATTATTGTTTTAACAAGATTCTCTAGGGTTTTGTGTTTTGTTTCTGAAGGATAGTGTCAGAACCAGAAACAACAAAAATTATGAACCTCTTCTCGAAGGACTTGAGACTAGCAGGAGGCCAAGAAGGAATAGATTACCTAGAGAACCTTTTCTAGAGAAAATTTCAATGGCTTCCCAAACTGGTGAAGGAGGTGCGGAGAAGAATGTTTGCAGGCACACCTTGGCAGATGATAACGGTCTAAAAACCGTTATTTTTATGCTTAAATTTGATATCAAAACACATCCTTTGTGGCTTAGAATGAGCTTAGAATAAAGTTCAACACTTAAGTTGAGTCACATGAGAGTCAAAAGTTGTTTTTAGAGATATTATGCTTGTTTTTCATTGTTTTGTAGGGTTTTGATGAGAATTAAGGATGGAAGTGAAGTAGGAAGGTCTTAGACTTAAGAAAGAAGAAGAAAAAGGAAGAAAAGAAGAGTCTATGCACCGCTCAGCGTCAAAAGCCCACGCTGAGTGCCATGATTCGAGGGAGAGCCACTGTTTGGCGCCCAAGACGTGAAGCTGAGGGTCCAGAGCGATTAGAGGCAAACCGCTCAGCAGTGAAACTGACCGCTAAGCGGTGACGCGACTTGAGGGAAACCGCTGAGCGGTTAAATTTGACGCTGAGCGGTTGTGTGCTGGGCTTGGGCTTAAATTCATTTACTTTTCTGCTCTATAAATAGCCCCAGCGATTCAAATTGTATTCTTTTGGCAGAAAAGGACATCCAGAGTTGTTCTACACACCTTGGAGGAGGTTCCTTGGATGCTTAGGTCAAATCTACCAAATTTAGGGTTTATTCTTCCATTCTTTCATTGTACTTCATCTAGTTTCACCATGTCTATGGTGAACTAAACCCTTTGTTGTTGGGGAACGATGTAATCTTTTGAAACTCTCTTTTATTAAAATTCTTATTTTATTAATATGCTTGCATATGCTTTATTTAACAATTGTTGGGTTTCTTATCTATGCAAAAGCTTTTATCGTTTAACTCATTCGATTTAAAGATATTTGCCTTTGTCGATACGGGAACATATGGGGAAGTCATGAACTTATATGGAATTCCTTGATTAAGCAATACCACCTAGGGATATGGGTAGGACGATCAATTGTATTTTGCTTCTGTGATACTTGCATTACTTGTAACTAGGGAAGACTAGGGATAGTAAACCAGTAACTAGTAGTAGGCTCTTTTTGCCGAGGAATCGGGTTTAGGGTAGACTAAGAAAGTTTGCATGACAATTAGATAATAAAGTCGATAAATAAGAAGAGTAAATATAAGAGAGTGGATAAAATGAAATTGTAAACCCCAACAACTTCATTCATCCATATCTTTTTCTTGCCAATTGATCACTTGCATGTGCATGTTTACTTTTGTTTTTGCATTCCACCACACGATTTATTTCTCTACAAGTCTTATAAGATTGATTTACATGAAAGTTAAGGCCTAAGAGTCCTTTGGGAAAACGATACTCGGACTTACCCGTTTTATATTACTTGATAACGATCTGGTACACTTGCCAAGGACTTAATAGCAGATTATACAATAGTTGTTGGCCTTCACCATTTTAACAGAATTGCAAAGCCAAGTGTCAATGCTGCAAATATGGAGATGAAGCTTGCTCTAATCCATCTTGTGAAGAGCAACAAATTTAATGGACTGTCTCATGAAAGTCCATATGAGCACTTGACCACCTTCAATGAGATATGCAACACTGTGAAAATAAATGGGGTACTAGATGAGGCCATAAAAATGAGTCTGTTCCCCTTTTCTCTTGGAGGTAATGCTAAATTATGGTTGAACTCTTTTCCTGAGATCAGTTTCACTAGGTGGGAAGATGTGGTGACAAAATTCCTAAACAAATACTTCCCACAATCAAAAATCAACATAGGGAAGCAAAAGATCTCTTCTTTTAGGCAAGACATGGTAGAAACCTTGGGACAGGCATGGGATAGATACAAAAGTCTGCTAAGAAAGACGCCTACCCATGGTTTTGATGAAGGAACGATTGTCATTCTTTTCCTTGGAGGTCTTGGGTCACAAACTAAATTGGCGTTGGATGCCTCAGTTGAAGCCAATATCAAATCCAAGACCCCTTATGAGGCCTCTGAATTGATTGAGAATATGGCCACCAATGACAATGAGATGCACAGTGAAAGAGGAACTCCATCCCAACCCAAGGAAGTTCTACAATTACAATCTTATGATGCATTTCTTGCTCAGAATAAGATCATCACTCAACAATTGGAGGTCTTGACAAAAAGAATGCTGCAGCCACAAAAAGAACTTCAGAATGTGGCACATGTTCAACAATGTTAACGGGATGGCAAGTGTACCATATCGTTTCAAGTAATAAAAATGGTAAAACCCATTATCGTTCTTCCCATGAGACTCGAAAGGCCTTATCGTTCGTGTGAATCAAAATCGTAAGACTTGTGAAAGAAAACTTAATTGTTGTGGTGAATGCAAAGATAGAAAATAAACATGCAATGAGTGATTTAGTTGACGAGAAAAGAGTATGAATAAATGGAGTTGTTGGGGGTTTACAATTTCATCTAATCCTCTCTCTCTTATTTACTCCTCTATTTTAAATTGCTTTATCATCTAATTGTTATGCAAACTTTCTTGGCCTCCCCTTAACCCGATCCCTTGCCGAAAAGAGCCTATTACTAATTACCGACTTGCTATCCCAAGCCTCCCCTAGCAACTAGCAACGCATTACAAACAGAAGCAAATACAATTGGTCGTCCTACCCCCTATCCTTTGGTGGTATTGCTTAACTAAGGAAATTCTCACCAGTTAGTGACATTACTGTACGTCCCCGTATCAATAAAGTAAAATATCAGTTAGCGAATGAGTTAAACGATAAAAGCTTTAAGCATAGTATAAGAATCCAACAATAGATAATAAATGCATATGAAAATCATATAATTTAAACAAGAGTTTCAATAAAAGAGAGTATCAAAAGATTACATTGTTTCCCCAACAACAAAAGGGTTTAGTTCACCATTGTCATGGTGAACCAAGATGAAAATAATGGAAGATATGGAAAGCAAACCCTAGAAAAGATTAAAAGGAGCCTAAGCATCCAAGAGATCCTCTCTAGAGAGTGAAAAGTAGGTTTGGCTGCCCTTCTCTGTCAAAAGAATGAGAATGAAATCGCACTAGGGCTATTTATAGTTGAAGAGCGCAACAGAAAACGGGCCCGAGCCCAATAGGCAACCGCCTGACGTCACACTTATGCCGCCCGATGGTTTACCTCTTATCGTGCTACCGCCCGACGTCAGGGGTCCACCGCCCGGCGGTTTGCCTCTTATCGCAAAACCACCAGGCGTTGCTGCCTTGGTGCCAACTCCTCGCAATTGGCTGCCCAGTGGTGCAATTCTGCCGCTGGGCAGTTTCTAGACTCTTCTTTTCTTGATTTTCTTCCTCTATCTTGAGTCTAAGGCCTTTATCTTTACCTCCATTCTTCACTTCCATCAAAATTGATGCAAAACAAGCATAATATCGCTAAAAACAGCTTTTGACTCTCGACTGACTCATTTATTGAGTTTTGTTTGATTTCAAGCTCATTCTAAGCAGTAAAGGCAGTAATTTGGTCTAAAATAGCACATGAAAATAACGGTTTTTCAACCGTTATCAAACAACAACTCTGTGAGCTATGTGGTGGAGACGATACTAATGGTCAATGTGCAATACCTGAGAATCTTAATGAAGAAGTCAACTACATGGGCAACCAGTTCCGTCCCAATATAATTACAATCAAGGGTGGAAATCTCACCCAAGCAATGGACAAGGTCAATTTAGGCAAACTAGTGGACAATTCAACAGGCCACCACAACAACAACAGTGGCAGCAACAACCCTCTTTGACTAACACACTAGTAAAAAATCTAGTTTATACAACGCCCATTATGCCACGGTTCAACAGAAACCGCAACATAATAAGGCGCGGTGGCAGTTTTGTAAATAAATCGAACATATATGCCGTGGTTCCCCTCTTAACCGTGGCATATACCCTAGTCAACATCACCTTTGACGCCACGTCAGGAAAAAAATTAAACAATAGGGGAATAGGCCGCGGTTCTCTGAGCAACCGCGACATATACCCCTGTAAATTTATTGCAGGGGCTGACTGATGGGGAATGTCAGAATGTAGCAGGGGTATATGTCGCGGTTGCTCAGAGAACCGCGGCGTGTTCCCCCTGCCACCTACTGACATTCCTCAAAAGGCAGTTGGGGAATTCAGAACGTTAGGGAATAGGCCGCGCTTCTCTGAGCAACCGCGGCCTATTCCTTGCAGATTTATTACCCCCTGACAGATGAAAGTGGTTCTGAAAAAATAGGACAATATACCGCAGTTGGGAGGGAAACCACGGCATAAGGTTTCTGAAAATTTTCAAAAATGCCATTCCATTTTAGTTTTTATTTTTTTTTAAAATAAGTATAGGCCGCAGTTTTCTGAATAACCGCGGCCTATTGGTATATATGATAGCGGTTTTAAATTGAACCCGGTAGATGTGTTAATTAGGGTAAAAAAACCTTGGAACAGTTTTCTTCCTCACGTAATCAGTTTCAGAAAACGAACTTTCCTTCTCCTCCGTCGTGCTCTCTGCTGTTCGTCGTGCTCTCTGCTGCCAGCTTTCCTCCATTGACGCCACCAATCCTCTCTGACGCGAGCTTTTCGCCATTGACGCTAGCCATCCTCTCTGACGCGAGGCTACCTCTCCGCCGCACCGTGCTTCTCCGCCGCATGTCCACCTTGACTCTTATTCTCCGCCGCCGCCGCACCAACCAGGTTTGAGAAAATCCGTTTTGCTTAGCCTGATTGATTGGTTGATGAAATGTTCATGCAATTGATTTCTAGTTTTATGCGATTCCTTTTGATTTATAACAATATGTTGTTATGTCGATAGGTGACTACCATTGAACTGTTAACATGTTTATATTTAAAATTTTAAAAATAATGAATATTTAAAATGTTTATAGTGAAACTTTCAATAACATGTTTATATTTAAAATTTTAAAAATAATGAATATTTTAAAATTTTAAAATTTTTAGTAATAAAGAATTGATCATTTGAATGCTTATTATTAATTGTATGATTGTATGACTAAATTGAGTGTATGATTGAATTGATTATTTTATATAGAAAAATGTATAATTGTAATTTTGTAAAATTTAGGAATGGATCTAAATTGGATTAATTTACCACGTAGTAGTGCTGAGTACGAGAGAGGTGTAGAGGAATTTATACAATTTGCGCAACGTAATGAGGGTAGAAGTGATGAAGAAGTGAAGTTTAGATGTCCTTGTGTGAACTGTTTGAATGGGAGAAAGTTGAACGCAACCCAAATTAGAGAACATCTTATTTGTGATGGTTTCCTAAGATGCTATACAACATGGATATGGCACGGTGAAGAAATGCATTTTCCCACTGACTCCCAAACTGAAAATGTTATTTATTCCACTATGGAAGAAGATGGACCGAATGAAGACATATTGGAGGACATGATCCGCGATGTTGGCGCAGAAAATTTTGCCAAAGCTCATATGTATAAGACGATGTCGACTGATGCAAAAAACACCTTTGTATGTCGGTTCAACTAAGTTCACACGTTTGTCAGCGGTGTTAAGGCTCACTAATTTGAAGGCGAGCAATGGATGGACTGATAAGAGTTTTACAGAATTGTTGACGTTGTTGAAAGAAATGCTGCCAGATGGAAATACACTACCCTCTCGTAATTATGATGCGAAGAAAATTCTTTGTCCAATGGGTATGGAGTATAAAAGGATACATGCTTGTCCCAATGATTGCATTTTATATAGGAAAGAGTTTGAATTTTGGACAAAGTGTCCAAAATGTGGGTTATCACGATACAAGTAAAAAAAAATAGTGAAGATAATGGTCAGATAAAAAAAATGGATCTGCTTTGAAGGTAGTTTGGTACCTAGTTTGGTACCTTCTAATAGTGCCTAGACTTAAGTGTTTGTTTGCGAATCCCAAAGATGCTAAAAACCTTAGATGGCATGTAGATGAGAGAAAAATTGACGGGCTGCTTCGTCATCCAGCTGATTCAAAGCAATGGAAAAATATTGATCAATAATTCCCCGAATTTGGTATAGAGTGTAGAAATCTTAGGCTTGGTTTACAACTTATCTGAGTACCAATCACAATTGTTGGCCAGTTATATTGATAATTTACAACTTATCTCCTGCATTGTGCATGAAGAGGAAGTACATGATGTTGTCTATGATGATATCTGGTCCAAAGCAGCCTAGAAATGACATAAATGTTTATCTAAGCCCACTAGTTGAAGACTTGAAGTTTTTGTAGGTTGATGGGGTTGAAATATTTGATGCATTCGCTTCTGAGACTTTTCTGATGCATGCAATGTTATTTTGCATCATTAATGACTTTCCAGCTTATGGTAATTTGTCAGGATACAGTGTCAAGGGTCATAAAGCATGTCTTATATGTGAAGAAAACACTGCAGCTCATCAACTGAAACATGGAAGAAAGACGGTGTATCTGCGTCATCGGAGATTTCTAAAACGTAATCATCCATATCGGAGGTTAAAAAATGCATTCAATGGAGATCAAGAGAGGGACGAAGCACCAAATCCACTTACTGGCCTTCAAGTTCTTGAAAAAGTTAATAAAATACATCATGTATTTGGGAAAATATCCAAGAAGTCATCTGTAACGACCCCTTGGAAGCAGAAATCAATATTCTTTGATCTTCCATATTGGTCAAAGTTAGATGTTCGACATTACATAGATGTGATGCATGTAGAAAAGAATGTGTGTGATAGCTTGATTGGTACACTACTCAACATTCAGGGAAAGACAAAAGATGGAGGGAATGGTCGTTTAGATTTGGTTGACATGAATATCCGAGAAGAGTTGACACCCAAGGAGATTGGTAAATGTACTTATTTGCCCCCTGCATGTTAAACAATGTCTAGACAAGAGAAGATAAGTTTTTGTCTTTGTTTAAAGAGTATCAAAGTACCACAAGGATACTCTTCAAATATGAAGAGTTTAGTGTCACTACAAGACTTAAAGCTTGTTGGCATGAACTCTCACGATTGCCATGTCTTAATGCAACAGTTGTTACCGGTGGCTATTCGTGGAATTTTTCCCAAAAATGTTAGGTAAACTATAAACAGGTTGTGTTCATTTTTCTCGTCAATATGTAGTAAAGTCATCGATCCTACAAAGTTAGATGAACTTCAAGGCGAGATTGTTATCATCTTGTGTCAACTAGAGATGTTTTTCCCTCCATCTTTTTTTGACATCATGGTACATTTACTTATTCATTTGGTTAGAGAAATCAAGTTGTGCGGACCGATATACTTAAGATGGATGTATCCTATCGAGCGTTATATGAAGATTTTGAAAGGGTACGTTAAAAATCCATATCGTCCTGAATGTTCGATGATTGAAAGGTATATTGCTGAAGAAAGTATCGAGTTTTATTCAGAGTACATGACATCAACGAATCCAATAGGAGTTCCTCGCACATCATGGTTGAATAAATTTTCTACAAGTAAAAGCATCCGAGGTGTGAATGTGGTGACAAAAGATCGCGAAGAATTGTTGCAAGCGCATATTTATATATTGAACAACACAGATGAGGTGATCCCTTTTTTGGAAGCACACAAAGCCATTGTTAAGAATAAAAATCCAAGACAATCAGAGAAATGGCAGTTGATGGAGCATAACAAAACATTTATGTCTTGGTTCAAATCTGAAATTGACAAAGAGCCACATTCTTCTCAAACTTTATTGTGGCTTGCAAATGGTTTGAAGTTTGACGTCATGTGTTGTACAGGTTATGAAGTCAATAATTGCACATTCTATACGAAGACTTTGGACGATAAAAGCACAGTACAAAATAATGGAGTTAGTTTAGAAGCTGAGTCGCTTCAATTTTCCACATCAAAAGATCAATCTCCTGTACTTGGATCAATGAGATATTATGGTATAATAGAAGAGATATGGGAGGTTGATTACACCAAGTTTTTTGTTGCATTGTTCAAATGTAAGTGGTTTGACAATAAGAGTGGTGTGAAAATAGATGAATCAGGTATGACACTGGTTGCTTTTCGAAAGGTGGGTTACCGAGACGAACCGTTTATCATGGTTCATCAAGCATCTCAGGTTTTTTATGTCAAAGATCTTGTGTCTGACCATTGGTATGTCGCTCTTCAAGGCAAAAAAGAAATTGAAGTTAACGAAGAGAATCTGATTAATATTCATATTGCTGACAACCATTCATTTCAAACTACAACAAATTTGGATGACCAATCTCTAGTTGACGAATATGTACATGCAATTCAGTCAGATCATGATGAGGGAATATACATATGATGAATTCATATATTTATGTATGAATTTTCAATTTCTGTAAAAGTATTTTATTAATATCACATAAGTTTTCCTTTTATATATTTCCTATGATTACTATTACATGTTTTGTTAAATTATATGATATTACATAAGTCTTTTATGTATATTTCATGTTGCTATTTATTTTGACAGATATATGGCTGATCATCCACATTCTTCAGGGGATGAGGCTCCCCTTACCAGATCCACTAGAGGACCCACCAGGATGAAACAACTTTTGATAAGAAAGAATAGTAGTGAAAGAACTCTAATGAATGTGAACGTGATCACGGGTGTGGCAGTTGGCCCCTATGCAGATGACTTTCAATCATACCTTGGAGTAGTGGCACGTGATAGGATTAATATTCTCACTCTATCTTTTGATCATGTGTCCGAGGTTGATCGGAACATCATATGGAACGATATATTGGTAAGTTAGTTAATATCATCTGAATTAAAATTTGTTTATATTGATAATTTTGTACTGATACAACTTTCTTATGTTTATTTCAGCTGATATTTGACATTCCAAATGTCGCAACACTTAGATTTAAGTGTTTGTCAACTGTTGCTGAAAACTTCAGAAACTTTAAAAGTAAGTTAACATCAAGATATATCTTTGGATACCTTAAACATAAGACTCCATGTAGTACATATAAGTCCATTGATGAGGAGACTTGGCGGCTTTTTAAAGAGAGTCGGATGACAGAGGAATGACAGGTTAGTATAGTTGATATCATTCAATTCCTCATTAACAAATATATATCATATTAACTAATTAATTAATGTGTATGTTACAGGCAATTAGAAGTAAAGCACAAGGAACCAATGCTCATAACAAAACCCCCCGCCTATTATCTCGTGGTGGGTATAGGAAGCTTGAGGAGAAAATCCTCAACCAAAAGGCAGATGCTAGACCACCATCTCAGGGTGGTAGCCCCCCTCAGCCTCCTTCTCCACCTTCTAGACATGAAAAATGGAAGTTGACTCGTATGAGACCATCGGGCGCCTACTCTTCCGACACTGCACGGGAAATTTCCGAAAGAATTGTAAGTTATCACTGTTCCTAAAATAATAATAATTGTAATTATTCATACTACATTGAACTTTTTAAAGAATAATGATGTTTTGTAATGTTACAGGACTCCTTGGTTGAGCAGAGCTCCCAAGGTCAATTCACTCCAGAGGGTCGCTAGGATATTCTTGCTGTTGTTATTGGACGACCTGAGCACCCTGGACGTGTACGTGCTGCAGGTCCTGGAGTAGGAATTAAGGATTATTTTTGGGAGTTCTTCTCGTCAGCCTTCATATGCATACAACGAAGCACAAAGAGAAAGGATGACACAAGAGATCACAAAAAAGGTCCGAGCTGACCTTACGGCCAAGATCACAAACAAGGTTAGGTCAGAGCTTAGGGCTGAATTGTACAGTGAGTTCAACTCCATGTTCGAGCAGTGGTTTGAGACCTATGGCATGCACCCGGTACCACCTCCTGTACTGGAATAGGAACATGTTGTGCCTCCCACAGGTAAACTTAATAAACATTTATGTGCAATTATTTCTATCTTTTGTATAATCTAACATTTATTCTAACAGGGAGAAACGGGAAAGGAAGTTGTTCCGCATCAGCTGTCCCAAGAGATGACATGGACGATGCTAGTCCATGTCTACTATACATTTTAGACGATACTGAGATGGTCCTGGTAGCTCGTGGAACACAGTTTAGGTCAGCGACTATTGTTCATGGTGAGCAGCTATCAGAGGATGAGGTGAAGGTCTCAGTGGACAAAATGATCATACCAGATGCCTCAGTTCCTCTGGCCACATATGAGATTTTCACTGTGGAACAATCATTCAAGTCATTTATCGCTTGGCCTAAACATTTGGTTGGTTCAGTTTCTGACCCCCCGGTATGAAATTCTTCTTTACACTTCTCAATTTTAAAGGTTATTGATATCAAAACTTATATTATTTTTTCATGTAACAACATGCGCAAGCACAGGAGAAGATTCCTCTATCCGAGGATGATCCTCTTGCTTCATTGCATCTACTTGCTGGCATCCTTCAAGATAAGCCTTTGGAGGTTGAGTATGATGCTAATGTATTTGGGACAGGCTCTGAGGTCCCAATATAGCTTAATAGCCAAGACGTCAGAGAGCTTGCATCGGGAACAAAAGAGTTGAATATTTCAATTATTTAGCTATGGATGATGTAAGTCTATGAGCAATTATTTATATATAATTGATTTACATATGAAGTATCCTTATATCAAAGTTAATTTTTTATTTCAGGTATATGTTTGGGGTCAGTAACAAGTTGGGGCGTTCTGATGATTATGGATTCATTGATCCTCAATCCATTCATGAATCAAATGATTTTGATACGATCAACACAAATCTGATGAGAAGTTTTGCAAGCGGCAAGAAAATATACTTTTTGCCTTATATATCCGGGTAAGTGAACTTTGTTAACATATTAAAGTTCCATATGTGATTTTAATATATAATAGTTAAGTTATTATGAATTTCAGGCGTCATTGGCAGCTTCTTGTTATGTCTATGCAAGAGGACTATGCTTTGTGGTTCTGCTCATTCCACAGGCCTCCTCCTACACAACTCAGACAAGTAATTGATTGGTAAGAACCTCAATGTTTGGACTTTCTTTGTTATATAAATGAATGCTAAAACCTTTTTTATATATAGTTCTATACCAACAAGTAAGATGATTGTTGGGAAATCAATTACTACCAGTAGAAAGATTGCTTGGATTTCTCTCAAGGTTTGACATGTTAAAGCCATACTTTCTTATAGTTGTTTTATTTTAATGACATATGCTAAAGCCATACTAACTATTTATAATTGTGATCATATATTGTAGTGTAACAGATAGAGTGGGTCATATGAGTGCGGTTATTATGTAATGTATTGGATGGTCCACATTGTTCGTTCCCATATCACAAGAGGCTGGGAAACGGTAACAATTAACTTTAACAAATTTTGATTTTTCCAAAAGTTAGAATTCATATACACTAATTAATATCAATTGTCTTGTGCAGAAGTTCAAGACTACTACACCAGTTCTTGAGAAGCCACTATCATTCATCAGGAAAGCTGCTGCAAAGTATATAGTTAGATTATATAATAGTTCTTAGTTACTAGATTTAAACATTGCATTTGATTAGATTGTATTTTATTAGACTTTGTACTTATGTGATGTTGAAATACATTTGAAGATGTGTTTGATCTGTTCAAATTGAATCTGTATACATGTTTTGATATGCAGGTCTGTTTTTGTGGTACTGGATATCACAAAAACAGACCTGCTATTTAAAAAAAAAGCAGGGGAATATGCCGCGGTTGTTACCACAACCACGGTATAAAGTAGAGTATATGCCACAGTTGTTACCACAACCGCGGTAGAAAGTTTAGGCCGCGGGTGTGATAGGAACCACAATCTATTCCTGCCTTTTTACCGCGGTTCCAACCGCGACATATAATGCTAGGATTTCTTTTTTTTTAAAAAAAAACAGAGGTTTAGGCCGCGGGTGTGATAGGAACCATAATCTATTCCCCAGACTTTGTACCGCGGTTACAACTACAGTGTAAAGTCTCAGAAGACATAACCACAAGGCTTGAGGAAACTCTCCAACAATTCATGAAGGCAACTCTATCCACCCAGAAAAGCACAGACGCCACTATGAGGAACTTGGAGATACAGGTGGCTAGATAGCCAAACAATTGAAGGAGATGCCTTACAAAGACTTTGGGACTAATACTGAAGTTAACCCCAAAGAAGAATGTAAGACTATTGCAAGTGTGGAGAATGAGAGAGAAAAAGAGGAGAGTGAGAGAAAGAGGAGAAAAATAATGAAGAGAGGGAGAAAGAAAAAGAAAAGGAGGGAAGAGAAGAAAGAGAGGAAAAAAAATGAGTTGGAAAAAGAAGAGAGAAAAGAAAAAAGTGAGTTGATAGAGAAAAAAAGAAAGAAGATAAAAAAAAGAGGGAGAAGAGGTTGAGAGAGAAAAAGAAAAATAAAACAATTGAGAAAAATTTCCACCACCTTGAGAAATATTCCATGCAACCAGGGTGTTTTGATAAGATCTCCAAGGAATTGGGGATAAAAATTCCTGTGACAGAGGCATTGTAAACAATCCCTGAATATGCCAAGTTCTTGAAAAATCTCCTCAAAAGGGAGAAATATCTAAAGGAGAAGATAATTGAGATACAGGGGGTTGTACTGTGATCTTGAATTGAAGACCCAAGAAGTTTCACTATTCCTTGCACTATCGAAAACCACAAAATAGGGAAAGCCTTAATTGATTTGGGGTCCAGTATGAATTTAATGCCATTAACTGTTCTTAAAAATATTAGTGACCTGGAAGTTAAGCCGACAAGGATGTCTCTTCTTATGGCAGATAGATCCCCCAAAAAGTCCTATGGTGTGGTGGAAGATGTGATGGTGCGAATCAACAACTTGAGATTCCTGGTGGACTTTGTGGTGCTAGAGATGGAGGAAAATGCGGAGATCCCTATTATTCTTGGAAGGTCGTTCATGAAGACAGCCAAAGTAATCATCAATATTGATGAGGGTACCATAACTCTCAAGGACCAAGAAGAGGAGGTGATTTTCAATGCCTTAAATACTCGGCAACAAATCCAAGTGAAGAAAACTAGTCCCAAAGGTGCATTTAAAGATGCACACGGGATTAGTACCAAAGCTGTCGAGCTAAGCAAGAAAGGTAAAAAGTGTTTTCTGTCACAGGTGAATGAAGAAGAGAAAGATAGCAAAGGAAAAAGTTTTCATCCTCTGAAAGAACATGAAGGAGTGAGACCAGGCTTACCTGTGCAATTCAACAAAAAGCTTTGGGTTGTTAAAGAACTCAGAGCTGATGGCATTATAGAGATTGAATCTCCAACTAAAGACCAGTTGGTGTGCTGAAGGAAAGGATGACACAAAAATAAAAGATGTAACATGAACTTATTGGGTCAAGCTAGTGACGTTAAAGAAGTGCTTGTTGGGAGGCAACCCAGTTCTCTGAACTTTTACTTTTTAATTTTTCATTTTTGTTTTTGCTTTATTTTATTTTATTTTTATTATGCTCTACTTGAATGAATTGAACTGCTTTGATTCCAAAGTGCTCTATTTTGTGTGATGAGCTTTGCTTTATGATATTATGGGGTATTGATTGATGTTGAGATGGTGCATGATGTGATATAGGTGATGACTCACAATGTGTGAAACAGGTGCTTGAGATAAAGTTTGATTGAGATACTGAGCAGGATGTTTTTCTGAATTTTAGGACTTGTAAGTTTACCTATGTGAGTTTTGGTCTTTAGAGTTGTTTGTGAATAATTGCTATGACTTTGAAAGCATGAATGATTTTGCCCAAATTTTCTATGACTGAACTGATTGCTTGCAGGTTTCCTATGATCAAGGCCATCTTTTGTTATCCCTTATTCTTTTGGCCTTCACATAATTTTTGCCCACTGAAAAGAGAACAATTTGTTCTAACCTTTGAACCTTGAAAAATCTTTACCTTGAGTTAAGTTGAGAACATTTGATGAGGTACAAATAAAGATTCAAGTTTGGGGTTGCTAGGTAACAACCCACTTCTCTAGGTAGTGAGCAATAAATAGCAAAAGCAAAGGCAAAAGAAAAGAAAAGAAAAGAAAAGTTAACAGGAGAAGAAAGAGCTCACTACAAAGTTGGGATAAAGAAAGAAAGTTTGTTTTTAAATGTTAAATTCACAAATGTCTCTCTTAACTCAAGGAACTTTGTTGTCCAGAAAAACCAATTTCCTTCTTAGCTCAGCCAAGTTACAAGCCATGAAAAGCCCTTGTGATGATTACGTGCTTGTGAGTATGTTTGATTATGGTTAAATAAAAGGCCAAATTAATTTGTGTGATATTATGATAGTAGAGTGAAACACCTTACTATACACCTTTGAGTTTTGAGTGCTTGAGTGATATACTTGTGAGTGCTTGAGTGAAACACTTTCCTTGGTGAGGAGTGGTTTTTTGAATTTCTGATTGCATCTCTGCTTGGCTGATTGATCACTCTTAAGAATAGCACCGGTTGAAAATGTATGAGCATCACATTGACTTTGATTGAATTAAGGCATTTGCACATCTTGACTGAGATCTTTATGCTGAATTGATAAAAGTGATTCCTTGTCTTGAAAGAAAAAGTTTTTGAGTCATTGTAGTGATTGTTCTGAAGAGCCGAGTTACATTCTGTTTACTTGAGGACAAACAAAGTTTTAAGTTTGGGGTTGTGATAACGGTTTAAAACACAGTTATTTGTGATGTGATTTTGATACTAAAAGCACCCTTTTTAACTTAGAAACTTGCTTGGGCTCATGCTTTTTCATTAAGTTGTGTGAATAAGAGAGTTGAGGTTGATTTCAATGGATTTATGACTAATTCCCTATGTTTTGAAAGAGATTGAGGTAATACTGGAAGAAGAGATGAAAAACCAAGAAGATGGAGCTCAGAAGGGCATAAAAAGGCACCTGAAGGAGGGAAAACACGTAGCCCGAGCGACCAGAGCCGAAGCTTGGGCGATCAAATCAACGTTCACCGCCCGGGCGGCGGGGCCTCGAAGTCTGGGCGACCAATTTCGTCGCTTAGGCCTTACATGAGCCATTCTCACTACCTGGGCATCCTCCTGGATTTCCCGGGCGTCGACTTTCGTGGGTCGGGCCCTTTTTATGCTCTCTTTTGATTCTTTTGGACCGGGCCGTGTTTTGGCACGCCTCTGACACTATTTAAAGGACCATGTGGCTCTAGGTTTTGTATCCCTGGCAGAGAAGAGCATAACAATACACTCTTTTCCCGATTCTTAGGCTTCATTTTCATTCTTTCTTCCATTGTTCATAGAGTTCCCCCATGTCTATGGGGAACTAATTTTTATTTGTTGTTGGGGAATGATGTAACCATGTAAACTCTCATGTATTTGAATTGATTCTTAATTCCATATGTTTTTTCAGTAATTGTTAGAGTAATCATCTTTTTCTATGCTTGCTTATACAATAGCATGATTTTTGAATTGCATTAGTGTCGGGAGGTTCCTTACAATCTAGGTTCTTGTTGAATTACTCCTAACCGTATATTTCTCAGGGATGAGGGTATGAGTCTCGGTCGTCTTAATCTCTTGTTCTTCACATCTTCTTACCAGGAATGCCGGGAATTATATGAACTGGTAATTAGGGACAGGCTTATTCACCGAAGGATCGGGCTTAGGTAATTTAGCGAGAGACGTTGGCATTAATGCATAAAGAAGGATTCTTATATACATTAGAGGAAACTTGGTGAAATCTAACCCCAACAACATACTCATCTCATATAAATGAACCTACGTTTATCTCTATGCTCATTTGCCATTCATCAATTACATTTTTATTTTATTTATTTTTATTGCCCAAACCCAATGATCACTTTTTATTTTTTAAGTCTTAATTAATCTTGTTATCACACAACTGTTCAATGCTGAGAGTCCTCTGGGATACGATACTTGGTCTTACCATTTTATATTACTTGTGCGACTCAGTACACTTACCGATTCAACCCAACAATTACACGTAGTCAACTATTTCTGATGCACTTCAAAAATCTTATACCTTGCGATTCAAGAAACTTTTGAAAGATCATCCCTTTGTGAAAAAGATTTTTAAAAGACTATGATTTTTTTTGTTTCACCAATTTACCCGCCCTCTTGGTATTGAAACTAAGTCATTCTATTTTAAACAATAATGTTCACAAATATGCTTATACATATATAACACATTAAGCAAAAGCATATAACATGTAAGCTTAGAACATACACATGTGTTATTATTAATTATGTGTTGTCATCATGAAAAACACAATAATGTTCACAAATATGCTTATACATATATAACACATTAAGCAAAAGCATATAACATGTAAGCTTAGAACATACACATGTGTTATTATTAATTATGTGTTGTCATCATGAAAAACACAATTATTACTGAGATTTTGGGTTCAGCTAAACCAGTGCTCCCCCTATAAACAATCTCAACACATCCATTCAATGCTATTAAACTAAAAAACTTCAAAGTTGCAGACAAATGTGTAAAGTTCGAGCATCCTGAGAACATCGGTTTCTCTGAATCATGTCCTCTAAATTATCACTCAACCATTCTTCCACCTATTTCGTTCCTCGTGCCGTGGTAGGTTGGTCCAGTACTTCTCCATGCCAAGTCCAAACATTATAAGTTCTCATTATGTCGAACATGAATAGATGGTCACACATATTGCCTAAGTCTTGGAGTATTTGATTAAGACAACGAACATAAGGACAAAAATATGTCCGTTCACAGACTTTGCATTTTGTTCAACATATTGCAATAACTCTGAAACATCTCTCTCATATTTTTCACTAATGCAAAGTTCATTCATCCAGCTTCGATCTATACTATGTTTGTAACATACTTCATCAGTTTCAATTTTTTAACTCTCACAAGGTTAGGCCCTACCCATTTAGAAAAAAATCTTTTTCATAATTTGTTAAGTCACGTGCAAAGAATTCTAACATGATAAATTTGATAAGATTTCGGCAACATTTAGCATTGGTCTCCGAAATACATGAAATGAGAGTGGTCAAGGACGACCACAATCAAATATGCATCCAGAGAACAACATAAATAATCTAAACCGAATTTTATCAATCTTATTCATAAACTCCAACGTACATGTTATAAAAAATTATGAAAAATAATTTTCCCAAAAGTCCAATTGAAAAATTCAAAATTTAATACAAACGATTAAAAGATTAATCATTTGTGTTAAATTTCAAACGAAAACTAAGTTTCACTCAATGATTTGATACTTATAATCTAACATGCCAATCATAATAACACAACATAACTTTATCACATGCATATTTAAAAGCCAATAACATGCATACCTAAAAGCCAATAACATGCATATGCAAAATCCAATAACATGCATACACAAAAGCCAATAACATGCATACACTAAAGCCAATAACATGGATACACAAAAAGTTTTCAACAAGAAAGCTAACCTTTTTAGCAGATTAAAAACGCAGTGGAGGGAAATGGAGGAGTGCACGTTCAAAAATGCAAGAACTCGCAGGCCAAAAATGGTCAAAATCGTCGCCCAAGAACACGCTAGACACTACACCAAAATGCAATAAAAATGCATTTTAATCAGTTCAAATGGAAGATAATTCATCAAAGAGTAGTTTAATCGCAGTAAAAGTAAGTTTAAGCGGTCTAAAAGAGAGAAAACGCACCTGAAAAAGAAAAGCCGAGGAGAGAAAACTGCTCCCGACGTCTATATTCGTTCACACGTCGGGGCCCTACCATTCCGACGTCTAAATCATTTAAAAAATTAATTTGGGCAGAGCCTATTTACATCCGACATTTGAGGAGTCGACATATAAATACATATTAGACTCGAGGCTGACGAGCCGTCGTCAAAAAATAATGCAACAGTCACATTTTCACCTACCTCTACAGGCCATTAGGCGTCAAATTTAGGGTGGTCGACATCTAATTCGTATTTAGACGTCGAGGTTGCGGGATTGAACAAATGGCAAAAAAAATGACTTTTGGGATTTTGGCGCGACCATTTTGGCATCCAATGGAACAATCGGACGTCTAAATGAACATTAGACGTTGGGGGCTCTCCAATCAGACGTCTAAGAGCAGTAAAAAATTAATTTCTACCACATTTTTGGCATTCAATTAAGGGGTTGACATGTTCATGAGTATAGAAACTGATGTCCCCCAAATTCAATATCTAAATAGTCAATTTGTTTACAAAAAATGCCACCGGTCATTTGTTACGTTGGATATTTGGGCATCCTACGTCTAATAGTGAGTTTAAAAGTCTTTTTTGCACTAGTGTGGTGTTTAACGAAAGTTGGTTTCTTAACTTTGGTTGAGGTTTTTCTAGCCTAGTGTTTTCTGTCCTAATGTTGGTCTTCTAGTTTAGGCTTTCCTATCAAAGTGTACTAAAGGTTGGTTTCCCGATTTAAATGTTTCTACACTAGTTGGTTTAAGTGTTTTTCTAGCTAAAGTTAGCTTTCCATACACAAAGACTTCTTCAATAGGCTTCTTCGTTTCATGTTATTTAGTTAAACTTTAAAACCATGAACACGGTTTCTATTAAAAGAGCTTGTCTTGTAACAAACTTGTTGTACTTTAAGAACTCCTTGCTAGCACATTGGAATTCTCTAGATTATCGCAATAAATGTGCTACTATACAAAGGAATCGAGCTTCAAAAAAGGGTGGGATTTATACGAGTGGATAAATTACTGTTCATATGAGCATGTCATTCGTAGGGTACAAACCTCCATTCCTTTTGTATCCACTACATATAACTTATGTAGTATAAATTTGATGTTTATAATATTTCATATTCTATTACTACAGACACAAGAGTTGGACGGGATATGGATGTTGATTAAAGGTCTCGAAGGATCCATGTAAACTAACACTTTTAGCTTTACTTAAAATTTAAACTTGTTCTACTATATTCTTTACTGACTTTATGCATAATGTTGAACATCATGAATTTTCAAGTAGTCTGTCACAAGTTAGATCAAAGCAAGGGACACGTCCAAATGAATCAAAAGATCGTCATGATGACGATGACATGATTAGGATATAGTGTTGGTTCAACGTCGTTGGTGGGAAGAAAAACGATGAATCTATGGGACATGACAACTTTGTACAAATTACACTACGGGAAGGGGTACTCTTAAGCACCAACTATCTTCTTCCACCAATATTGAGGAGGTCGTTGTCCAACACACCCAGTGAATAGAAAGACGTTACTAGGAATACAACGATTTGAGAGAAGAGTTTCCTAGTTTCAAAGAATTGGTCATGAAATTGTTGCCTTCACCCTTACAACCTCAGTCAACACTTCTCTAGCCTAGCTACGACTCTCTCCAGCAGAGCCAACCCTAGACCACCCAACATCAGTCCACCTTACACTAGTCCAGCTACCTTTAGAGTAGTAGCCACAGAACAATGAACAAGAATAGGATCATGAAGTGACTATATAGATTATTGGCATATTATTTATGTTTATAAACATATAGTTGTTTATGTACCTATGATATTTGTGTACATATTATTTATTTGGGTTAAATATGTTTTTAGTCCCTATACTTTGAGGCGATTTTGGTTTTAGTCCATTTTTCAAACTAAGGTACAATTTAGTCCTTCAACTTTAAAAAACTCTGGTTTTAGTCCTTTTTACTAAATTTTTTAAACTTTATTTGTTGTTTCAAAAAATGTTTTCAAACAGTGTAAACAATCCAAATGCTATAATGAAACATGCTTGAAACAACAAATAAAGTTAAAAAAATTTGGTAAAAAGGACTAAAACCAGAGTTTTCTAAAGTTGAAGGACTAAATTGTACCTTAATTTGAAAGAGTGACTAAAACCAAAATCACCCCAAAGTATAGGGACTAAAAACATATTTAACCCTATTTATTTTTATATACATATACTTGGTTGTGTGCCTATGATGTTTGACTTAATATTAATCATTGAACTTGTGCTGCTTTCTTAAAATCTTACGAACATGTTTTATTGTGCGGTAAACAACCAACATCCCATTTCACTTGATCCCATTGCACTTGAATCTACTTCGGTACTTACCAACACACTTACCGAAAAATACATCTTTCGATAATTACCGACAAATACATAATTACTAGCGATCATTATCTATCAATTAACATTATCAGTAGGGATTTTACCAACAAATTTAAAGTTGGTGGTAATTCGTCCGAAAAATAATTATTACTAACAGATTTTAAGTGTTTCTTACGGACTAGAGATTGCGTTTATCTTGGTCTTCTATGTCTTTTTATTTTTTTTTTACTTTTTGGGATTGTTGACCTTGGATGGCGCATGTGCATGTAGAATTCTAGGGGAATTCATTGTCGTTATATCGAATCTGTATTATAAGGCCATCTTAACAATGATATACAAATTATAGAAAATAAAATGAAACAACGCTTTAATAAAAATACAAATAATAAAAAGTAAGAGGACTAAATATTAAAGGGCCAAAACGCTATTACTTAAATTATTTAAATTTTCATAGATTTGTTTTATTATAATTCTTTGAAGTTGATCTTGATGTTACATATTTGATGCAGGAACAAAGTGTTAAGGAAAGGGTTTTGATATGTTGACACCAAGCAAGAGAAAATGTGAGTCCTCATAGTAACCTTTTTTTATGTATATGATGAATATGCACGTTTTACATAGAGGGCTCAGACATTTGGCTTTTACTTTATCAAAACGGCTCCTCTCACTAACTACTTGTATTTTGTTTTATCTAAAAGAATTAAAACTTTGTTTCTTTTATTAAGTTCTTATTTGTGCTTCTCCTTTGCAATACTGCCTCTGCAACAATGATCTCAATCATGTATTCTGTTATCACAGAAAAAATGAGATAGCAGAAATGCGCTCAGCTAATGATGTTCCTAAGTTCCATTGTTTGAAGAACATATGAGGTGATCGATGCTTAGAAATAACCTCTTGATGAGGGTAAAATAACAAGAACAAAATAGAATAAAATGATATTGTAAAACGATAGAAAAATTTATGAACTAGAGTGATTAATTGTATTAATTAGTTCACCTTTAACATTGCTGAATATCCAAGAAACTGTTTAATCACGAATAACGGCTCTATATATTGTCTGAGGTAAGTTGGGCCACTTTCAACAATAGTTTCAACCCTCGGCTATGAAAATCATATTCCAATAAGATAAAAAATAAGCTAAAACTTTAAGGCACATGCATTCTCTAAAAAGTATCTGCAATTTTAAAGTTTCACAAATTTTAATACAAAGATTTCATCACCATGTAATCCTCTCTAAGAAACCAAATAAGAGTTATTAAAACCCATCACCTAGTAGTAATCACATTCTAACTACAAATTATTCCATCCTTTCATATCAGCATGCTCAATGGCTAACATGACAGCAATCAACATATGTAGTGCATACTTGCTTTTATGTTATCATCTTTCAGTTATCAACTAATCTTTAAACCTCAGATTTAACTCTTTCTATCCTGTTTAGCAACCCTTCTCTATAGTCCAGAATATAGGTCAATCATATCTCTCAGGTTTTCAGCTATAACTTTATTTGTCAACAAACTATATATAGTAGTTATTCAAAATAGAGTGTAAAAGAATATTATATAAGTAATTATGAAGGGTTGATATGTTGCTTTAATTTAAAGAATTCCGAAACTCTCATTGCATATCCATCCAATAAAAAAACATATCCATTTCTGTGTTCACATATCAAAACCATGGGTCATTGAAATTTAGGTTATTTGACGTATTGTTTTAGTACATCAGAACTTTTTCCAAGGACTCAAATTAAAAACCCGTTGTATGGTAAGTGATTAAGATAAAGAACGAGAAACCAGTAGCTTGTGTTATTTGTTAACCATTATAAGAAAATGAAAATGGAATTGTTCATTTCAAAATACTACAATACTTCTTAACACCTCTGTCACCTATGATACCGATGCAAAGGGGGAGGGTGAAGGCCAAAATGCTCTTTTTCTTAAAATGTAAATAGAGGTATTAAAGATGTGGCGTGAAATAATGATTAGTTAAAGAGAAAATTAACCGTTGCAGAGGAGAAAACGCGAAAGGGAATATCGTGGCCCCATTGATGCAGCGGGAAGTATTGAGTAATGAACTGAAGGATATTAAGTAAGCCTCAGTGATCTGTTCAAATTTGATCCTATTCTGCTCCAGTGGCAAACCCACCACGTGAACATTGCTTATCACATCACGTGTCAGGTTTCTTTTGGGAGTTGAAATTGAATTCTGCACATAAAACATGTGACTGAATAAAACGAGTGGTTCGTAGATGCTGCAAGTTCCTTTTGGAATGACATAGGTACAAAGTTAAAGCCTACAAGAAATTGTCCTTGTTTCCTTAATGGGACAAGGCACAATCCCAGGACGAGTCTCTTGGTTACCCCCTCAACCCTCTTTCTACGAATAAGTGTGTTAGAAGCTAAACTAAAGTTGAAGTTTGGCAGACTACGAATGCTCTTGCTCTGATATCATCACCGGCCTAACTTGGTGCTCGCAACATCACAATGTCTTTCGGTTACAATTACCCAAAAGCTTATGCATTAACTTTCAAACAATGCCAAGATCAACACCTTCACTGTTATATTCAATGTCTGTCATACAAGATAACTAAAGTTAGCAACTGTGTATTCCATACAAAAATGATGCTGTTAGTTTTCATTGTATTGTATTTTCCCTAGTCAAAAAGGATACTGTGATGGGGTGAATTTAGGATGCCCATGTGAAGATATCACTGCATCCATCGACAAGAGTTAGGCTCCCGTCGGTCTTTAATGTTGCATGGCTATGCACCATAAGGAAAAAGGCGGGTGAATTGTAACGAAAATTACTAAAGTGGTTCGTTCTCAGACTACGTGTCAATTTCTTGTGGCATTGGTTAGGTTATATATATATATATGTGTGTGTACATGTATGTACATGTGAGCATGGGAACTAAAAGCAAGTTCATGACTTCACATGCGTGGTTGTATTCCGTTCATATGGAGGTCAATTTTGGCACTATCATCTGACTATACCAACACATCTTACACTTATTACAAAATTTACAGTGCCAGACTAAACTGTGTTAATATTTTCAAGTCCAATGGAAAACAGAAGAAATAGTTTATCAAGATGTGAAAGTTTAAACAACAGTATTATGTTTAGCCGTCTGCTAAAATGTTAGTTCTGTACTTTAAAGAAAATAGAATTTTATCCTGTGAAATGCCCTTACAAAAAAAGTTAATTATATCTAAAAGTGTAAGGTTGAACTTGAGACAAAATAAGAAATAGGACTACTGACATGACGAGGGGGGAATATTAAAAGTTTGTGGTTCTCAACCTTATCTTTTATTGTCCACGTACCATATTATTTATAAGATTGTTTTCAGATATAGTTTGCTTATGACCTCATAATAAGTTACAGCACTAATTTAGTTCTGAAATATTGATGGTACGCAAAAAACCAAAGTACAAACACCAACTAGTTATATAACAAACCTGATATGTTTTAAGCCAGAGATTCCAGCTTTATGAAATTTGAAGACTTAGATTTTATACATATTATGTGTTTATATATAGGTTTTGTCCCCGTTTAGTAATTGGCTAACTGCATTGATAAGATATCCTCCATGCTCCAGTAGTTGTTGTTGTTGTCGTTTGTACAACAACTGGATTGATCAGGATTTGTGTGGAACTGAGTTGAGAATGGTTCTAGCATTCCTTGATAACAGGATGGAGAATAGGTCTCCATGGGCTCAGCAATGGTGGTCACTTGGCTAGTGAAAGCTTGATGATCATTTGTCTCAGAATTACTCTGCTGCTGAAAGCTCTCACTTTGCTTCATGTGCTTCTGAATCCTTGTCCTCCAGAAGTTCTTGATCTCATTATCAGTCCTTCCGGGTAGCTGCTTGGCAATTTTGGACCACCTGCGTTGGGAAATGAGTGATTTGTGAAAGAGAGTACAATATCTTACTATTAATGTACTGCTTTGTCATAATGTAAAAAAATTGAAAGTCAAAATTCTGAAATCAGTAAATCTCAGATATACCTAACAAACAAATATTAATAAAGAAATATTTGCCACATTTTATATAATCAACTCTTTTTGTATGAAGCTAATTGACTAGGAGAATATTAAGTTGAATATAATTTGTAATAATCTCTCAAAGTTGTTTTTTTATCTAATTTTTATTTTTAAACAGCCATAAAGGCAAAGTAATATGCTATGATTTTAATAAATAGACCTTTAATCTCAAAAACCCGTTTGTTGCAACTTTTTCCCCGTAAAAGTATTATCTTTTAAAAACAATTGGGCATTTGTTTTTCAGCTCTTAAAAATAATTACAAGTTAGAAATATTATTAAAACTAAAAACTATTTTGAATAGCTTATGAGTGTACTTTTTAAACGAGTTTTTAATTGTAAACAAAGAAAAGCAATTTATACTTATTCTAAAATCCATTATATAAGCTTAATTAAGATATATACAGTTAAAATTTACAGACTTTTTGTTCGATATTTTTAATTTATAAAAGTCGGAAAAGAATGAATGAATGAATAGTTGGAAGCTAAATTCCAAGCTAGAAAAATACTGTGTTGTAGAATTTTATAAGCAGACAACTATATAATGTGTGTGATTGTACTGACACAAGAAGGTATTAATCAGTTGAAATAAAATTAAAAGCTACCTGAGGTTGTTGAAGCATGTCATTTTGATTAGTAAAAAGGTGGCAGCTCCTATAATAAATAGGATCAGTCCGAAAGGAGGCCATGTTCAATGGCTGAGAATCAATGTGACCATTATAAAACGATCATTATCGAGGTACGCAAAGATGCTGAATTTTTCTGAGTTTCCTTTGATGTATAGCAGAGGCTACAAGATAAGAAAATCAGATTTCTCAATGCATGCCTCGGGTAGAGAGTATATGCTTCAAATCTCTCTTATCTTTTCTTGTACCTCATTTCATTCCATTATCTACAAAAGCTTTTCGTGTAAGCAATTACTTATTTTCTTCGAAATTTGAACACCCCGCACCCCACTAATCTTTTTTTCTCGGAATTGCCTCCTTAAAACAGGTTTGACTATGTTGAAAAGGAACGTGTGTATGATTTCAGACAGTAATGTTATGTTTAAGGATGTAATATGAATGTGAGATGTTAGAGGTTAAGACTTTGTAAGGGTTGGTTTGTTCTGTAGGCTGAGAGAAAGGGTACGACGATGGAGGTATAGTTAGGTTAAGGATGAACCATCTAAGCTTAACCTAAAGGGGAGAATGTTAATTTACAAGGACATCTGCCCTAGTTAAGAAAAGCCAACACGGTATGGTTTGGGTCCGTTTTCACTACCTAAACTCTAACAAAAGTTTCCTTTCATTGGAACACGAAAGATGTAAAAGTGTGCCCACTTCCATTAATGGAAGGTCCCCTCCTCTAGTTCACTTCCTTCTCCTTCACTAGGTTCCTTATAATAGCCATTTTGTAAAATTAAATTCCTTTAGTAGATAAACTTTTATTTTATATTTATATACATATTACTAAATGTTGATAAAGAACTTCATAATTGGTCTTTTTTCTATACCTTCTCCACATATTACTTATGATTTTTCCCCACTAAAAGCTTTACAAGTACCTATACCTCTTTATTTTCTCCTCATTCAATTTATATTCACGTCATCGGACTTGCCTTCTCGTATATATATATATATATATATATATATATATATATATATATATATATATATTATCCTTTGTCTCTTTGATTAGACATGTTTATATACCTTTTCTTTTCATTTCAGTGTTATTTCTATCTCACTTCAATTTTAATAATAACCCTACACCCCTTTCTCTCTCTGGGTTTTTCATGATACATATTACTTATTGTTTACTAAACTTACTTTAAATAATACTATCTTAAATAAATAATTTTAAATATAGCTGATCAAAATAAATTATATTAATATTATTTATTAATTGAGCCTTATATTTTACTTTGAGTAACATATGAAATAAATAATATACATAAGAAATAAGGTGTTATGATTGGTACATTTTATATATATATATATATATATATGTTGGATGGTGCTTACTAAAAGTTTATAATTCAGCTTTATCTTCCTCTTCTTTTCATATTTTTTTATTTCCTTTTTTTATTACACTTTCCACACACTCTTAATTTATATTAGAATATATATTTAATATTTATATCGTTCTAATTCTTTATTAACATCCATTAACTTTTTTCTATTTTATAGAACTATTTTTACACATATGTTTCTTGAAACTTTAAAGTTTCATACAACAATATACATGAAATTCCTTTCTAAAAATAATTGTTTTAAAAAATTGTAAATTTATAAAAAAAAATCATTAGTTGCAATTTTTAAAAGAAAACTACAGAAAACTTCTATGAAACATAAAATGTTCAATTTGTGATTTCTTTCTATCATTATATGCATCAATCATTTTTCTCTAATTTTTCCTTTTAAAACGTCTATTTTCATTTCAGAGGTAAATATCTTCTTCTTTTTTTCTTCATGTTCAAACTTTTACCTTTACTTATTAGGGAGCGATGTAAGAACAGAAAATATAATAGGAAACACTTTTCTATAAAAAATAATAGATGCTGACTAAAAACTGGAAGTGTATTTTCTTCTTCTTTTGGAAGATAACTCTACTCTGTCGTTGTTTACAAATCTCTTTCCTGCAGCAACATCTCTAATTTTATTTATTATTAAAATTTACTTTTTTAAACAAAACATGAAAAGTTGGTATGAAGTAAAAACCAGAATTCACGAACCAATATTAGAGCTTCACATAATTCAAAATCAAAGAGAAAAAAAAAAAGATTTAAAATAATCCATAGAAAAACTAACCACCTTTTTTTTTATACGCAGGAAAAATTAACTACCTATGTCTTATGTTTTCTATATCATAACTATGATGTGAAAGAAAAAGATTGAATGCCACACTGAGCATAGATGCACAATATGTACATAAAGATGGAAATCGAAATCATTTTGGAAGCTCTAAAATTTCGTATATAAACATGAAATGTCCATAAGTTCAACAAAACCCTATTGTGGAATCTTGCTCTTGGCTACAGTTATATCCTTCTATCAGAAATAGTTTTCTAAGAATGTACTAACTTGTCATCTAATGTGATACCTCCAAAATATTAAAGAGACCAATGAAGTTTTCCTTTCATCATTTGAAAACGAAGAAGGTTTTCCTTTCATTTTTGTTATCAATTTTAGTATCCACATTTTGAAAAACATTCATGGTATGGTCAAATTTTCAAGTTTTTTTAATATTTTTTGACTAATTAAACCTTAAATTCAACATATTCAATTCAGGTACCAGAAAAGTTAATTAATTAAAATGTAAAAGAAATAAAACGTACATAAACTAGAAGGTCCAATAAAAAAGCAACATTTTAAAAAATGAAGAACCAAGATTACAAAAACAATAATAAAATAAGAACAAAATGGTCTATTAGAGATCATAAACCGAAAATTACGATTTACCCTTTAAATTTTTTTTTTCGTGTAAGAATATAATTTATTTGGAATATAAGATCTTGGTGGTGGAGTCATGCACTATGTTAATTTTTTAACAAGTTTCTTCTTATTATTGATATGTAAATTGCATCATGAGTTCACCTGTTTCCCCACTTTGCATGAAGCTCCATGATCAAGAGCTGTTCCTCGGGTGTAATATTCCCTCTTCTAACATCGGGACGGAGGTAGTTTAACCACCGGAGCCGGCAGCTTTTTCCAGTACGTTTAAGACCTGCAAAAGCAGGATGATCATCATTCTCTCACAACCATAGGGCTTAGTTAGAACAAAAGAGAGAGAGAAAAGAGAAGAAGAAAATAGTAGAATAATAATAATAATAATAATAAAAAAAAAAAAAGTTGAAGAATGAAAAGTATGTTTACCGGCAGCTTTGGCCAAAGAGTTCCAAACACCTTCCCCATGATTTGCGATGTAGTTGATCAAGATTAAGTCTTCTTCCATTGTCCATGGTCCCTTTCTCACCTCAGGATCGTGAGACACGCTAGTTAGTTTCTTATCCATATTATTTAGTACGAGGAAATAGAGAGAGAGAGAAGAGGTGAAGAGATATTGAAATGTTAATAAGTGTTTGGCAGGTTTAAATAGAGGCAAGGCTAAGTCATTTGGTAATTGTAATGAAATTTTTTTATTAAGGATAACGACATACTTTCACGTACCTAACTATGTTTCTCATGTCAACACATGCATGCATGACTATGATTTTGTTTTCCCTGGCATACTATAAGAGACGAGTGTCTTTACGTACTCTCAAGTTACGCGCACATGCACTCCATATTTAAACATCAGGTGTGTACACTATACATTTTCTTCAAAAGAAGAATGAAGAAAAGATATTGTGTAAATATTACCGGCCTTAGAGGTTACATTACAACCTTAAAATTATCGGGAGTGAGAGCTTAATTCCATTGATCCTACGCAAATATCAAGAGGAAACTGTGATCCTTCCTGATCCTAGAGGAAGAATATTCATAGTTATGAAAACAAAAATTTTAATTATTTAGAAATATGGTGTTAATGATGAAGAAAACTTAAGAAAGATCCCCATTAAACATTAAGATAATCAAAAGATTATCTACATATGTTGGATATTTCATATCGACTAAAGATAACACAATTTCATAATAAATAAATAGGTGCAAATCTTATCTCATAAGTTGATTTTGTAAATTTTAGTTAGGTTTAAAGTTTACTCACTTGTAAAAAAGGACAATTTTAAGTTTGTGAATTTAAGTCTGTTCACAATAAAACAGACTTAAAAAATGTGATGTTGTAGTTTGGTAAATAAAAGTCAGTTATTGAAATGTGTTGTTGGCTAATAAACTAATAATGATAATCCATACTTTAGATATTTTTTCAAACCTTCGACTTCTCTATTGTATAATATTCAATAATTAAGACATGTCTGTATTCTTTTATACTCGATACCCATTAGACAAAGAATTTTCTTGGCATGATAATTATGAGTGGGTAGTATATTTTTATTTGGAAACATTTCACTAAACCACACCAGCAATTATGTGAAACTCTTATTGGGCTACCCGTTGGTCGCCTTCAAACTCATGAGCTTTAACACCATTGACAACCATGTGAACTTAGTTGAGCCGACATACAACAAAGTCTTCATATCAGTAGACATCTTTTCACACACATGCACTTGGGAAAAAGCTTTTGCACCAACATCAAAGATGTGTCCACTAATCTCTCTTCTTCTAGTCGATGTTCCATGGTGTAATCAACAACAAGTTTAGTTTGAAGGACATTTGGGAAGTCTATTAATTGCCTATGCGATGCTTTGTTCTATAACTTCAAAGGAAACCATCACATATAAGGTATTCCTTACTTTCAGTTGCATTCAACATTCTTCCATTCAAACAGTTGACACAAGGACATCTAAACTTCACTTCATCATTATTCCTACCCTCATTATCACTACTACAAAATATGATTTCTAACTCGCCTATTAGGCTTCGATTTTGATGAAAACTAAGTATAAAATGGTGTGGTGGCATTTTTTCAATTTTCGCGAACATATAGGTCTCGGTTAGAAAAAAAATGAGGTCATATTCTCCTTTTGGATTTGGTTAATAAAAATCGAAATCCTAAATACACCACATAAATTAGAAATTTTCATTCCATCTCCTTTGTAGAAGTGCTCTCTCATGCATAACAACTCAAGATTCTAAGTTTCCATCTCCTTTGGAAAAACTTTTAGAAGATTTTCAGGATGTGTTTCCCCAAGAAGAACCTAAGGGTCTTCCACCAATTATGGGAATTGAGCATCAAATAGATTTTGTTCTTAGGGCAAGCTTACCAAATAGGCCAGCCTATAGAACTAACCCTCAAGAAACCAAGGAGAATGAAAATCAAGTGGAAGAGATGTTAGATAAGGGGTGGGTTCAAAGATTTTAAGTGCATGTTTTGTGCTTATGTTATTAGTCTCTAAGAAGGATGGAAAATGAAGAATTTGTTGTGATATTAGTGCTATTAACAATATTACCATCAAGTATAGGAACCCAATTCCAAGACTTGATGAGTTGCATAGGTCCACAATATTTTCCAAAATAGATCTTAAAAGTGGTTATCACCAAATAAGAATAAGAGAAGGTGATGACTGGAAAACAACCTTTAAGACTAAGTTTGGACTATATGAGTGTTTAGTGATGCCTTTTGGCTTAACTAATGCACTCTGCTTGCCATCCTAGAAAGATGTTCATCAAAAGGATCCTTAACTTAAAAAGCATTGAAGATATGAACGTTGAAACATGAAAGAGTATATATTCAATTTGTAGTCAATGTTAATCTCTGGATCAACCATTAAGCTTGCTGGTCAACGAAGTTGACCCATGAGTCAATGCTCATATGTAAAGGAAGGGACTTAGGCAAGTCCACGAAGAACATTAAAGGAGGAGCATAAATCTCACAAAAAAATCTTCCATTGCTTATCTAGGAAAGATAAGGGACAACAAATACGGTGACCCCTTGAAAAGGTCGGAGGAAGCATACATCACAATAGACAACAACAAAAGCTCACTACAAGGTAATCAAGTTGGGAAGCTACCTGATGAATCAATATTTTCTCCTATTCATTTAGCTTCTTGTACCAGATTTAATTAGGGAATTGTGCTTAAATGTCCAATATTTTCTCAATTTTGCTATTTATGCTTAATTTGACCAGTAATTCTTATCTTAAATAATTTAAATTTTCTGAGCTTAATTATTCTCTTTATTATTTTTAGGGGAAAATTTAGGATTGTATTTTGGGACTCCAAGAGGGTTGCCACGTCAATAACCATTTTTCACATCAACATTATATTTTATTTTCATTTTGATTTGGTTTTTAATGTAATTGGGTCAGACTTGGCACTATTGGGCCTATTTTTTGTCATTTTTGGAGAAGCCCAATTGTGGAGGCTGATTGAGCAGCCTAGGGTTTAGTGCCTAGGACACACTTTTCACTATTCCATTCATTCTAGTTTTTCATTTTTCAACTTAGAGCTGCTAGACCAAAGCTCCCATGGAGGTTCTCATTTTCATTTTACTTTTCTTTTGTATTGAACTCGTTTTCTATTTAATTGCAATCTCGCTTTCAAATTTCGTTTGTGTTCTCTTGCTCATTTTCGTTTTTTGTGTTTAGTTTATGTGCTTCGTTTCTCTTCTCAACCAATGAATCAATTTCGTTTGCCTTTCTGATTGCGTTTTCCATTCAATTGCATTTTCCTCATTTCAATTTCGTTTTACAGTTTCAAATTCCATTTCATTTTTGGCTTTGTGTTTCATTTCGGTTCTGTTTTTTGTTTCTGCAATTTCATTTCATTGTTCATTGCAATTTTGTTTCAATGTTCTTTATCAATTTCTACAATTTCATTTTCCAGATTTAATAATGTTTGTAATCGTGTTGCTATTTCTGGACTGGTGGAGGAGGCATACAAGAAATCTGAAATGATGGTTCTTAATATTGATGTTGCGACTGTGGAGTACCATAACATCTCAGGTTAGGATCATTCCATCCAAGATTGTTGTTGTAACCATACTGATCAAAATGATGCTGAGCAGGAAAGAATTCATCCAAAAACAGTCGCTTAAAATCTTCCCAAGCAGTGATGGATCTTGGAGGAAGAAAATAAAGCTAATCCCTTGGTGCTCCTTGTAATGATTGTTGAAATGCCCTGAAGAACATGTGGAGGCTTCATTGTAGAGCAAATGATAGCAGTGGATCTCTATTGTAAATTTGTGATTGGAAACAAGTGCAATCAAGCTAACACCAACCTATCTTTAATCTGTTTAATTCTTTGTTAAATGTGTGTTAATCTGTTCATTTCATTTCAGAAAAAAATCTTCAAAACACCCCCTGTTGAGATTGTTGACAACACAATATCTATATCACTCTGGTTTTTATGATGACAACACATTTTTAATAACGCATGTATTATCGATGTGTTACATGTTCTATTGCTTATTGATTAATATCTTGTTGAACATGTTTTTGTGTTTATCTTAATATGTGAGTGCACATTTATTGAGATTGTATATGTTATCCCATATCTGGTTGCATTACACATGTTTTGAAAGAAGAAAACCACATGCACTTTTATGAACTTACATTGTGTGGCATAACTGCAAGTTGTAAGTCGACTTCATTATGGGGGAAGTTGAATTAAGCTAGTGACTATGCACAGATTTTCAGAAACAATGCTATGTGAGATTTTGCATTGAAAAGAATTTCAAAGTGAACTATTGTGTCGAAGTCGACTATGTTTCTGAGTTGATCAAGATTGTTGTTGGCATCCGTGGTGATTGTTTTGTTACCTGTTGTGACTACAGGGGTTGGACTCATGGAGTCTGGTACACTTCGAGGATTGTTCAAAGTGGGTTGCAAATTGCAGGAGAGGGGATATTTTGCTGCAACTCTTGTTGTGTGGTTTCCCTATATTTTGGTTAAAGGGTTAGAGAGGTATTTTATATTTTTGACGTTGAGGTCTCTATAAAAGCCTTGTTGTAAAAACCTTGACCATTATAATGCATTTACTTTCGGGTTGTGGAAGGACACTGGATGTAGGCATTGAGGCCGAACCAGTATAAAAACTCTGTGTTTGAATTCTCTATCCTTACTCTTTCACATTCAGTCGACTTTACAATTCACGTAGTCAAACTTTACATTTCCGCTGCACTTAACCTTTTCATTCCCTGCGATTCAAGAAACTTTGTAAAGGTTTATACTTTGCGAAAAAGATTTTGAAAAGACTCTGATTTTTTAACCTCACCAATTCACCCCCCCCCCCCCCTCTTGGTGTTGAAACTGGGTCATCCCGTTTCCAACAAGGTTTGCTTAAATCAACAAATTTCTTTTAATTTGTCCTATTATATTGAGCTTTATAACTAATACCCTGTCTATATCCTACTCTACCCAAAGACTTTAAAACAACATTCAGATTTTCTCTACTCTGTGTAAACTTAGCTAGCGTGTTAGTTAAGTAATCAATTTGCTTTAAATGAGTAGGACATTTTTCACAATCTTTTTCTATAGTTGCAGTCTCAATAATCACAGTTTTAGCAGATTCTAATGTAGTATCTAATTCTTTTTGCAATTTTTCATTATCATCAATCAGATTTTTAATCCTATACTCATAGCCTTTTCTTTCAGAGTTTAATCGAATTTTGCAATTCTTTTTAAGCCTCAACATGTATCTCTTGAAATGCATCCAATAGCATGTCGTATTTGACCTCAATTGGCTCATTATCGAATTCTTCATCACTGTCATATTCATCTTTCTTTGAGTCAGTGTTATGACTTAACTATGTGAGTAAACCTTTTTTGTACTTCATATATAGTCTCTCCAGCCTTCATCCTAAACAGTTCGTACTCTTGTATCAGTGAGTTCTTTTTTGGCTCTCTTTACTTCTTATGTGCCTTCATGTGTGACCTCCAACACTTCCCACATTTCCTTGTTGTCTTGCATTGAGAAATCTTGAAAAATTCATCCATTGTTAGTGTAGAAGCAATTACATTACGTGCTTTGACATCATATTGTGCCCTACAGTTTTCATCTTGAGACCACTCAGAAAAAAATTTCAAAACAGTTTTTCCATTAACAACATGAGTTGACTCAAATGGACTGTTCAACGTTGCATCCCAAAAACCTTTGTCCACGGGTTCAAGAAAGATTTGCATTCGGATATTCGAAAAAACATAATTTTCACCAGCAAATAGAGGTGGTTTATTTGTTGATACACCTTCACCAAAGGTTTGAGAACTAAAGGCAATTTTCACAGGATCAGTCGACTTAAAGAAAAAAATAATTGACTTAATTTTCAAAAAACTTATGAAAATCTGCTCTGGTGCCAATTATTGAAGATAAAATGGCTTAGTTTCAATACCAAGAGGAGGGGGGGTGAATTGGTGAAACACAAAATCAAAGTCTTTTTAAAAGCTTTTTCGTAAAAGGATTAACTTTCAAAACTTTATTGAAAAGCACAGAATCAGATTTTTCAAATGTAGTGGAAATAGTTGACTATGTGAAAGTAAAGTCGACTTTGAAAACAAAAGTGCAGGGATAGAGAATTCAAACGTAGGTTTTTATACTTGTTCAGCCAAATTGTCTACATCCAGTGTCCTTCCAATCCCAGGAAGCGCACTATAATGATCAGGGTTTTTACACCAAGGTTTCTATAGCGACCTTCACGTCAAAATATAAAACACCTCTCTAACCCTTTAACCAAAATATAGGCATATACAAAACAAAGAACAACAACAAGATGTCCCCTCTCCTGCCGTCTTTAATCCTTTGAACAATCCTCAAAGTCTCGAACGCCGCACGTTCTCTTCTTGTAGTCACAACAGGACAGCCACAATCTTCACAAGATTGAGAGAAATTTATCACAAAGAAACACCACAAGTGTAGGTTGATCAGACAGTAAGAGCACACTGAATCTTGCTCGTCAAGCAATCACCAAAGAATGAACACCTTGGTCTTCTTGATGAATTCTTGGAGCTTTCACACGTTCTACCAAAGATCAATAATCTGAAACAATTCAATCAAAACATTAGAATCACCAAAAGTCTCTATAGAATTCAAAATTGTGTCTATATATAGTTTTCCATAAAACTGACGCTCCTAAGTAGACTTTGCTACTAATAGATTCGATTATACTCAGACAATTATAGCACATTGTAGCAGTCAAACCAACTTAATTGATTACACATTTAATATAGTTGAATCACAATCAATGCTTGGTCAAAGATAAAATATAGTCGTTAGACATCACAAGCAATAATAGAATTTCCAAACATAACTAACTAAGTCGAGTTGCTTGCGCACACAGTCGACTTTGTAACAGTTCCATGCAGTTTTGAAAAAATTTCTTTCCAAAAATACCTACAACACACTTTGAAAAGTTTGTGTAAAGCCATGAGTTTTAGTCGACTTACTTCATAGTGAAGTCAACTTAAAAGTATTGTTTTGTCACACAATTTAAGTTCAACAAAAGTGCATGTGGTTTTTATTTTCTAAATCATATGTCATGCATTCACAATTAAGGTCTCATGTAAAACACAATGATTTGCATGCTCTAACAGAAATAAAACCAACATGTTCTCATTTAATCATAAACATGAAATCTATGAACATGTAACACATATAAACACATGTGTTATTCATAATGTGTTGTCATCATCAAAAACCAGAAGCACTTTGAGATTGTAAGGTTTGGCTAAACCAATGCTCCCCTTATCAATAATCTCAACAGAAGTGAAGGAAGAGCCTACAACCTAAACAAAAGTCCAAAAAATAAGAGAAACATGCAAAAGTGTACACAAGACACAAGCTTAAAACAACAAAAACAACTTAGAAAAGAAAAGTCTAATGATCAGGTCGTAATCAAATTTAATATTCAATTAAATGCAGTATAATTAGGAGATGAACTCTAGGTCGTCTCTTAAGGACCAAACTGTTGTTCAAGCAATAGGTCAAACACTTGGTGGGGGCGTTGGGAAATAGGTAGGCTTCATTTTAACAAAGAATTAGATAGTGCATTAGAATATGCTAAAACTGTGATTATTGAGACTGTAACTATAGATAAAGATTGTGAAAAATGTCCTACTCATTTAGAGAAAATTGATTACTTAACTAGCACACTAACTAAGTTTACACAGGCTAGAGATAATCTGAATGTTGTTTTACAGTCTTTGGGTAGAGTAGTATATAGACTGGGTATTGGTTATAAAGCTCAGTATAATAGGACAAATTAAAAGAAATTTGTTGATTTAGGAAAACTTTGTTGGAAACAGGATGATCCAGTTTCAACACCAAGAGGGGGGTGAATTGGTGAAGTTAAAAAATAAGAGTGTTTTCAAAATCTTTTTCACAAAGTATAAACCTTTACAAAGTTTCTTGAATTGCAAGGAATGAAAAGTTTAAGTGCAACGGAAATGTAAAGTTGACTACGTAAACAGTTAAGTCAACTTCATGTAAAAGTGTAACGATAGAGAAATCAAACGTAAAGTTTTTATACTGGTTCAACCTCAATGCCTACATCTAGTGTCCTTCCACAATCCGGAAGCAAATGCACTATAATAGTCAAGGTTTTTACAAACAAGGCTTTTATAGAGACCTCCACGTCAAAAATATAAAACACCTCTCTAACCCTCTAACCAAAATATAGGCAGCAACACAAAGATCTGCAGCAAGATATCCCCTCTTCTACAATTTTTAACCCACTTTGAACAATCCTCAAATTGTCAGAAGTCCACGAGTCCACCTCCTGTAATCCCAATAGGATAACAACAATCTTTCAAAGATTGATAGAAATCTTGATCAACAGATGAACACCAAAACATGCAGAATATGATCAACCAGAAAGCACAAAATTCTTCTCCTTCATAACCTCCTCAAAGAAAGATCTTCATCGTCTTCTTGATGAGTTCTTGGCGCACTTAATCACAGGATCTTTATCTGAAGCAGTAAATGAAAATGCCAGTTCAACCAATGTCTCTCTTCTTGTTCTTGCTGTAATCAGCAAAGTCACGTCTATTTATAGTTTTCTATCAATTAGACGCTCATGTACTCGACTATGCTACTAATGAAGTTGACTGTCATCATACAATTATAACAGTTAAGCAAATTAGCAATAGTCATAACAACCAAATTGATTTTGCAATTAATACAATTAAGTTTCATTTAATGCTTTAATATACATTTAAAATATAGTTGTTACTGTGCACAAGCATTAACAGAATTTCAAATCAAATATCTAACTAATCGGATCCACTATGCATGTAGTCGACTTAGACACTTCAGTTCAATTTAAAAATCCTTTCAATACAAAATCACACACTGCACTGCTTTTGAAAATCTATGCATAGTCACGAGTTTTAATCAACTCTCTTCATAATGAAGTCGACTTAAAACTTGCAGTTATGCCACACAATATAAGTTCATCAAAGTGCATGTGGTTTTCCTTTCATAAACATATGTAATGCAATCATAAGTGATGTATCAGATATAAGATCAATGAATAAGCATTCATATATCAGTATCAACACAAACATGTTCATTTAGATATCATTCACAGTAAAGTGTAGAACATGTAACATATAACAATACATATGTTATTAATAATGTGTTGTCATCATCAAAAACCAAAGCAACTAGAGCATTATGAGATTAAGGTTCAGCTAAACCAGTGTTTCCCTTATCAATAATCTCAACAATTTCCCCTTTTTTGATGATGCACAACCATGATTAATAAGCAATCATGTTTGTACTCAAAAAGCACATAAAATCAGTCAAGATAACCCCACGAGTCCACCTCTTATAATTCCAACAGCATAACTACAATATTTCCAAAGATTGATAGAAATCTTGATCAACATATCAACACCACAATGTGCAGAGTATGACCAACCAGAAAGCACGAAATGCTTCTCCTTTAGAACCTCTTCAAAGAAAGATCTCCATCGTCTTCTTGATGAGTTCTTGGAGCACTTAATCACAGGATCTCAATCTGAAACAACAAATGAGAATGTCTGTTCAACCAAAATCTCTCTTCTTGTTGTAATCAGCATAGTCACGTCTATTTATAGTTTTCTATAAATTAGACGCTCCTGTAGTCGACTGTGCTACTAATGGAGTCGACTGTCATGAGACAGTTATAACAGTGAAGCAAATTAGCAGCAGTCATAACAATCAAATTAATTTTTCATTTAATACACTTGACGATCATTTAATGCTTTAATATACATTTTAAATATAGTCGTTACTGTACACAAGCTATAACAAAATTTCAAACAAAATAACTAACTAATTCGGATCCACTGCGCATGTAGTTGACTTAGACACTTCAGTTGAGTTTGAAAAACTTTTCAATGTAAAATCACACACAACAATGCTTTTGAAAATCTATGCATAGTCACGAGTTTTAATCGACTCTCTTCATATATAATGAAGTCGACTTAAAACTTGCAGTTATGCCACACATTGTAAGTTCATCAAAGTGCATGTGGTTTTCCTTTCATAAACATATGTAATGCAATCATAAGTTATGTAACAGATATAAGATCAGTGAATATGCATTCATCTATCAGTATCAACACAAACATGTTCATTTATATATCATCCACAATAAAGAATAGAACATGTAAGACATAACAATACTATTGGAAAACAGGTTGGCTTCTTTCTTCACCAAGAGGGGGGTGAATTTGTGTTGTTTCAAAAGCAAGTTCTTTTCGCAATCTTGTAATCAAAGTCTAAAGCTTTTTAAACTTTCTTGAAATGCAAGCAATCAGAATATGTATGCAGCGGAAAATACATAGTTGACTGCGTAAAAAATAGAGTCGACTGTAATGTAAAAGATAAGGCAAGCAATCAGAATATGTATGCAGCGGAAAATACATAGTTGACTGCGTAAAAAATAGAGTCGACTGTAATGTAAAAGATAAGGCATAGAGAAATGCAAACATATGTTTTTATATACTGGTTCGGCCAACAATGCCTAAATCCAGTGTCCTTCCAACCCAGGAAGCAAATGCACTATAATGGTTGCGGTGTTTACAACAAGGAATTTATAGAAGACCTCCATGTCAAAAATATAAATCTCCTCTCTAACCCAAAACCAAAATATAGTTGTAGAACAAAACCAGACTTGTAGCAAGAATCCCCTCTTCTGCAATCTGAAACACCACTTTGAACAATCCTCAAAGTGAACAACCCATGTAATCACCAACAGGTACAACTAACAGTCATCTTGGATGCCAAGCTAACAAACGATTCCAGCAGTCTTCACAGGATGCCAAGCCTTCAAGATCAATGACATAACACCTTCTTGTGCAGATATTCATCAGACAATGAATGTGCAATACAATCTCCTCTTTGAATCTCTTTCAAGAAAGATCACCACCGTCTTCTTGGAGAATTCTTAGAGTTAAAAGAAATCTAAAACAAAATTGAAATTGTCAGTTCATCAAAAGTCTTCTAAACAGACTCGTGTTAAGTCTATTTATAGATATCTGTTAGTCAGATGATTTCTCAATCGAATATGCTACTAATACAGTCGACTGTATTATGACAGTTATAACAGATCAGTCAACATAGCAGCTTTTAGTCAACTAAAAACAAACCATATTTAATACAGTTGACTAGGTCACCAATGCTCAACTAACTTTCAAAAATATAGTCGTTAGAGTGTAAGAGCATAACAGAATTCCAAATCAGACAACAGACACAGTCGAATGTGTAACTCACATATTCGACTATTAACATGTAAAACACTTTGAAATTCTTTTCTTCTCAAAATAACACACAACACTGATTCTCAAAGTCTGTACAAAGGTTTTAGCAAAGTCGAATCCATTAGTAATGTAGTCGATTGTACTATCACTTTGTCACACAAAAATAAGTTCATAAAAATGCTCGTGATTTTCAGCTTTAAAACATGTGCAGTAAAACATATGAAATGATGCATAGCACATAGCACATAAAGCATGTAAACACGTTCCAGATATATATCAATCAATCAACGTAGGAACATGTAACACAACATATAAACATGTTCAACAGATATCACAATTAATCAGCATAAGAACATGTAATACAACAACAACATATGGTTGTTATTAAGCAATGTGTTCTCATCATAAAAAACCAGATTGATATAGAAATTGTGTTGTCAACAATCTCAATAAATACTTGTGTTATTAATAATGTGTTGTCATCATCAAAAACCAGAGTAACTAGAGAATTATGAGATTAAGGTTCAGTTAAACCAGTGCTCCCCTTATCAACAATCTCAACAAGTGTTATAATTACAAGCAATTCAATCAAGCAAAGATACAACTATCAACAATCTCACAATATATTCTTATTATTAAACAGTCATATAAGAGCAAAGTTATATTGATGACAACTGATATAAAATGATCAAACAACTTAATAACCAAATTCCAATAAATGGAATTTATAAAGGGTTAAGTCAATTGAACCATTTGTCAAGTCGATTTCATTGCTTCTCAAACAGTTGTAATCCCAATAGTAACTTCCAAAGCAATGTTTCCAACAAAACCGTTCACAATCTTTTGAAGATCAAGCAGTTTAGAATCATAGTAATGCAAGAAATTAAACAGATAAGTAGTAAGTATGCAAAATAGTTAATGTAACAATGAGTATGTGCATAATCAACTTCAACAATCACTCAGTCGATTCAATACTCATTCAAGCAGATTCAATCGAGATATTTAGAGCAAATGAATTTGAATCAAAATAAATGATTTCAATACTTGTTCAAAAGATATTACAAGTGATTGACCAGAACAAGACATGCATAATGGCAGTCTAAGCCATTATCAAAAAGAAAAACTAAAAGACAAGACTCACACAAAAGACTCAAAACACACACTATAAACACAAGACTTTATTCTAATTTAGAAGACTCTACAATCTTTTTGTCAGCACTGTTCTTTCCACTGTCATAGTCATCCGCAGAGGTGTTTTCGAAAGCATTTATCTACAGTGCATAATCCATCTTTCCATGCAGCTCAGATAATGACCTTTGAAGTAATATCATCTTATCATCAAGTCTCTTAAATCTCTCATCCACAAATTTTTCAAAAATGGTTTAAGGATGAAACTTGTTTTTGGATGAATCAATGTTTATAGGATTCATTTTGCTGTGTTTGGAATATCATCAATTATGATCCAGTCCTTTCTTAATTTTCTAAAACCTATAGAGTCCAGAAACAACTTTTCCATCACATTTCTCTTATTGCAGCAGATAACCAACTCATTTGTAAGGTCCACTTTCTGCATCTTTAGCACTTTGCTGATGAAGACCCCATATGGAAGACTGAGCCCTTTTCTTTTAGTAAACTTTAACATGTGATAACGGATCACATATGCCCAATTTGTTGGAGTACCATTTTGTAAAGCATATAACAGATATATGTCCTGTTTAGCAACGATTGATCATCCTCCCTTGGAAGAAATATCCAAGTGATCATATATGCAAACCAACATTCATTCTTTCTCAAGTTCTTGATACTAATTCCAGCAAAATCAGGATTTTTTAAGAAGTTGTTGTATAGGTCATTTCTATAGAATCCAGGAATCCCTTAATGAGCCATTAGTCCTTCTTGTTGACGACCTACAACATATTTCAAGATGAAATAATCTATGGTGATATCAACATCTTTCACTCTCAATTTCAAATTGTTCCCATCTATTTTCATAATAGAATAGAAAACTTTTACTAGGTTTGGATAGCAGTCACCTTGAAGTTCAACAAACTTTTTCAATCCAGCCTTATCTAACCATTCTTGAAATGTAAATCCTTCATTACGGAAGAAAAGAATGCTCACACATTTGTGTCGTATTATTTCTTTGAAGCCCCACTTGCATATGAAGTCAGTTCTTTGTTGATCATGGTTGAACCAACCAAATGGATTCGCCTCTTGTATTGCAGACACTGATCGTTTACCAGGACGAGATGAAGAGGCAGCCATTTTCAAGAATGTAGAGACTTCTTTCACTAGAATAAGGGTTTTTCTTACAAAGTGTATGAATCAGAGATATACAAGGCATACATATATAGAGGTGCGAACAAGAAAATACTCAAACGAGGCCTATTTTTAAATTTTCAAATTTTAAGGCCTAAAACAAAGACAGTAAGTCGATTTTAATAAAATAAAAGTTGACAACCGATAACGGTTGAAAAACCATTATTTTCATACTTAAATTTGACATTGAACACACCCTTTATGACTTAGAATTAGCTTGAAATCATGCATTTTGCTTAAGTTAGAGAATAAGAGAGTCAAAGTTGGTTTTCTTGGTTTTATGCATGGTTTTCCCCTGATTTTGTAGGTTTATTGAATTATTTGAAAGAAGGGTTGAAGTATCAAGGAGTTGCAGTGCAAAAAAGTCAACTAGAATGCAGAAAAGTCAAGTCAACCAAAATGCTGAAAAGTTAACGAGAGTGCAGTTTTGTGCCAGAGGAAGCATCGGGCGGTGGACTCGGGACCAGTTTTTCACTATTTTTCTCCTAGGCGACACCGTTGGGGGCTATTCTGAGTGCCACACCCACCGCCGAGCGGTGTATTACTAGGACTGGGCCAAAATTTTGTTATTTTTCTGTGGTATATATAGTCCCAGACGAACCAGAAGGGGTATCTTTTGACAGAAAAAGGCTCAGAAACACTCTCTTCACCTCCCTGAGGCAGATTTTGGATGCGGGAGCTCCAATCTATGAAATCTAGGGTTTATCTTTTCATTCTTTCCATTATTTTCGTCTAGTTTCACCATGATTATGGTAAACTAAACCTCCATTGTTGTTGGGGACTTGATGTAATCCTTTGAAACTCTCATATATTGAATTGATACTTTAGTCATATGCTTTTATTCATTAATTGTTATGTTTGCATGCTTTGTTTAAGACATTATTCAATGACATAATCTTTGATTCTATCTATATGGACACATGTGGGTAGGTTTAGACATGAGGGAATTCTCTTGGTAGCAATATTACCTAGACATAGGGATAGGAGGACCGATTGCCTTAAGCTTCTGTACGAATTATGTAATGCATGATCAATTGCTAGGGAGACAAGACATTGTAAACTAGTAATTAGGAGTAGTCTCTTTTCACCAAGATATTTGGATTAGGGTAAATTAGAAAGTGGCATTGACATTAATGAAAAAGTCGAATTCTTAGATATATGAGAGTGGATAGGATGAAATCATAAACTCCAACAACATAATTCATTCATACATCATTCACCTACGTTATCTTTTGGTCAAGTGATCAAAATCTTTGCATGCATATTTAATTTTCGATTTTGCATTATAAAACCTTAATTTTCGTTATTCAAGTCTTAAATAATCAAGAAATCACATGAACGTCTAGGTCTATGAGTCTCTAGGGAAATGATACTCGGACTTACCATTTATTATTACTTTATACGATTCGGTACACATATCGGACTCTTAACAACAACTTTATGACATAAAGTTTCCAAAACAGATACAGACATACAGAGACACATATTCGACTAATCTCATAATTAAGTCGACTATTGTTCAAAAAATTTGATTTTCACATAAATCATTCAGACAATCAATCATACAATTATCAAACAATCAAACAATCAATCTTCTCATGCATGATGCAATAGGATAATACATCTTACAGTTGTAAACACTCAAGATGGTTGATAAGCCATGTTAATTCATCTGTGAGTTCTCACTGCACTTGTCTCAAATCCTGCAAAAGAGTTCAAGTTTTTGATGCAGGTACCCATTTAAATTTGGGTCCTTGATTCTCAATTGTTCCAGATGTTCCTTAGGTATCCACACGTATAATCCTTTAGGAACTCTAACTCTTCTGTAATAATAATTTCTAACAGTGTGACAAATACTATTACAATAAAAGCAAGCATGTTTAGTAGGTTTGCTTAAATCATAAAATTTTCTTGTATTGGTTCTATTAGAATTAGCTTTATAGCCAATGCCTTGTTTGTTAATTGCTCTACCAGTAGACTTTAATACAACATTTAAATTTTCTCTACCCTGTGTAAATTTGGCTAGCATGCTAGTCAAGTAATCTATTTGTTTCACATGAGTAGGACATTTATCACATTCTTTCTCTACTGTAATATTCTCAATTTTAACCTTCTTAGTAGATAATAAGGCTTCATCTAACTCTTTTTGTAGTTTCTCATTATAAGTGACAAGATTATTGATCCTATGTTCATAATCTTTTCTATCAGAGTTAAGTCGATTAACCTTGTACTGGAGTCGCATAGCTTCAGCATGAATTTCTTTGAAGGCATCCACAAGTAAGTCGTATTTATAAGTATCATGAGGAGATATCGCACTCTTAGGGTTGGTGGATTTGGGGAAGGTGATAATTCTCCTTTTCTCTCCCTAGGATTGGTATCATGAGATATCTACAAATCATGATCCGGGGAATTCTCTCGGGAGCAATATTACCTAGACATAGGGAAAGGAAGACTGATTGCCTTTAAGCTTCTGTGCGAATGTAATGCATGATCAATTGCTAGGGAGACAAGACATTGAAAACTAGTAATTAGGAGTAGGCTCTTTTAACCAAGACATTGGGTTTAGGGTAAATTAGAAAGTGGCATTAGCATTAATAAAGAAGATGAATTCGTTTATGCATGAGAGTGATTAGGTGAAACCGAAACCCTAACAATATATTCATACCATATTATTAACATCATTCATTCACTTTTGTGTCTAGCTACAATTGATCAAATTACATTCATGTTATTTTTCCGCACTTTGCATTCAAAAACCCCCAAAATATTGTTCTTATAGTCTTGATTGGTTAAGCAAAAGCACAACCGTTTAGTGCCGTGAGTCCCTTGGGAAAATGATACTTGGTCTTACCATCACTTTTGGTTTAGTAGTGTAGGATTTGCTTTTGTTGAGTAGTATAGGGTTAATGCACTTGGCCTAAAACTTTTCTGATATGATGGTTTAACTGTTTGATGATTGCATGAGATGAGTTGCTTGATAATGTTTGTTATTGGATGATGATTGAGATTGTTATATGATGGTATACAGGTGGAGTGTTCATCAACTATGTGAACAGATGCATGATTATATTGTGATTGTGATTATGATGCTAAGTAGGGTATTCGACTCTATGTTTGGAACAATTATTGATCTTATGAGTGAGGTTTTGAGCTCCAGAGTTCTTAATGATATATTTGATATCTATTTGAAAGCATGGATGATTTTGCCTAAGTTTTTATGATTGATTGAATTGCATGTATGTGTCATATGATCAAGGCCGTTTTTGAACAAGCCTTCTTTAGCCAAAGAAAATTTACGCCTCACGTGAAAAGAACATTATATGTTCTCCTCCTTTTTAAACCTTAGCCTAAAGCAATATGAAATCCTTGTTGAAAAATCTTTACCTTGAGTTAAGATGAGAATTATTATGTGGTATTGATTAAAGGTTCAAGTTTGGGGTTGTTAGGGGAAAGACTGAAAAAGAAGGATAAACATTGAGCTAATGTTTTAAGTAAAGCATATGAAAGGCATGAAAAAGATAGAAAAGATAGAAAAGATGGCATGAAAAAGAAAAGCTCAATACAAAAGAAAAGGGAAAGTTGGGAATGAGTGAGATTAGTAAAAGAAAGTTTGTGCTTGAAATATGAATGTTTGAATAACTCTCTTAACTCAAGGATTTTGTTATCTAGTAAAACCAATCTTTCTTGTTAACCCAAACACATTATAAGCCTTGAAAAAGTCCTTGTGATGACATGTGTGTAATGATGATTTATTTTGTTAAATGAAGGGCAAATTTTATTCTATGTGACTTGTGGATAGTATAGGGAAGGAGTGAACCTTTTGAAACACTTGAGTGATTGAGTGAAACACCATGTCTGGTGAGGAATGATTCCATGAATCTTTGATTTTATCTGTGCTTAGCTGATTGATCATTCATGAGAATAGCATCTGTTTAAGATTATATGATGTGGGAACACTATGATGAGTTGATATGAAGCATGTGTGCATCTTGATTAAATTCTACGGATAAGCTGAGTTGAGTGACGACTTGTCTTGGAGCATTGATTTTGGAATGAGTTAAACCATTGGGATGATTTGTGGAGGACTAAGTTACATTTTGTTTACTTCAAGACAAGCAAAGTTCTAAGTTTGGGGTTGTGATAACGGTTCAAAAACTGTTATTTTCATACTTAAATTTGACATCAAACACACCCTTTATGACTTAGAATTAGCTTGAAATCATGCAATTTGGTTAAGTTAAAGAATAAGAGAGTCAAAGTTGGTTTTCTTGGTTTTATGCTTGGTTTTACCATGATTTTGCAAGATTTATCAGGAATTGAATGAAGGAAGTTGAAGAAGATAGGAGTTGGACTTAAGAGAAGAAGAAAAAGTGAAGAGAAGAAGAATTGCAACTTAAAAAATTCTCTACCAGACGCTTAAAGGGCACCGCTGGGAGGGGGGTGAGCCAAAGTGTCGTGCCTACCGCCGGGCAGTGGAACCTTCAGAAAAACTCTCTAGACAACGCTGGGCGACAACGTTGAAGGGTGAGGACAAGTGCTGCACCTACCGCCGGGTAGTGTAACTACCATCGGGCAATGTACTATTGGGCCTAGGCCAAAATTTTGTTATTTTTCTGTTATATATAGACCCAGACGAACCAGAAGATTTATCTTTTGATAGAAAGAGGCCCAGAAACACTCTCTTCACTCCTTGGAGGCGGATTTTGGATGCGGAAGCTCCAATTTATCAAATCTAGGGTTATCTGTTCCATTCTTTTCATTCTTTTCATCTAGTTTCACCATGACTATGGTGAACTAAACCCCTTTTGTTGTTGGAGGAATGATGTAATCCTATTGAAACTCTCATGTATTGAAACTCTTACTTTAATTCATATGCTTTCTTTTATCAATTTTTAGAGTTTTTCCTCCATTATATTTGTAAGCTTTGCTTAAGACATTAATCAATAGCATGATTTTTTATTCTATCTATATGGTCACGTATAGTTAGGTCTAGACATGAGGGAATTCTCTTTGTAGAAATATTACATAGACATAGGAATAGGAGGACCAATTGCCTTAAGCTTCTGTGCGAATTATGTAATGCATGAATAATTGCTAGGGAGACTAGACATAGTAAACTAGTAATTAGGAGTAGACTCTATCTTCCAAGATATTGGAATTAGGGGAATTTAGAAAGTGGGATTAACTTTGATAAAGAAGTATAATTAAGAAGAATAGTAATTATATGAGACTGAATTAGGATGAAATCATAAACCCTGAACAGCACCATTCATCCATATAGTGAACTGTCAATTGATCATCTTTGCATGCATGTTTATTTTCTGTTTTGAATTCAAAACCCTAATTTTCGTTACATCAAGTCTTAAGAAATTAAGAATTCACACGAACGTTTAGGCCTAAGAGTCTTTTGGAAAATGATATTATTACTTGATACGATTTGGTACACTTGTCGGAGTGTTAACACCTGATTGTTTACAGAGAACGTTTGGAAAACTAACAATTTCATATTCTGTTTCAGATTGATTCTGTGGGTTTTAGAGCTCCAATAACTCATCAAGAAGAAGGTTGTGATCTTGCTTGGAAGAGTTTTTGAAGGAGAACTGTGTTGCGCATACTGCTTGATCAGAATCTACACAATTGAGGTGTTTCTAGGTTGATCAAGAACTTGTTTAGTATCCATGGTGATTGTTGTTACCTGTTGTGACTATAGGGATTGGACTCGTGGAGTCTGGTACACTTTGAGAATGGTTCAAAGTGGGTTGCAAATTGCAGGAGAGGGGATATCTTGCTCCAAGTCTTGTTGTGTGGTGTGCCTATATTTTGGTTAGACGTGGACGTCTTCTATAAAAGCTTGTTGTAAAAACCTTGACCATTATAGTGTAGTTACTTCCTAGTACCGGAAGGACACTGGAAGTATAAAAATCTACGTTTGAATTCTCTATCCCTATACTTTTACATTCAGTCGACTCTATTATCTGCGTAGTCTACTTTTAATTTCCACTACAAATTGTTGAGATTGTTGACAACACAATATCTATATCACTCTGATTTTTTATGATGACAACACATTGCTTAATAACACAGTATGTTGTTGTTGTGCTACATGTCTCATGCTGAATGTTTGATATATCTGTTGAACATGTTTATGTGATGTATTGCTATGTGAATGCATACATATTGAGCTTGTACTTGTTACATCATTTCTGGATGCATTGCACATGTTTTTATGCACAAAAACCATAAGGACTTTTGTGAACTTATAATTGTGTGACAAAGCTGCAATACAATTGACTTCATCATAAAATGATTTGACTATACTAAAGTCTTTGTACAGATTTTGAGAATCAGTGCTTTGTGAGATTTTGAGAAGAAAAGAATTTCAAATTAATCTTACTTGTCGGAGTCGACTATGTGCGCCACACACTCGACTGCATTAGTTATCTGTTTTGAAATAAGTTATGCTCTTGCACTATAACGACTATAATTTCAAAAGTTAGTTGAGCATTGATTAGTTGGTCAACTGTATTAAATGAGTTTTTATTTTGGTTGACTGTATGCTACTAGTTTGACTGAACTGTTATAACTGTCATAACTCAGTCGACTGAATTAGTAGCTTATTCGACTAAGAGACTGTATGTTAAACAAAAATCTATAAATAGGTTGAACACGAAGTTGTTCAAAGACTTTTGATGATCTAACAATTTCATTTCTGTTTCAGATTGATATCTTTGGTTTTTAGAGCTCCAAGAAGATGGTGGTGATCTTTCTTGAAAGAGATTCAATGGGAGGCTGACTGCGCACACATTGCTTGATCACATTCTGCACATTGAAGGTGTTTCTGGTTTGATCAAGATTTTGTTTGGCAGCCGTGGAGTTGCTGTACTGGACCTGTTGTGATTACAGGGGATAGACTTGTGGAGTCTGGTGCACTTTGAGGATTGTTCAAAGTGGTGATTTGCAGATTGCAGAAGAGGGGACATCTTGCTGCATTTCTTGTTGTGTGTATTGCCTATATTTTGGTTAAGGGTTAGAGAGGAGATTTATATTTTTGACGTGGAGGTCTTCTATAAATTCCTTATTGTAAAAACCGCAACCATTATAGTTCATTTGTTTCCTAGGTTGGAAGGACACTTGATGTAGGCATTGTTGGCTGAACCAGTATAAAAATCAGTGTTTGATTTTCTCTATTCCTGCACTTTTACTTACAGTTGACTTTACTTTTAGCCCAGTCAACTACGTTTTTCCGCTGCATACGAATTTTCATTACTTGCATTTCAAGAAAGTTTGAAAAGTTTAATACTTTGATTTCAAGATTCTGAAAAGACTTTGTTTTTTATAAAACGCTAATTCACCCCCCCCCTCTTGGTGTAAAAATAAGCCTACATGTTTTCCAACACAAACAAATTTCTATAACTTGCGATTCAAGAAAGTTTGTAAATTTTTCTACTTTGCATTAAAGATTGTGAAAAGACTCTGATTTTGAAAACTCACCAATTCACCCCCCCTTCTTGGTGTTAAAATGAAGCCTACTTGTTTTCCAACATCTTTTTGTATTTTTACATTTTTCTTGTATACGTGTTTTAGCTTGCAAGGAGCATGGGTTACTATAAATACCAACTCCTCTCTTGTATTTTTCACTTTTGAGCATAATGAGAATTTGATTTTCTTGAAAGTCAGACTAGGGAATCCTAGGGATTCTCCTCTAGCCACCTTCCAAGCACACACCTCCATTTTCATTTCTCCATTTTCCATTTGTGCTTCCATAGCTTTCCTCTCTCCTCCACGACACTGCTCCCATCAATCTGTATCAGTTTCTCGCTCAAATTAGTCAACACCACATCCTCCTTTAGCTCGTGTACCAGCGTCATCCTATAGCCATCTCATTCTCGAGCATTTCTTTCTCTCGACACACATCTACGAGAGCTTTCAATTTCATTTTCATACATTGCCTCGAGCCTTCAGCATATTCTCTCGAGACTTCGTCAGCCAAGAGCCTCATCCTCCACTCAGATTTCCATTCCTCTTCACAGAACCACACTCTATTCACATCTTCCAAGGTAGTTTCGCTTCGCTCATCACCCAACCACATTGATGAATCATTATTTTTGTACTATTCACTTAACTTTCCACACCAAAGTGAATTGTGTTTAATTCTCCATTATTATCTCATTTTCACTATTTAGGCTTAATTTGACTAGTAATTCTTATTTTAATTAATTTGAATTATTTGGTCTTAATTATTTCAATTATGTTTTGTAGGAAAATTTTGGAATCATATTTGGGACAACAAGATGGCTGCCAAATCATTTATTATTTTCCACATCAACATTTGTTTTTACTTTCCATTTCCAATTTAGTTGGGCCCATTTTTGGGCATATTTAGGATAGGCCCATATGAAGGGCGAAATTGTAATTAGGGCTTTTAAAACTCTAAATCATATTTCACTTTCCTCCCCCTTCTCATTTTTGTCTCTTTTAGGTCTCTTCTTCTCCATTTGCATTTTTTCCAACCCCTCGCCCTCATCCTTGGGGGTTTTAGGTTTTGCTTTCTTTTCCCTCTTCATATTGAATAATTTTAGTTTAGTTCCAATTCATTTTCGTTTGGTTCCATTTTTTGCATTTCAAATTTGTTTTTGCCCAATATCATTTTTCAGGGGCTTGTTTTAAACCGTAAAGAGCTTTCTTAAAGTTAAAGATGTGATTTGGATATTTATAATCTTCAAAACTAGGTGGTTGTTCAACAAATACATCTTCTTTTAGATAACCATTTAGGAAATCACTTTTAACATCCATTTGATATAATTTAAATTTCATAATAGGTGCATACGCAGGAAGTAGGCATATTGCCTCTAACCTAGTGATAAGAGCATATGTTTCATCATAATTAATACCTTCTTCTTGACGGTATCCTTTTGCAACAAGCCTAACTTTATTCTTGGTGATGTTTCCATCTTCATCTAATTTGTTTCTGAACACTCATTTTGTTCATATCACTTAATGAATGCTTTTTCTAGGAACTAACTCCTAGACTTGATTCCTTTCTCTAAGACATACGTATATTATACTTTACTCAACACTAATATAAAATGACTTTATAGAAAATCACAATTTCAAGAGTAATAACACGAATTGGTTTGTATTCAAAGGCTACGTTAAGAACAATTTAATTTTATATATCGATTTGATTATATGTAAGTTTACTTTTTTTTAATTTCAATTTTTTATGTTGATATTTATAATATTTTGTTGGAGTCTTTATAATTTTATCATAGTCGTTGAAAAAGAGTTTTTGTTTCATAATATTATTTTTATAAAAAGAAGTAATTTTACATCTTATAACTAATAAGACAAAATTGAATAGAATATCAGAAAATAATAAAATTAAAAATGTAAACAAAATTATAGATGCTAATATTTCTTAAGAACTTTTAATAAAATACAACTATATTTAAAACATTAAAATATTATCCAAATTTATTGGATTTTCCTATACCACTCCGTACAGAAAAGCCAGGTCATGAATTTCCTAAAGTATGAGTGCTTTTATAAAACTTTCCCGTGACATATCCAAAATGTGAATTGCTATAGATGTGAAAGTTTAAGGAGCAAGACAAACCTTGATTAGATAATGAATGGCTGTAATACAGTGACGATGTTAGGAATTGGTCTCTTTAAGCGGAAGTTTAATTTGTTCTATTCTAAATGGAGCATAATGATGCAAAATATTCAATTATGGTTATTTAATATGTTCTCATTTTTCTTGGTATGTTGTTTCTGATCATATATTAGCTTGTTAGTCGTTTCCTCAATTATTAAAGTGTTTACTATCTCTATTCATAGCCTTAATTTTTTTCGTAGTGAAATTGTGACCACTCCATTGTATTTTATAATCATATTTTGGATAGATATTTAGATATTAAATATTATTATTATTATTCAAGATTGATATTTGAAAATTAGATTACAATTTCTTTTGAATTGATTTTTAAAACGTATATTACCACAAAAATGTCAATAGACAGCGCTTTTTTTATCATAGAAAACTTTTTCTTTTTATATATATATACAATGCTTTTTATGTGCTATTTGTTGGAGCGTTGTCTATTAATAGACAATACTTCTAAAAAAAACATTATTATTGATGGATGTCAATAGACAATGTTTATTTAAAAAAGTGTTATCTATTAAGAATCAACCATAGTCAACGCTTTTTTAAATAAGTGTTGTCTTGATGGTCCAATACATAATATTTTTTTAAATAAGCGTTTTATTTGTTTAACTATTTTTTTAATAATTTATTTAATTTTTTTAATAGACTACACTTTTTTAAATAAGCGTTGTTTATTGGTCTGAATTTTCTTTTAAATAATTCATTTAATTTATTAGTAGACAACTCTTAAGCACTCTTTATTGATATTCAAAGATTTTTTTAATTAGCAGCAATAATTACGAGTTTGGTATCAATTATTCATCGTATCAAAACACTTGACATTGACACCTCCATAAAAATATTCTACTATAATTGAATTATTAAAGTGATGTATAAAAAAACTAAAACTAACCACAATCTTTAGGTACTGTAATTCTTCAATATCATACTTATCTATGATAACAACGAAAACTATAAAATTCTCTCACAATTATATCAAAATCTTTTTTAGTAACAACAATGAGATAACAAAAGAAAGTTTATTTTGTGCACTCTTCATATGAATCACCTAATTGAGTGTTGCAAATTGCAATCATCTCCCCACAAAACTAAAATCTAGAAAATACATGTCATTAATCTAAAATATATCTCCATTTTGTTTATTTGTATAAACATACAAAATATTTCCCATCAAATTTTCCACATATATGTTCAAATTTCAGTTATGCCTAAACATTCCATGACTTCTTCATTTTCAATCTCTACATCAATAAAAATAAGGGTTTTTGCAAACTGTGAAATAAGATTTTGTTTGAAGTACCTGAAAAATACTAGAAGCGGAAGGGGGTTGAATAGTCTTAATGGAAAAACTTTTTCGCAACCCTGCATATATAGCACTTTCGTCGAGTACAAAATTTTTCAAGAAGTTGTTAAACACTCGAGTATGTAAACGATATTAAAATGAATAAATTCTTTTCTTCATGCTATATAGGATATTGACTATATAAGAGCTTTCTTTTTAATGAAAAATCGTTTTATATGAACAACTCATGTATTTTAAAACTAAAATGAAAATGTAGGTTTAATGAGAGAACTGTTTAGACAAAATTAAACAATAAATGCATAGATATTTTTATACTTGTTCACTCCAACTAAGCTATGTCTAGTCTCCTCTATCCACAGAAGGTTCCACTATAATCTTCAACAACAATACAACTGAGTATTCTCACTACTCCTCGTATCCATAGGCACTCCTGGTACTAAACAATCCTGGTATCCTCTAATAAGCTGCCTAGATTTTCTTATCTCATTAAAGTTTCATATTAAGTGTTTAATTCTCTTCATAATTGCAATCAATCGATTGCTTACAAGTCGTTTAGACTATTACTCTCACATAGAGGATATGTGTTTGATAAATCATTATTTTGTAGTATTCACTTAGCTTTCTGCACTGAATTTAATTAGTCAATTGTGCTTAATTGTCCAGTATTTTCTCAGTTTTGCTAATTGGGCTTAATTTGATCAGTAATTCATATTTTAATTAATTTGGATTATCTGAGTTTAATTATTCTCATTATTATTTGTAAGACAATTTTGGAATCATATTTTGGGACAAGAGTGTTGCCACGTCATTCACCATTATCCACGTCAACATTATATTCTTATTTTGTTTTTAATTAGTTTTTAATGTAATTAGGTTAGACTTTATGACTTTGGGACCATATTTGCTAGATTAGGAGAATCCTATTTAGAGGGCACTTTTGTCCTAGGGTTTATTAATACCCAAATCAGATTTGGGGAAAACTCTTTTCATATTTCGTTTTCAAGGCTTGGATGTTTCCATCTTCCCCCTATTAGGGGCTTAGGTTTCATTTTCGTTTCTTCTTTTCCTTTATGTATTGAATTCGTTTTAATTTTAATTTGATGAATCATTATTTTGTACTATTCACTTAGCTTTCCACACCGAATTGTATTAGTAAATTGTGTTTAATTCTCCATTATTGTCTCATATTCGTTATTTGGGTTTAATTTGATTAGTAATTCTTAATTTAATTAATTTGAATTATTTTACCTTAATTATTACCAGTTTTATTATTTTCCACATCAACAATTGCTTTTAATTTCGTTTGCAATTTTAATTCTTTTAATTTTGGACCAGATTTGAGTTTTGGGCCTATTTTTGGTCAAATTAGGAGAAGTCCATATGGAGGGCATTTTTGTCCTAGGGGGTTATTAATACCCAAAAATTAGATTTAGTTTTCTCTTCTTCCATTCTTATTCTCTTAGGTTTGGGACATTTTCAGCTCCCCATTTTTGGGGTTTAGGTTTGCTTTCTTTTTCTTTCTTCTTATAGTGAATCTATTTCGTTTTTAATTACAAATTCATTTCGTTTTCTGTTGTGTTCTTAATTTTTGCGTTTCCAATTTCACATTGCATTTCAAATTTTGCATTTGAATCCAATTTCATTTCCAACTCTACATTTCGTTTTAGTTCTACAATTCGTTTCCAATAATTTCGTTCAATTATGCATTTCGTTTGCTCAAATGTTTTTAGTTCTGTTTTCCTACTTCAATTTTGTTTTAATGGAAGTGTAATTTTATTTGGGTTAGTCGCTGCTGAGATTGAATTGTTTCCATTATATTTTCTGCACTCTCAATTTGTTTTTGCACTTGCAATTAGGACACACTTAGTGGTCTAATTGGTATTTGATTTTCGCTTAGTTAATTAGACAATGTGTTCACAATTCATTACACATGTGCAATGTGTTTGCTTAATTCACTTTTTTGAAGATCAGATTAACCTTGGCTCAGTTGTTTAATTTGTGTTCGATCAGGGGTGAGAGAAGCGTTTAATCATTGTTAATATGGGATTGCAATCGATACAGTGACCAATCATTTTTAATTAGTGTTTGAAATTGCGTTTTAGTCAGTTCATTTCCATTCACACAAACTGTCAAATTCCCACCCCCACTACGTGTTTGACCTATTGCTCTATCCACATTGGTTCCTTGAGAGATGACCCAGGAGTCACTTCCTAGTATATAATGCACTTTAATTGCATATTAATTTGATTGGGTACGACCTCAATCACAATTTCATTTTCATTTTGTGTTCTTGCTTCATTCTCCATTTTCATTTTTTGTCTCCTAGCTTGTTGTTGTATTTCATCGTTTTAGGTTACTCTTCCAATTTCATTTGACTTTGTTGTTTCGAATTTCAATCCCAATCCCGTTTTCTAGATGCGTTTTAGTGCTAGGTTTTCGCTTCTGTTTTTGTTTTTCAGTTTGCGTTTTTAGATGAATTTCATTTGCTACATTATGTTCTTCGTTTGGTAATGGGAGCTTGAATTCCGTGGGTTCGTAATTAGGGAGATTGCAATAATTCCTTGAGATTCCCATATAGTAATTGATTCGTGTATGACGATCGAGACCGCACCCGAATCAAATTTAATGTTCAAATTAAATGCAGTATAACTAGCAGAATGACCCCTAGGTCGTCTCTCAAGGACCAAATGTGGTTCAGGAATTAGGTCGAACACATGGCGGGGGTGGTTATGTGGACAATTTGGTGAACTAAAAGCTACCAATTAAAGCACGAATTCACACAATAGTGCAAATTAGGTTGGCCACTAGTTCAATTGCATTTGTTTAAATCCTAGATTAACAATTACTAACTTCTCCTCTCACCCTTAATCTAATATAATTAATCAACTAAGCGAAGATAAATCCCATTTTCATAAAATGTGAATTAAGCAAACATAGTGCATCATTAATTAGTTGATTCTGAATCGTATAGCTTAATTAACAACACAATAATTAAACCTAATTAGTTCACTAAGCGTGTCATAATTGGATTGGTCAAAACAGATTCTATCATGATGTAGGGCACACAAGAACAAAATACAATTAAGCACAATAAGCTCATGAAATTATGCACATCCCTAGTGTCCAACCATCAGAATTTAAGCTCCCATTAAGATATCACAAATGTTAGAATCACAAAAGTTCTTACAGAATTTGAATCCGCATCAATGCATTTTAATCGACTTCACTACTAATGTAATAGAATATGACAATTCCATTATAATAGTTATCATGCAATCGACTATGAAACAATGTCAAACATGGTTTTGAAAAACATTCTCTTTGAAAAATCTCACAGCACACTTTAAAATAGTTTGTGCAAAGACATGAGTTTTAATCGACTCACCCCATAATGAAATCAACATAAGTGCTTGTGGTTTTCCTTTTCCAAGAACATGTGTCATGCATTCACATATATAAAATCACATATGTAACATAGTGAAATGCAGTAAACAACACAATAACAACACAATCATGTTCTCATATATGTTGAAACAGATTCAACACATTTATCATAAGCATATAACATGTAAACATCGAACATGTAAAACATAGTACACATGTGTTATTAATTATGGGTTGTCATCATCAAAAAATCAGACATTATTGAGATTGTGGGTTCAGCTAAACCTATGCTCCCCCTATCAACAATCTCAACATTTATCATTTAAGTTTTTCCTTAAGATACCATTCATTGAGTAAGAACTTCATCTTTGAATGAAGTAAAGATTTTAGTTCATGGTACCATCTAATTTTTTATAAAGGCTTTTTGGGACATTTCCTTTTTAGAGCTATAGCGTTTAACACATTTCTTCTTCTATAAGTTTTTGAATCTTTGTTTAAGGCTTTTAGAGAGTTTAGTCAAAGACATTGTCTTGAAACCTTTTCAATTCTTGAGAGTTTAATTGATTACCATTGGGTATAATATAGCTTACGCGTTTAACATAACTCTCTTAGATGCTTTGACTTGTAAGCGGTTTAGTGTTGCATCTGGAAGCTTTAACCTAGTTGTTTTCCTAAATGTTTTCCTAAGGTTGTTCTACATTGATGGATGATTGGGAATTTTGTTCCTAGCACTTATTTTTCTGCCTATCCTATTCTCTTGGTTTAAGTATTTTCAGTTTATTGTCTCATTTAATGTTATTTGATTAAACTTCAAAAGATGATAGTATTTAGACATATAAGTCTTATAGACGATTTTGTCTTAACATGATCAAGTCCTTGGACTCCTTGATGACACATATAATATTCTCAAAGTCCTTAGTCAGCAACCTTAGGATCTTCTCCACAATCCGACTGGTAGGCAACTCCTCTTTATTTCTGCCAAGTTGATTTGCTACCGCCTTCACCCGAGAAGTATACTCAGGCAGTCGTTCTCTTCCCTCCATTCTTAGTCTTTCAAACTCGCCTTTGAGTGTTTGAAGTCTGACTTGTCAAACATGGTTATTACTTGTGTAAACTTTCTCTAGAACCTGCCACGCTTCTCTTGAAGATTTTGAACTCACTACCTTCTCCAATTCAAATTTGTCAACAACTCGGTGGAGTATGTACAAAGCTGATTGATCCTTCACATTTGATCTTGTCGCCACAACAACCTGTGCTAACAAATGTTATGCATCTTCTGCTGGATCTTCATAACAATTGTCCACTACATCTCATACATCTTGGGATCCAAGAAAGGCTCTCATCTACACACTCTAATTGTCAAAATAGATCTTTTTCTTTTTTGTAAATTCAGAAAGGGACACATTGTTTGCTTGACTGACCATCTCTCTCTCACTATCTCTTTCTCACTCGATTACTCAAGCTCTCTCAAATCTGATGTTAATTTGTTAGAAAATATGAAACTCCATAAATATTTCGGAATATGCTTTTGGTATATTTTCATGTCACAAAAGCCTTACAATTTATAGGATTAGGGCCTTTCATTTATAGACCATATACACTATCTCTAATTATTAAAATCAAACAATATAATGAACATAAATCAAAAGCACCATAACAAAGTACTTCCTGATTCTTCTTCTCCCATTTGATAACCCTTAATTTTTAAGTTTATTTCTACAATGCACAACTATTCAATATTACATATATATTGTTGGAAACAGGATGGCTTAGTTTCAACACCAAGAGGAGGGGTGAATTGGTGAGGTTCAAAAATTAGAGTCTTTTTAAAATCTTTTTCGCAAAGTATAAAGCTTTACAAAGTTTCTTGAATCGCAAGGAATAAGAAGTTTAAGTGCAGCAGAAAAATAAAGTTGACTACGCAGAATGTAAAGTCGACTTAAAGTAAAGAGTTCAGGGAAAGAGAAAGCAAACACATAGTTTTTATATTGGTTCGGCCCAATGCCTACATCTAGTGTCCTTCCACAACCAGGAAGCCAATGCACTATATTAGTCAAGGTTTTTACACAAGATTTCTATAGAGACCTCCACGTCAAAATGTATAGACAATCTCTCTAACCCTCTAACAAAAAGTATAGGCAGCAACATAAAGATCTGCAACAAGATATCCCCTCTCCTACAATCTTCAATCCACTTTGAACAATCCTCAAAGTGTATAAAAGTCCATAAGTTCTCTTCCTGTAATCCCAACAGGGCAGTCCAATCTTCAATAGATTAATAAAAGTCTTGATCAATATGATGAACACTAGTAGTGCAGAATTTGATCAAACAATAAGCGCATATTTCTTCGTCCTAAAGAAACTCTTCAAAGAAAGATCTCCTCCATCTTCTTGATGAGTTCTTGGAGCATTTTCACAAAGATCACAATCTGAAACAGAAATGAAATTGTTAGAACAACCAAAGTTTTTCTGAATTATAGAATCACGTCTATTTATAGTTTTCTATAGAACAGACACTCTTGTAGTCGACTTTGCCACTATTGTAGTCGACTGTTATCAGACAATTATAATAGTTAAAACAATTAGTAGTGGTCATAACAACCAAATTGATTACGCATTTAATTCAGTTGACTTGCATTTAATGCTTTAGCAAGAAATCAAAATATAACCGTTATAGTTTACCAACATTAACAGAATTTCAAAACATAACTAACTTAGTCGAATTCCCCGCATGTAGTCGACTTTAACACTTCAAATCAGTTTTGAAAAACTTTTCCTTGCAAAATTACTCATAACACTGTTCTAGAAAAGCTGTGCAAAGTCACGAGTTTTAATCGACTTACTTCATAATGAAGTCGACTTAAAACTTGCAATTTTGCCACACAATATAAGTTTAACAAAGTGCATGTGGTTTTCTTTTCTGAAACATATGTTATGCAATCACAAATGATGTATCAAGTATAAAATCAGTGAATATGCATACATATATGAAAATAAACACAAACATGTTCTTCAAGATTTCATTCACAATAAAGAATTGAACATTTAACACATATCAATACATGTGTTATTAATAATGTGTTGTCATCATAAAAAACCAGAACACTGTGAGATTAAGGTTTTGCTAAACCAATGTTTCCCTTATCAACAATCTCAACAAATATTTATCAACCCTGTCAACACTCATTGGAGAAAAAGAGATAACCCCTTGATGGAGGACCATCTGGAGGACATAATGGAGCACTCCTAAGAGGCATGGTAAAGAGGATGGAAGAGGAAGATGAAGCTTCAAAGACTCTAATTTTGTGGAGAATAACTATTGCGTCTCTTCTTTTCTCTTATACACTTTTGTAAATATGTAACATAGCTTCGTTTTGGGTCTTGTATTTAGCCAAAGAACCTTGTTTAGTATAGTTTAGGACCTTGATGCAATTAAGAGGTAATTAGTTCCTCACTTAGGAGCTTAAGACTTAATTAGCGTCACTTTTGGGCTTAAAGGGGCCTTGAAGGAGCTTGGACTTGGTTGGAAGAAGCCTTGGTCGGTCACATCAAGAGGAGGCTCCCATGCAATCTATTTGGACGGTTAGTTGAGAATGAGGGCTCCCATTCTTCGACTTTTTCCAAGTGAAGCTTCTAGGCTCTTTTAGGATTCAATGTACTCTAGGTTTCTCCTTCACCTATAAAAGGAGAGACATCCTCATGTAATTCTAAGAACTTGATTGAATGTAGAGAAACATTGTCAGATTTGCAAGCCTCTCTTCTTAGTTCTCATTGGAGTAGTCCTTATTCTAGAATTCTTCTTCCTTTTCCCTTCAAGATTGGCCCAACATCCTTCAAGGACCTTCACCAAAGCACAAACTTCAAACCAATATTATCTCTTCTACAATGCTTCTGCTATGTCATCTCATCTCCATGAAGCTTCATCAAGAAGGTTGAAGGAGCATCTCCATCAACCCCTTTTCCTAATATTCCTTGAAACGTTAGTGATATTTTTACATGAGTAATGGTATGATGACACATATTGATGATATTCATTTGACACATTGTAGGAGAAAAATAGTCATAAAAAGGTAAACTTTTATATTTTTAAAATAAAAGAGAGAAAATTAATGAAAAATAGTATAAATGAATCTAAAAACTGTGTTAAGTATTATTACTCTTTTTACATCAACCGAGGTAGCTTCTTCTGTAACATGCGAGAATCGGATGCATCTCTCAAAAGGACTAGAATAACGTGCGTCAAAACGTTATTTCAGGAAGAAAATTAGTTACAACACGTGTTGCTGCTGAGTGGACTAAGGCAAAATCGCAATGACGCAACCCAACGACTGAGAGTCCCTTCCCTCGGAATATTCAAGTGCATGGCAAGTCTAATCCACAAAGGGATAAACGACAGGCATATGCATACCCTGCTACGTTGCTCACATCATTGGGTCTTACACAATGAACAAGGAAGAGTTTGCACGACAGGCTGTGAAATCAGGTGTGATACCTCCATTGCTAGACCTTCTTAGGGGGAAGATGAGTTGAGTTGTGCAAAGAGATGCTGTTAGAGCACTTGGTCATTTGGCCCGTTGCAAAAGCACGTTTGAATCAGTTCTACAACACGAGCAAGAGGTAGCGAAGTTGGCCTTGAAAAATAGGCTTGAGTATCATAGAAACTTGCTTACTAGAGGGGTTGGGGATTTGGAGATGGAGAATTGCAAAGGAAGAAGAATGGGCTACCCAACTTTAGTGTTGGTCTATTTATCTCCTGAATTGCTTTGCTTGCAAAGATACGGCTCTGCATCTCATGCAAGAAGGATTTCCTCAAGGACTTGTGTGATATGTGGGCAGGCATGATAAATCATATCGAAGTCAGGCAAAGAATAAAGAGTGTGGGAAGAGAGAAAAAGTATAAAAAAATTTACACATAAAAGACTAAGCAGGAGGTTAGATTTAGGGATAATCCTCGCGTTCCTTGGGAGGTATTTGCACTTCTGTAATCTTAAGAAATTCCTCAGAGCTGTATGCCATAGTGCATTTGAAAGATATTCCCTTGTAATCTTAGGATTTTCCACCTTCGTTAACAGACAAAAGTTCTCAAGCTTATTCACTATGGCGTGTCCTTCATCAAACATGGTTTGTGAACAACCCTGAGTGAGCGTCTCGTTGCTGACAACGACATGCTTAAGGATGTCTATCTTTTCTTCTTCTGCCAGTGTTATACATATATTTCTTAACTTGTAACATGAACTTAGGTAAATAAGCTCATTATGTACATGGAATTCCTAATGGTAGAGGGAATAAAATATCTAACAACTACAATTTGCATTGCTTGCTCTTTCCCTTTTCTTTTATTGCTTATAGCCAGAAAATCAATTACTGGTGCTGACCTTGTGTATAATCTATGTTGTTAGAATAAAGTAGTTCAAGGGCCAGAATTTCTTTGTTGAAATTGTTTGGGGAAGCATTTACACTTCCTTTTTCATCCTCTATTGTCAGAGCTTTGTAAAATTATCACTTTGATCTCGCTTGTCTAACCATGAATTATATCATTTATGGACAATTTTTTGGAATATTCGCTCTAGCTACTAGAAGAATATTATGGCAGTTTCCATGAGAGATCTGGATCCAGCTTTCCAGGGAGCTAGACAAGAGGCGTATCCTGCTCCTTGATTACATTTTGTGCTTTTTTTTTTCACTATTTACCAAATTTTCATATGTAGAAGATTTTTTCATGTTCCAATGACCTCTTATGGGAAATTTTTCACTGGTGTGTCATCTTAAAGGTTAGTCATTCTGAAACTGCTCATTCGTTCATCCAATGTTATACTCAATCTTAAAGGTTGGTATATTATGTTTCAGGAAGTTACTTTCCAGTTTATTTTAAGTTGTATGAACATTGTAACGCCATGACATCCATTACTGGCTTGGTAAAGACAGCAGTCTGGTTATCTATTGCCACATCTTAACTTCTCCATACTTTAATTGCCATAATAATAAAGAAAAAGATATGTGCAAATGATATTGGAATGAATTCCCCTCCCTAGTTGTTTTGCTAAGGTTGGGTTCTGGTTCAATGCATAATTCAAGCACTTAATAGTCCCCTTTCTGTTATTATATATTCTTTTCTTTATACACACATGATCGCATAGAAGTAATATTACATTGTGAACCGCTAATATTTCTTTTTAATGCTTTTACTATATTAATTAGGTAGAAAGTGGTGAGAAACCTAATTATAGCCTTTTATTATAAAATAGCATAAAATAAATAAATAAATAATCAAACTAAAAAAATATGGCTCTCACTACCCTTAATAGACGTATTACCGTATATAGCCAGCATTTACTTTGTTACTTTAAAAACATGCCAATTCTTACAACACCACTTTAAAGAATCCGTTTACAACTCACTGCTAGCAATTTATTTTGATATTAAATAATTTACAGATATACGAAGACATAATTGGGCCGTATACTTCTTCCTTATAAAACCCAGCCTCAAAAAAAGAAATGGGAATTTCATGTTGGGCATTCGGTATAGAAAGACAGCTTAGTATAATGAAATCATTCAGGATACTATTGCGTATCTCTTGGCTACTGGTCAAATTAAATATATATATATATATATAAACCAAGCTCATTTTATATTAAATCTCTCTTCTAATTAGAATGGGTGTAAACCTACCTTTAATAGATATCTCTTCTAATCACAATTTATTTTTATTACTAATATTAAACATGTATATAATTTGAAAACACATAGAAAATATTAGAAGATTTGAATAGTATTTTCGAAATTCTTCCGCAAAGCATCCTCTAATGGTTTGTAAAGGAGATATATAATTTCTAATGTGTTTAAATGATGGTTTTTATGAGATGAGTAAATGAAAAACGTTTTAAATAACAAAACAAATCTACAGATTTTATACTGGTTCGCTCAACCTAAGCTATATCCAGTTCTTCCTTAAGAACTCTTGAGAGGTTTCACTAATCTTTTAAAAAAGATTACACGAGTTTTACCTCTTTAGGTTTATAACGAGTATTCTCACCACTCTTGATTTACTTAGTCAACATGACAAGTCTGAGTTTAACTACTCCTAGTTTACAAGTATTATAACCATTTTTGATCTCAAGTATTCTAACCACTTCTAGTCTTAACCCTAGACATATCATCTAAACAAGTTTTTCAATTCTCTTTAGAATTTACAACACAAAAAGTTTTATGAGTAAATGTACAAATGATAACTCTCAAAGATAGCATATAAACAATATAAAGAATTTTGTGATTTGCTAAGGTTTTTCTCTTAAAAGAAATATATCTTTAGACGATATATGAGTAGAGTAAGCCTGAGTTCACTATTTTATTATTCTTTTATTTCTTTTATCCTTTTTTTCTTCTCTTCAAGCTTTTGTTTATATATAACTTTTCTCGAATGGTGATTGTTAGACAAAGAAGTTAACTTCAAGAGACCAGATACCCTTTAGGTAGGAAGTCAGACTTTAGTTTATTTTGTAGTGGTTCAAAGCTTTATCGTATCCTTTAGCAAAAATGAGCTTGTACGATGTGGCAAAGCAAAAGTCTTCGAGGGAAACATTCTCAAAATGTTCTTCATCTCTCACTACGTATTTTTCTTAGGTGCAATAATTTTGATCATATCTTTATGCTTTAGTGATATGCACAAATATCAAGAATCAATTATACAAGTATCAAAGAATTTTATCATACATGCATTAAATTTTTTGAATGTGGATAAGCGTTAGACTATATTGCACGTTCAAAACATTTTATCATTTATCATGTCATTCATAAATGCATCGTTTGGTAAAACATATAACATGTATAGTCATTAGATGGTACAAACATTAGATGTTTCTTTGAAGGTTATTTGTGTAAGTAGCGGTTAATGGTCATACACTAAACAATGTATTCCTAAGACGCTTTGCTTGAGTTAAGACTTGTATTAAATAAAATCTTTTAGCTTCAGTGTTATAAAAGAGATAGATTTTCTTGTTCATAAAACACTTAATGGAATACTACAAGACAAACCTTCCTCAACGTCCTATAATTGTAAATGTTTCTTTAAACAGTCTTATAACATAGTAGACTTCCTATGTAGAAACAATAATCCCTTATCAGAATACACTTTTCAAGTGTCACAACAAAGAATCTTGAAATTATTGACATATATTTACCGACAGATATATTCTTGTTGGTAAATTTCACTTACCGATGGAGTTTACCGACGAAATTCAATTCTTTTGTCATTGACAGATTTTACCTACGAAATCATTATCGACAGATTTTACCAACAGTTTATTTCATCGATAATGCATTTTGCACTTACCAAAGAAAAAATTCGTCACTAATGCATATTACAATTACTGATGGAAAAGTTCGTCAGTAAATCCATCAGTAAATGAGACATGCATTACCCATAGAAAAATTCATCGATAACATGAACGGGAATTTTCTCATCCATTTTTTCATTTATCAATGGAATTTTCCGTCGATAAATCCGTCAGTAAAAATTTTCTCGCCCATTATTTAACTTATCGACAGATTTTTTCGTCGAAATTCATCGATAAAATGGATAAGAATTTTCTCGCCCATTTTTCCTCTCTGTCCGCGAGCCAGTCTCATTATATATATATATATATATCTCTTTCTCACATTTCTTCCTTATTTGCATGAGGGCTTCTTCTCCTACTTCTCCATCTTCTACTCCATATTTTTCGTCTTTTCCACTCTATTGCAACTACAAATCAATACCGCCTTCATCTCCGTTCAATAAGGTCGTTGTTCCGTTTAGTCAGGCCGCCTCCATCCTTGTTTAGTCAGGCCACCCCTACCACCACCGCGCACTGCCACTACCACGCACGACCACCACCATGCACTACCACCACTGCACGCTACCACCACCGCGCACTACCACCGCCGCACACTGCTAGGACTGCACACTTTTGATTAAGGTCGTACCCGAATCAAATTAATATTCATTTAAAGTGCAGTATAAACTAGGAAGTGACGCCTAGGTCGTCTCTCAAGGACCAAACTTTGGTTAAGGAAAAAGGTCAAACACGTGGTGGGGGTGGTTTTGTGTATAATTTGCGACTTGAAATTAACAAAATAAAACAAAAAATCAAACACTAATTAAAAATGGTTGATCACTAACTCAATTATGTATTGCTTCCAATCACAGATTAACAACATTTACCCACTCCTCTAACCCCTAATCCAACACATGTTAACTAACTAAGCGAAGACTAACCATGTTTTCATAAAAGCGAATTAAGAAAATGCAATGCACACATTCAATCAATTTTGCACCACACTATTCAATCGATTAAGCGAAGATTAACAATTAGACAACTAAGCGTATATCCAATCACAACCACAAAATAGATTCAATATTATGTAGAGTCAGAGCAGTAAAATGACAATCACAATGTAGAAATCTCATGGAAACGATGCAATTTCGCTAATGACCAACCAAGCACACTTAACCTACCCTTGAAATGAGATTAAAACACCAAAACAGAATTGAATTCATGAAACCCAGTAACAACAAAACAATAAAATTCAATTCTTGAATGAAAATGCAAAACTAAACGCAATTAGAAAACGTTAACTCAACTAGAAAACATAAATGTAATTGGAAAACGTAAATGTGCAACAAAGAAAGTGGGAAAAACGAAAGTGCAGAGAAAACCATATAATTGAAAACGAGAGTGAAGGAAGAACGCAAAACGAAAATGAAATTGCAATTAAAAACGAGATTCACTATATAAAAGGAGAATGAAAGAAAGAAAGAACCTAAACTCCCAAGGGGGGCTGGAAACGTCCCAAAGCTCCTAAGACCTAAGAAAAAAGAAAATGAGAAAGAGGAGATGTGAAATATGATTTTGGGGTTTATAAACCCTAAATATAATTTTGCCCTTCATATGGACTTCTACAAAAATCTACCCAAAAATGGGCCCAAAGCCATTAAGAACGAAATTCAAATATGTTGATGTGGATAATGGAATAATTGGAATAATTAAGCCCAAATAATTCAAATTAATTAAAATAAGAAATAATAATCAAATTAAGCCCAAATAGTGAAAATGAGACAATATTGGAGAATTAAAAACAATTCACTATAATGCGAAAAGCTAAGTGAAGAATATAGAATAATGATTCATCAACTTTCCTCTAAGTTTTGGCCAACACCAAAGTTTTTGCCTACCTTTAATGTATTCAACCTTTTGTATTGAAAAAAATAAAAAAAAATGACGAAACATAACGGAAGAAGAAGGAGAGTGGAGGAAGAAGATGAACCAGATCGGGATATTTACCGACGAAAGTTTTTGACGACATTTTTCCTTCGGTAATTACTGACAATAGTTTTGTCGATGGACCTTTTATTGTCGGTATTTTTAATTTACTGACGGATTTTGCGCATTACCGACGAATTTTGACCGTCGGTAATATTAGTTTTTATTTTAGTGTGCAGATTTGTCAGCAACAATGAATTCCACTTGGTCTTGAATGAAATCTTGAATGTTTGATCACCAATGATGCTTGAATTCCTCCAAGAACCTTTCTTTAGAGACCTTGTACACAAAACTTAGAAAGTATATTAGTATATGAAAATTAGAACGTTAGTGAAACATATCTCGAGTCAGGTTTATATAGAAAATTCAAATCCTAACATAGTTTAATAGGTTTTATTATTAGTATAATCTCTTGTGCTTTTGTATCTGTTTTAACAAATTATTACACACGTATAATCGATTATTTAACAGTCTTAATAGATTAAACTTCCTGATTAATGGATTAGACCTTGTTTTTGTCTTAATCCACTAGTGCAAAATATGTTTTTTTATAGAGAGTTTTTATACCTTTTAAGATCTATCAGGTATAAAAAGTGACATTGTGGCACTATCGTAAATAAAATAAGTTTTTTATGTATCGATTACACTCGAAACAAGTGTAGAAAATTACTTTACTATACCTGTTAAACTTATAATAGGTATAAACGTAATGCCATGAGAAAAATGTAATGGTGAAAAACTTTTTTATACCAGTTAGACAATATAACCGGCATATAAATTTTGATACTCTACCCTAAGTTCCTTTTCTCTTTGCATCTTTCTCTCCTTGACCCCTTTCTCTCTTCTACAACAAGTGTGGCGATGCTCATGATTTGGGATGCATTCAGGTTGTGTTCGCGTTAGCTGCTCTGGTGGGTTGTGGTGGTTCTCACAGTGGAGATGGAAATAGTTCTAGGAAGGTGTAACCGATGTTCATGTGCACGTCCTCTCTATGAGCTCTTTAATTGAACTCTCTATTCTCAATGCGCCTCTCTATTTCCTCCAAACCTTTGAGAATGGAGTCTTTCTCGCTCACGCTTATCAAACCCTAAACAAAGAATAATGAGTGCCTCGCTGAGCGTTGAATTAGAAGAGTGAAAGATTTCATGACTGATCCTTTGAACGATCATCGATGCATACGCTCTGCTTCCCTTTTATGTCTTGGTTGTAGAGCTGCTTGTCAAAGGAGATCGATTTCGTAAACCGATTAACTAATTGATTAAAATAGGTAATAATCGATTATTTCCGTGACAGTTGAGTTTTCAGCACCTGTAACGTTTTAATCGATTAATGCTTTATTTAATCGATTAAAATTGTGCGGTTTTTTATTCTGAACAGCAAATATAAAGTATGAAAGTACAAGAATCAAAACCTACTACAAATCTAAGTCCTAAACATCAAACTACAATATTACAAAAGCTTTTAATACTTCAAAGGATCTTCTTAAGTCTTGATATCTTGACTTGATTTGGGCATCATCAAAACTTCATCTTCATCATTTTTCTAACATTCTCCCCCTGTTTTATGATGATCAAAAACTCCTTTGAATTAAAGCTTTTAGTAATAATCTGAGTAAAAACATAACTTATGGAGGAAAAAAGTATTTGTGAATAATAATAAGCTTTAAACATTTTCTCCCCCTTTTTTATCATAATTAAAAAACTATATTTGATGTTCTCCCCCTAAGATAATACTCTCCCTTAATAAAATCTTCTATGCATATGATCTAAATATATTTCATATTTAAAGATTCATTCAAACATACACAATAGGAGATTTTAAAGCGTATAATTTTAGGATAAAGAACCTAAAAAAATCATCCATTGAACCATATAAAACAAGAATTTTAAAGCATGAAAAAATATGGTTAGTTTTTCAAATTTGCACAAAAATGCAAAAAATGGATAAAAAATGCAACCCTAAGAGATTTCTAACATTCCTAAATCTCTTCTAATGTTTACCCCTTTGGATATATCGCCAATAATGTTGTGTAATGATATTTTGTTGAGATCTTCGTCTTGAGGATTGACATCATTCTTTGCTTCATTTGTTGTCTTCTACAAGTCTTCATTATTACCTGTATCTGAATCAACTGACTCAAGAGGTTTTGCCTCAAGGTCCACAATTTTATCAAAGACAACATGCTTGGAATAAAATTTTCTCAAATTTTGTTTTTCCAAAAAAATTAAAATATTTTAAAAAAAAAATCTTAAAAGTTAAACATTGTCCTTTGGGTTTTATAAAAAAAATTGAGATCATTTTACAACCCAAATATATCTACCACATGGAACACCATAATATTTAATTTTACATTTATTTGAAGTATATTTTTCATACAATAAAAGCATGATATAACGTTTGTGTTCCTATAAGTTGTTCCTTTTTCTACTCATGTTCTACGAGTTCTATTATTATGTTTATTTTTAATTTTAGGGAACATACTCATTTTTAACAACCTTATTTTCATTATTTTTATTACATTCTCCTAAGGTCGTTTGTTGTAGTAGTTTCTTAAAGTTTTCACAAGATATACATTCTTCACTACTAGTAAATTTACCCTTTTCAAAAAATAGAACTTTATTTGTCAAATCTTTATTTTCTTCTAAAATACTTTCAAAATTTAATTTTAATTTTTTTTTCTTCAAGAATATTTTCAAATTTTAATTTAATTCTTTAAAATCCTTTTTCAATTTCTTATGAGCTTTATCTAATTTTTCTGGTTCAACTGTTAAAGCAGCATAAGTTTCATGCAATTCATTTTCACTATATTGACTATAATTATCAGAATTGCTAGATGAAACTTACTTGGCTGCGAGCGTCATCGTTTGTCACTAAATAGATGTTTGTCTCTTCATCAAATTCGCATAAATCAGAAATTGTTTCATTGTCATCATCCCATGCGATGTAAGCTTTCTTTTTCTTGAAGAACTTCTTTTCTTTTATTTCTTCACTCTTCTTTTGATTTGGGCAGTCCACTTTTAAGTGCCCCCTTTCTAAACAACCATAACATTTGCAGTGTGAGGAAGATCCTTGATTTTCTTTCTTTTCAAATTTTAATCTTCCTCTGTCTTTTGATTTCATGAACCTGTTGAGCCTTTTTATCATGAGTCTCAAATATTATTCATCTTCTGAGTCTTCATCTTCCATTTTGTTCTTGCTCCTTTCTACCTCAGATTTTAAGGCTAGACTCTTTTTCTTTGTTTTTGACATTGCTTCTTCTTCAACTAGTCTTCCAAGGTCAAGTTCATGCTCTCTCAACTTTCCAAATAATAGCGTCGTAGTCATTGTGTTGAGATTTTGTGACTCAAAAATTGTAGTCATTTTCAATTGCCACGACCTGTCTAAAGATTTCAAAAATTTTATATTAAGTTCATCATTTTTGAAAGACTTACCTAGTCAAATGAGATGATTAACAATGTTTGTTAAGCATTCCTGAACGTCTGATATTGTTTCTCCCTTGCTTTATCCTGAACATTTTGTATTCTTGGATCAACGTATTCTTTCTCGCTCTTTTTACATCATCCGTACCTTCGTGGGTTACTCTCAGCACTTCCCACATTTCTTGAGCAGTCTTACAAATAGAGATCCTATAAAACTCGTCCATGGTTAAGGTATATGCAATGATGTTTCGGGCTTTCGCATCATTTTAAAATCTTCTCTTCTCTTCAGCAGTCCACTGAATACGGGGCTTTGGTTCCTGCAAATTGTTAGTAGGAACAGACAAACCAAATGCAATAACATCCCAAATCTCAGAATCAATAGACTCAATAAATATTTGCATTCTAACCTTCCAGAATGCATAATTTTCACCTGTGAATATAGGTGATCTATTGATAGAGGTACCCTCAGCAAAGGTTTGATATAAATAAAAGAGTATGGTTGAGAGAAATTTACACAGATGATTTTTATACTGGTTCGAATCTTACCAATCTTACGTCCAGTCGCTTATCTCAAACCAACATAGACAGTTCACTAATCACAAAACAATTAGAAATTACAATCACAAAGAAACAATTTGTAAGAGTTTAGAAACCACCTATCTTGATACCACAAGAGATGAACCTACACCTCCTTTGAATCTTCACAAATGATGAGACACCTCCTCCGAATACTTCACGAAGGATGAAACACCTCCTTCGAATACTTCAAGAAGTATAATCCTCTTCCACACACCTCCTTAGATGCACCAAGGATGAACCAGCTATTCCTTCGTCATCGTAGCAGCAATGTACCAGCACCACAGACAAAAGTTTCCTTAGTTGAGCAAGAGCACACAATTCTCAAAGAGTTCTAAGTATTTTAGCACAAGGGAAGAGTTTGTGTTGATGGATAAGGAGAGCCTATTTATAGACTCAAGCAAATACTCTTCCATTCTTCGTAACTGGCCATTTAACGCTTTTAATCGATTAATACAAGTGTTATTCGATCAAAATGAGTACAACGACTAGTTTTCAAAAACCAGAAAGCTCCAACAACTATCTTTAATCGATTATTCTAAGAATTAATCGATTAACTAATCAATTAAAATAGGTGATAATATATTATTTCCATGCCAATTGAGTTTTCAGCATCTGTAATGTTTTAATCGATTAAAACCGTGCGTTTTTTTTATTCTGAACAACAAATATGAAGTATGAAGGTACAAGAATCAAAACCTACTACAAATCTAAGTCTTAAACATCAAACTACAATTATTACAAAAGCTTTTAATAGCAAAATAAGTCTTCAAAGGATCTTCTTGAATCTTGATATATCTTCACTTGATTTGGGCATCATCAAAACTTCATCTTCATCATTTTGCTAACAGTATTATATCACTACTAACTTTATAGTCCAATGATATTCTAGAGTCATTTGTGTCTTGCATTTATTGTTGTCCAAATTCTGCAGTAATTCTTGGTTTGAGTCATCACTTTTGGTTCGGTTTTAAGATGTCCAACTGTTTTATGAGCTTTCTTTTTTGATTTTACTATGCAAACAAAAAGTTATTAATGAATCAATATTTTCTATTATTCACTTAGCTTATTGTACTAGATTTAATTACAGAATTGTGCTAGAATGTCCATTATTTCCCCAGTTTTGCTAATTGTGCTTAATTTGACCAGTAATTCTTATTTTAATTAATTTAAATTATCTGAGGCTAATCATTTTCATTATTAAGTGCAAGGAAATGTTTGGAATATTATTTTAGGACAACAAGAGTGTTGCCACATCATCCTTTACTCTCCACATCACATTTTAGTTTAAATCTGTTGAAAATGATTTGCCTTAGTTTCTCACACCAAGAGGGGGGTGAATTGATGAAACTTAAAATTAGAGTCTTTTAAAAATATTTTTGCCAAAAGGATGATCTTTCAAAACTTTCTTGAAACACATGGAATAAGATTTTTCAAATGCAGCAGAATATAGTTGACTATGTAAAAATTAAAGTTGACTTTGAAATTAAAAGTGCAGGGATAGAGAAATCAAACACATGTTTTTATACTGGTTCGGCAAAACTGTTTACATCTAATGTCCTTCCAAACCCAGGAAGCAAATGCACTATTGTTGGAAAACAGGTAGACTTCGTTTCAACACCAAGAAGGGGGGTGAATTGGTGAGTTTTCAAAATCAGAGTCTTTTCGTAATCTTTTTCAAAAAGTATAAAACTTTAAACAATTTCTTGAATCAGAAGTATAGAAAGTTTAAGTGCAGCGCAAAATCAAAGTAGATTACGTAAATAATAGAGTCAAGTGAAAGTAAATATGTAGGGACAGAGAATTCAAACGCAAGTTTTTATACTGTCTCGGCCTCAATGCCTACATCCAGTGTCCTTCCAATCTCAAGAAGCAAATGCACTATAATGGTCAAGGTTTTTACAATAAGGATGTTGAGATTGTTGACAACACAATTTTTATATCACTCTAGTTTTTTATGATGACAACACATTGCTTAATAACACGCATATGTTGTTGCTTAATTACATGTTCTTATGTTGATTGATTGTTATATCTGTTGAACATGTTTATGTACTATGTTACATGTTCCTATGTTGATTGATTGATATATCTGTTGAACATGTTTATGTGCTTTATGTGATATGTGCAATGCATCATTACATATGTTTTACTGCACATGTTTTAAAGATGAAAACCACAAGCACTTTCATGAACTTATCACTGTGTGATAGAGCTATAGTGCAGTCAACTCCATTATTAATAGATTCGACTATGCTAAAATCTTTGTACAGATTTTGAGAATCAGTGCCTTGTGAAATTTTGAGAAGAAAATAATTTCAAAATGTTTTGTATGTTGAAGTCGACTATGTGCGCCACACATTCGACTGTGTTTGTTGTTTGCTTTGAAATTCTGTTATGCTCTTGCACTCTAACAGCTATATTTTCAAAAGTTAGTTGAGCATTGATGACTTGGTCAACTATATTAAATGTGTTTTGTTTTTGGTTGACTGTATGCTACCAGTTTGACTGATCTGTTATAATTTTCATAATCCAGTCGACTGAATTAGTAGCATATTCGACTTAAAGACTATCTAATTAACATAAATCTATAAATAGGCCGAACACGAATCTGTTCAGAGACTTTTGATGATCTAACAATTTCATTTCTGTTTCATATTGAATTCTCTATTTTGAGAGCTCCAAGAAATCTCCAAGAAGACGGTGGTGATCTTTCTTGAAAGAGATTCAAAGGGAGACTGCCTACGCACACATTGATTGATCATATTCTGCACAGAGAAGGTTCTTCTGGTTTGATCACGTTGAGGCTTGGCATCCTTGAAGACTGCTGCATATTTTTTGGCATGGCATCCGTGAAGATTGTTGTATTGGACTTGTTGATTACAGGGGATAGTTCACTTTGAGGATTGTTCAAAGTGGTGGTTGGCAGATTGCATAATAGGGGACATCTCGCTGCAAGTCTTGTTGTTTCTGTTGCCTATAGTTTGGTTAAGGGTTAGAGAGGAGATTTATATTTTTGACGTGGAGGTCTTCTATAAATTCCTTGTTGTAAAAACCGCAACCATTATAGTGCATTTGCTTCCTGGGTTAGAAAGACACTGGATGTAGGCATTGTTTGTTGAACCAGTATAAAAACCAATGTTTATTTTCCTTATCCTTGCACTTTTACTTTACAGTCGACCTTACATTTAACGCAGTCAACTACGTTTTTCCGCTGCATATGAATTTTCATTACTTGAATTTCAAGAAAGTTTAAAAATTTTTATACTTTGATTTCAAGGATTGCGAAAAAAATTTGTTTTTGATAAAACACAATTCCACACCCCCATTCTTGGTGTAAAAACGAAGCCTACCTGTTTTCTAACAAAGGCTTTTATAGAGACGTCCACGTCAAAAATATAAAACACCTCTCTAACCCTCTAACAAAATATAGGCAATACAAACAGCAAGACTTGCAGCAAGATATCCCCTCTTCTGCAATTTGCAACCCACTTTGAACAATCCTCAAAGTGTACCAGACTCCACGAGTATACCCCCTGTAATCACAACAGGTACAACAGAAATCACCACGGAATGCAACACGCGTCTTGATTAACCAAAGAACACCTCAATTGCGTGGAAAATGATCAATCAGTAAGCACCGCAGAATTCTCCTTTCGAACCTCTTCAAAGAATGATCACCACGGTCTTCTTGATGAGTTGTTGGAGCTCTAAATCACAGAGAAATAATCTGAAACAGAATATTAAAATGTTAGATTTCCAAAAGTTCTCTTAAACAACTCAGGCTCGTCTATTTATAGATTTCTATAAAACAGACGCTGTTGTAGTCGACTAAGCTACTAATACAGTCGACTGTCTTCTAACAATAATAACAGTTAAGTCAAAGTAGTAGCTGTCAGGTCAAAAAAATTAATTCCACATTCAATACAGTTGACTCTCATTCAATGCTTAAGTAACTTTTAAAAATATAGTCGTTACTATTCACAAGCAATAATAGAATCTCAAATAAAACAACTAACAATATCAAATGCAAAGCGCACATAGTCGAATTTGACACATCTGCTCATTTTGAAATTCTTTTCAATGCAAAATCTCACATAGCACTGTATTTGAAAATTTGTGCAAAGTCTTCAATCTTACTCAGTTCAATTAATAATGAAGTCGACTTGAACTATCAGATTTGCCACATAGTTTAAGTTCACAATAGTGTATGTGGTTTTCTTCTTCAAAACTATGTGTAATGCAACCAGAAATGATGTAACGTATACAAGCTCAGTAAAGGTGCATTCACTTAGCAAAATCAACACAAAACATGTTCAACAAGATATCAATCAATAAGTAATAGAACATGTAACATATAACAAGACATGTGTTATTAATAATGTGTTGCCATCATAAAAAACAGAGTGAACAAAGCATTGTGAGATTAAGGTTAGCTAAACTAGTGCTTCTCTTATCAACAATCTCAACAACTATAATGATCAAGGTTTTTACAACAAGGCTTTTATAGCGACCTCCATGTCAAAAATATAAAACACCTCTCTAACGCTCTAATCAAAATATAGGCATATAACAAAGAAGAATAGCAACAAGATGTCCCCTCTCCTACAGTCTTCAACACTTGGACAATCTTCAAAGTCCAAAACGCCGCACGTCCTCTTCTTATAGTCACAACAGGGTAACAACAATCTTTACAAGATTGAGAGAAACATACACCTCAAGTGCAGGTTGATCAAACACTCAAAGCACACAAATTCTTGCTCGTCAAGCAATCACCAAAGATGAACACCACGGTCTTCTTTATGGATTCTTGGAGCTTTCACATGTTCTGCAAGACATCAATAATCTGAAAGAAATCAATCAAATCTTTAGAGTCACAAAAGTCCCTACAGAATTCAAATTCGCGTCTATATATAATTTTCCATAAAACTGACGCTCCTAAGTTGACTTCGCTACTAATTGAGTCGAATATAATCATGACAAGCATAACAAATAGTAATAGTCAAAGCAATTAATTGATTACACAATTAATGCAGTTGATTCTCAATTAATGCTTGGTCAAACATATTAAAAATATAGCCGTTAAACAGAATATGTCAAGCTTTTAACAGAATTTCAAAACATAATAGACTAAGTCGAATGGCTTGCACACATAGTCGACTTTGTAACAGTTTGATGCATAATTTTGAAAAAAAAAATCTTTCCAAAAATACTCACAGCACACTTTGAAAAAGTTTGTGCAAAGCCACGAGTTTTAATCGACTTACTTCATATTGAAGTCGATTTAAAATTGCAGTTTTGCCACACAATTTAACTTCAACAAAAGTACATGTGGTTTTCCTTTTTCAAAACATTTGTTATGCAATCACAAATAAGATCTCATGTATAACACGGTGAATTACATGCAATGACAGAAACAACACCAACATGTTCTCATATAGTCATAAACATGAAAGTTATAAACATGTACACATTAACACATGAGTTATTAATTATGTGTTGTCATCATCAAAAACCAGAAGCTCTGAGATTGTAAGGTTTGGCTAAACCAGTGCTCCCCCTATCAACAATCTCAACAAAATCCAATTGTAATTTCGTTTTTTAGGACTTCTGGACCAAAATTTGTATTTTTGGCAGACCTTGCACCATTAGGCCATTTGTTTTTGGTCATTTTGGAGAAGCCCCTTTTAAGGGTTGACCTAGATTGATGTACCCATGTTGCAGCCATCCTAAGCACCTTCATTCTTCATTTTTATGTTTTTCTTAGGTGCTAGACAGAGAAGAGAGCTCTTCTTTCCATTTTAGATTTTTCGTTTTCTATTTTACTCATTCCCATTGTTATAAACTATTTTTCAGATTTAATTGAAGTTCATTACACTACATTGAGAATTTCATTCTAGTTTTTATGATTTATGTTCTCTGTTTTAATCTGCAATTTCGTTTTTCCATTTTCGTTCCAACACTTATATTTTCGTTTTTGTGTTGATTGCTTTGTTGTGCTATGTATTCAGATTCTCATTTCATTTTTGTTTTTCCTTTTCAATTCTATTTTCATTTCGTATGTTATACTGCTGGTAGGTTGTAGTATTGGGTTTGCATTATGATGGAAAAGGCTCCAGGGAGAGGTCGACTCAGACTGTGCAAAGACGAATCTGACCTCCTTGAAGCTTCTCCAACGAGAAGACGTAGCGGAAATGACAAAGACTTGAAGAAGGAAAAAATATCGAAATCCTAATCAGACTAAAAGTGAGGTCAAACTTACTAGAACCCTAATCTAGACCAAAAACCATAAACTGACCAATGGAACCCTAGGAAAGGGGAAAACCATAAATTGGACAAATTAAACGGTGGGAATAGTGATTTAAACGGTGGAAAGCGAAAATAAATGGGGAGGAAGGCTTTTAATTGGTGAAAAAGGATTAAAACAGGGTTTTAATCGGTCAAAATCAAAGGAAAAGGCAAAGGATGGAAGATGTGAAGAGAAACGCGAGGTCGAGTGGCTGTGATTTGGTGGAAGCAAGGACGAAACGAAGGAAAATTAGGCAAACCTGTGAGAAAGAAATGCTAGGGTTTGGTGTGCAAATCCTCTCAGGAACAGAGAGAATGTAGAGGTGCGGATGTCGCGAGAATGAAGAATTCTCTCTTTGACGCATGAGAGAGTAAATGAAAAAAGATTTGAATGGCTGACGCATGGCTATGGTGCGTTTGACGACACGCAGAATGGAGTAGAGCAATGGTGATGCAGCATTGATGATGAGAGAGAAGCACAATGGTGAGATGGAGAAATGAAAGAATGAGGTATGCTTGAAAGGTGGCTAGAGGGAGTCTTTGGACTCTCTAGCCTATGACTTTCAAGAGAGAATTAATTATGGGTTTCAGAAATCTAATTCTCATTAATCTCAAAAGTGGGAAATACAAGTGAGGAACTGGGTATTTATAGTAACTCATGCTCCTTGCATATTTTCACAATTAAATTCAGATGCACAATGCAGTACAGTACAATCAGAGTATACAATCATCAAAACATAGAATTGTATCACAGTTAAGATATCAATCAATTTTATCGTGCAATGATACAATTATCAACAATCTCACAATATAATCTCAAGTAAGAAACACACAATCAGAATCAGAGATATATTGCAGATAATCAGAGAAAAATAATAATCAATCAACACTATAACCAAATTCCAATAATGGAATTTATAACCCTGTTATGAACCAGTCGATTGAATTAATAATCCAGTTGATTTCATTGCTTCTCTATGAGTTGTAATTCCAGAAGTGAGTTCCAAGCAATGTTTTTCCTGCAATACCTTTAAATATCTCTTGCAGATCAAGCAATTTAGTTATGCAAGAAAATTAATCCATAAGAAGTTAATATGCAAAAAAAATGTAACAGTTTAAACATGCATAGTCAACTTCATTCAGCATACAGTCGAATCAATCATCATTTTATGCTATTATCATTTAAAATTCCCAGTTCATTTCGAATAGTGAAAAATCTCTTCCTATTGAGTGGTTTTGTAAAAATGTCAGCCCATTGATGTAAGGTGTCAACATATTCAATCTTGATTTCACCCTAGAGGATGTGATCTCGAATGAAATGATGCCTTATCTCAATATGCTTGGTTTTTGAATGCAAAATAGGATTTTTTGTCAGATTTATGGCACTAGTACTATCACATTTTAGAGGAATATTTTTCTAACTTAATACCATAATCTTCTAATTGACTCTTAATCCAAAGAGACTGAGCACAACAGCTTCTGCTGCTATGTACTCGGCTTCTGTGGTAGATAAAGCCACACATGCCTGTTTCTTTGAATGCCGAGAAATCAATGCAGTTCTAAGTAGATGACATGTACCACTCGTGCTCTTTTTGTCTAGTTTACAACCTCCAAAATCTGAATCACTGTAACCTTCCAGAAAAATGTTTGTACCATTTGGATACCATAGTCAAAGACTTTTGGTTCCTTTTAGGTATTTTAAAATCCTTTTGACAGCGGTTAAATGTGATTCTTTAGGTGAAGATTAGAACCTAGCACAGAGACATACACTATGCATAATGTTAGGTCTACTGGCTGTAAGATATAACAGTGAACCAATCATACCTCGATACATTTTTTGGTCAACGTTTTTTCCACTTTCATCAAGATCTAAGTAACAGTTTGTTGCCATAGCAGTAGTCGCTTCTTTGCAGTCTAACATCTTGAATTTCCTCAGTAGATCACTGCAATACTTTGACTGATGAACAAAGATTCCATTTCTAGCCTGTTTTACTTGAAGGCCAAGGAAGTATTTTCGCTCACCCATCATGGACATCTCAAATTCATCCTGCATTGTCTTAGAAAACTTTTTGCAAAGTATGGAATTAGTTGATCCAAAAATGAAATCATCAACATAAATCTGTACATACAACTTATCTTTATTCACACTTTTAATAAACAAAGTTGAATCAACCTTACCCCTTGAGAACCTTTTTTCATAAGGATTCACTTAGGCGTTCATACCAGGACCTTGGAGCCTGTTTCAAACCCTGGTGGTTGCTCCACATACACTTCTTCCTTGATGTATCCATTTAGGAAGGCACTTTTGACATCCATCTGATATAGTTTGAACTGCATTATAGAGGCAATTGCAAGGAGTATTCTTATGGCTTCTAGTCTGGCCACAGGAGCATAAGTCTCATCATAGTCGATTCCTTCTTCTTGGCAGTAGCCTTTAGTAACAAGTCTAGCTTTATTCTTTATAATTTCACCTGAGTCGTCCATTTTGTTTCTAAAGATCCATTTTGTGCCTATTACTTGCATGTCACTTATTCTGGGAACCAACTCTCATACGTTGTTTCTTTTGAACTGATTCAATTCTTCCTGCATAGCCATCAACCAATTTTCATCCCCCAATGCATCTTCTACTCTCTTAGGCTCAATCTTGGATACATATGCAACGTTCATACAAAATTGATTCAGTTGTCTTCTGGTAGAGACTCCTTTTGAGATTTCTCCAATAATGTTGTCAGTGGACACGTTCTTTGGCATTTTCCATTCTTTAGTCGATTCTTCCCTAGGAGAGTCGATGCGCTCTTCACAATTTTCTCTGTCAGTAGTCTCTTCAGGATCATCTTCCTTTCTAGCGTAATTATGTTCTTCAGTGATTCTCTTAATATGATCAGATGTGTCAGAAGCTTGAATGTATTCATCAAAAGCCACATGTATAGATTCCTCAACATTCATAGTCCTTTTGTTGTATACCCGATAGGCTTTGCTAGTTAAGGAGTATCCTATGAAGATAGCTTCATCTGCCTTGGAGTCAAATTTACCAAGATTCTCTTTACCATTGTTTAGTACAAAGCATTTGCTTCCAAAGACTCTAAGATGTGAGATGTTTGGTTTCCTTCCCTTCAGCAGTTCATAGGGAGTTTGCTTTAACATTGACCTTATTATGGTTCTATTCAGTACATAGCAAGTTGTGCTAACAGCGTCAGCCCAGAAGTATTTTGGCATGTCTCTCTCGTTCAACATAGTTCTTGCAAGCTCTTCAAGTTTCCTGTTCTTCCTTTCAACTACTTCATTCTGCTGCGGAGTTCTGGGTGCAGAAAAATTATGTGAAATTCCCATTTCCGATAGATAGTCATCAAACTATTTATTTTGAAATTCACCTCCATGATTACTTCTGATGGATCTAATTCTGAGGTCCATTTCGTTCTGAATAACAACAACAAATCTTTTGAATGCCTTGACCGTTTCATTCTTAGTAGCAATAAAGCATGTCATGTATACCGAGAGTAGTCATCCACAATAACTAGACATAAGAATTTCCACCAAGACTCTTTATTCTAGATGGCCCGAACAGATCCATGTGAAATAGTTGCAAAGGTCTTGAAGTCGACATTTCTCTTTTGCTCTTGAATGGCTGGCTAGTTTGCTTCCCTTTTTTACATGCATCACATAATCTTTGAGATGTATAATGAATTTTAGGTAGACCATTCACCAGATTTTTGAGACCAATTTATTCAATTGATTCATGCTGATATGCGCGAGTGTCTTATGCCAAAGCCAGGCATCTTCCTCTTTGGTCATCAGGCAGGCAACTGAGTCGAATGAATTATCCTTGAAGTAGATTATATAAATGTTGTTAAGCCTCTTTCCTACCAGTAATAGTTCATCTGTTGATCCATCGCTAACCAGACAGTATTTAGGTTCAAACGTGATCTTCAGGCCTTTATCACACAACTGACTGATGCTAAGCAAATAGTGCTTCAACCCTTCTACAAGCAAAACATTTTTAATTTCATAAAACGAGGGGGTTTTTATTTTACCTATTCCAATGATCTTCCCTTTGTTATTGTATCCATATGTAACATGACCAGTGGCTTTCTAAGAGATGTTTGAGAATTTTGTAGGGTCTCCTGTCATGTGTCTTGAGCAGCCACTGTTCAAATACCATGTAGAGCTCTTTGGCTTATGTTTCAAGTCAGCTTTGACAATTATGGATTTTGCCATCATTGTTAGTTCGTCTTCTGTCTTGATCTTCTTGATATCATCTTGATCTGTCTACGTATCCTTTTTGTCAAGAAACTTTGTAAATTTGCTGGCAAGCAGGTTCAGTCTCTGTGATTCCAAGATAGGTTTTCCACCACACGATGCCTTGTGTTGCAAGTTTCTTATTTCAAATGATTCATAAAATCCATTAGTAACAGAAACTGATTTCTCATTGTAAGGGGCAGATATAAAGTCAATTTTGAAATCACAGATTCTTTTAAATTGCGAAACAGAAGTCATCCCCAGGTTTATAATGGATTCAAAGAAAAACAAAGTCGACTAGTTTTTCAAATATCTTATGAAAACCAGCTCTGGTGCCAATTGTTGGGAAACAGGTAGGCTTCGTTTTAACACCAAGAGAGGGGGTGAATTGGTGGGTTTTCAAAATCAGAGTCTTTTCGCAATCTTTAAATCGAAGTAGAAAACTTTGCAAACTTGAATCACAAGTTATAGAAATTTGTTTACAGCGGAAAAGAAAAGTAGACTATGGAAATAATGGAGTCGACTGAAAATAAAAGTGTAGGGATAGAGAATTCAAACGCAAGTTTTTATATTGGTTCGGCCTCAATGCCTGTATCTAGTGTCCTTACTGTACCAGGAAGCAACTGCACTATAATGGTCAAGGTTTTTACAACAAGGTTTTTATAGAAGACCTCCACGTCAAAAATATTAAACACCTCTCTAACCCTCTAACCAAAATATAGGCAAACAATACAACAAGACTTGTAGCCAGATGTCCCCACTCCTGCAATCTGCAACCCACTTTGAACAATCCTCAAAGTGTACCAGACTCCACGAGTTCAACCCCTGTAGTCACAACAAGTAACGAAAATAACAACAATCTCCACGGATGCCAAACAAGTTCTTGATCAACACATAAGCACCTCAATTGTGCAGATTATGATCAGTAGTATGCGCGATGCAATTCTTTTTCAGAACCTCTTCCAAGAAAGATCACAATCTTCTTCTTGATGAGTTCTTGGAGCTCTAAAATCCAGAGAATCAATTTGAAACAGAATATAAAAATGTTAGTGATCAAAAGTTCTTTGTAATTGATCAAGTCTCATCTATTTATAGATTTCTATAAATCAGATGCTCCTGTAGTCGAATATGCAACTAATAGAGTCGATTGTATTATAATAGTTATAACAGTTAAGACATAATAGTTGTAATTCAGTGAAACAATTAATTCCATAGTCAATGCAGTTGGCCAACATTCAATGCCCAACTAAATTTTAAAAATATAGTTGTTGTTGTTCATGGGCATAACAGAATTTCAAAACAAGCAACTAATAGAATCGAATGCGTGGCGCACATAGTCGACTTCGACACTGTAGTTCACTTTGAAATTCTTTTCAATGTAAAATCTCACATAGCACTGTTTTTGAAAGTCTGTGCATAGTCACGAGCTTAATTTGACTTCCCCCATAATGAAGTCGACTTACAACTTGCAGATATGTAACATAATGTAAGTTCATAAAAGTGCATGTGGTTTTCATCTTTCAAATCATGTGAAATGCAACCAGACATCATGTAGCATACATAAGCTCAGTAAATGTGCATTCACATATCACAAAACATGTTCAACAATATATTAATCAATTAGCAAAAGAACATGTAACACATCAAATATACATGTGTTATTAAACATGTGTTGTCATCATCAAAACCCAGAGTGATATAGATATTGTGTTGTCAACAATCTCAACAATAATAACGGTTGAAAATACTGTTATCTGTGATGTGATTTTGATACTAAAAGCACCCTTTTTCACTTAAAACTTGCTTGGACTCATACTTTTGCATTAAGTTGTGTGAATAAGAGAGTTGAGGTTTATTTCAATGATTTTATGACTAATTCCCCTGGTTTTGGGGGAGAATGAAGTAATCCTGGAAGTAGAGATGAAGAGCCAAGAGATAGAGGCCAGAAAGGCTTGGAAAAGCACTAGAAGAAGGGACAGCACGAAGCTTGGGCGCCCTGTATGGAAGCTTAAGCGTTGAAAATCGACATCCACCGCCCGGGCGCCTTTCTGGCCGTTTGGGCGGCGGGGTCTCGGAGCCTGGGCACCCAACTCGAAGCTCAAGCATTACATGAGGATCGCTCACCGCCCAGGTGCCCTAAGTGGGGCACCTGAGTGTCGGGTTTCGTGGATCAGGCCCAATTTTTGCTCTGTTTCGACTCTAATGGACCGAGCCCTGTTTCTACTCTATTTCGACACTTAGCATATTTTTGAAAACTTTTCTTTCCAAAATTCATCACTACACATTTGAAAATGATATGTGCAAACATACAAGTTTTAATCGATTTAGCAACTAACGGAGTCGATTCAAAACTAGTTGTTTTGCCATAGTTTAAAAACTCAAAATGTCTGATGACCTTAATTGATTATCACCACACTGTAATCGATTAAGTCGAACAGTTGTGCCTGTGGTTTTTCCATTTTCAGAACATTTATTATGCATACACAAATATGATCACTTTTCAAACACAATCGTATGCATCAATCAACACAATATGTCCACAAATATGCATGTGCATATTTCACAGTAAGCATAAGCATATATAACACATTACACAGTATATACACATGTGTTTTCATTAACAATGTTTTGTCATAAGAAAAAACAAACACTAGAGAGTGGGTTTCGCTAACACTGTGCTACCCTTATCAACAATCTTCCCCTTTTTTGATGTTGCACAACCATGATTAATAAAATCATGTTGTACAGTCCACAATCAAACACGTTTTCAATTATCTAAATAACACAGCTGAATTACTTCAAATACTTCTCCCCCTTTTGGCATTAGCAAAAAAGGCATGTTTTACACTGTAATTGAAACATAGATAATGAAGTAGAGATGCATCAATTAGTATTACAAAATTATTTTGATGCTCCCCCTGTCAATAATATTCACATGATTTTATTATTTTCTCCCCCTTTAATAACATGTGAACCATCATATATAATAACATACAATACTCCCTTGTTATTATGCATATTAAAATATCAAGTCACAGATGCATATCAAAGATATGTTAGAGTATGTATCAAGCAATCATGTTCAAACAATATATCAAAATATTTTACAAATATCATATCAGAGCAATTTTATTACATTTTTAATCAACCAAAATCAGTTTAATCACTCATAATCTCATATCAAATTCACAGCGGATTAAACAATTAATCACAACAAATAACAATATATATCACATCTACTTTTTACTGGTGGTCTCTTGTTGCAACCGCATATCACACACACATTCACATACACACTTTTATATATATATATATATATATATATATATATATATATATATATATATATATATAATTAAATTATTCTTACAGTTAAAACATGCAACATGCAACCCTAAAATCTAATGTTTCTTCATTTTCAACGAGACCATCAACAGTATAAGAAAAAACCATTAAATTTGTCATGAAATTTTTCCAAAGGATATTAATATATAAGTTCCAGTTATTAACATCTTTATTTCGATATTTTCCTAAACTAACTTTGGCTTACCAAGAGTTCATTTTACTTTCTTACTTTTTTAATGTAAAAGTTTTTATGAAAAAAATCATCCAAACATTTCACTAAACTTCTTAAAATAAATGTTTTGTTCAAGTAGGCGATGATATTTATAACGAACTTTTAATTTTATTGTAGATAATTCGGCCAAGGGGCCTAGGGCTAGGGTGTGAACTATCTACTAAAAGGTATTTAATTTTAGAATAATATCTTTGTACTTTCTAAATTTGGACACAAAAATTCAATTTTGTCCAACTTTAAAACTGAGTAAATATAATTCTCTTAATTCAATAACATTAATTTTATTTACCTATTAAATGACATTTAAAACTGACATTTGTGCTGCAATGCATGAAATAATGTAAAAAACTTAAATTTTAACCTGAAACCTCATTTAATAAATTAATACATTTAAGTTAAAATAACTATATTTATTTATTATTAAAGGTTGAGAACTGCATTAAAATTTGAGATAAAAATGAATTTCAATTTCACCTCAATTTAACTCTTAATTTTCTATTCTGATGGCTATCATCCTTGATATATATGCAACTCCAATGAAGAATAGTTTAAAACATAAGTTGGATCTTAATGTTAATTTAAGGTATAACAACCAGGATACTAAAAACCAGACAGGTTCAAAAGAATTAAAGAACGAAATAAAAAACTTCAAATTTTATTTAATATCTGAGAGATATATATCTTTATTTGATGGAAAATATTATAAATTAATTCAAAGGGAGAAACTATACTGCAATTTGTTTAAGAATGCAAAAAATTCTGGTATATGAAATTGTGGAGAATATATAATGGTCTTTATAAACAACGTCTTCAAATTTTTAGAGTTGGCAACTTTACTTTTGTTCAATAGGTGAATTTGAACAATCTGAAATAAACTTTTCTACTTTAAATACTCATGGGTAAACACATCGATACCGTATCGTACTTTTCAAATATGTAGTGTGGAGATGAAGTGGTTGGTCAGATTTTAGGGTTATAATATAAACCACAATTCCAAAACTCATTAGTTTGATTTGCATGGTATTGGATTCCGCTTTAACATAATCTACTTTCAGGGCGAAAGTTTTGAAGAAAAATATTTTAAAATGAGTTAGGGGGGGCAACATTTTGTTCGCATGGAATGATGTAACCATGGTGACAGATAAATTGAAAATTTTCAAGTGTATTATGTTCTTTCGTTTATATTATAATCCCTAAACTACACTAATTGTTTAATAGCACAGGGCTAAACATATTTATGAAATATCTACAATCCACTCGTGTTTTGGTAAAAAAAATGCGTATAGACACCTGATATGATCTAGTGCATGTGCGTGACTTAAGAGTACGTAGTGACACTATTCTATTAAGCTTTAGTTTTGCCAGAGAAACAAAAAACATAGTCATGCATGCATGTGTTAACATGATAAACACAGTTAGGTACGTAAAATCTAGTTAACCCTAATAGAAAATTTCATTAAAATTAATACATTATTTATTCTTGCCTCTATTTAAACACTCCAACCCCCATTATTAAGTTATCGGTATTTCTCTTTCTCCCTCTTCCCCACCCCATCTTTCTCTCTATCACAAACAAAAAAAAAATGGATAAAAAACAGTGCAATACGTCTCAAGATCCTGAAGTGAGAAAAGGGCCATGGACAATGGAAGAAGATTTGATCTTGATCAACTATATTTCGAACCATGGGGAAGGTGTTTGGAACTCTTTGGCCAAAGCTGCTGGTAAGCATATTTTTTGTTCTTCAACTTTTATTATTCTTTGAGTATTATATATTTTTATAATTTTTTCTTCTATTATTTTTTCATTCATACTTAAACCCAAGGTGGGAGAAAATGATTCATGATTATGCATGATATAACAGGTCTTAAACGTACTGGAAAGAGTTGCCGACTTAGGTGGCTAAACTATCTCCGTCCTGATGTTAGAAGAGGGAATATTACACCCGAGGAACAACTTTTGATCATGGAGCTTCACGCAAAGTGGGGAAACAGGTAATTTTTTAACATGTTTTCTTAATTAATATCATCAAATTGACAAAAGAAACAAAGATCTTTTATTTATTTCACATAAATTATATTTTTCCCAGAAATTATATTTTTTTTTGAACAATTGTTTATTTTCTAACCATTAAAGAAGTTTTTTTTCCTGTCTTTTAAGTTGTAGTATTTGGTTTGGAGGCAATCGAACTAGAAGGCCCATGAGTACAATAGTCTTGGAAGACTATATTTGAGGGGGATCGAGGGAGTGTAGTCGGGGAGAAAACTCTAGCCAAGGGAAAGGTTTAAACATATGCGGGTTTGTAGAACTTTTTTCCACAAATATATAAATATATATATATATATATATATATATATATATATATATATATATTTATATATATATTTATATAAATACATATAATATATATATATATATATATATACATACATACATATATATATATATATATATATATAAATATATATATATATATATATATATATATATATATATATATATATATATATCCTTGTTAAAACTGTATTTAATTGTTTTAGAGCCTTCAAAATCATTGTGTTCGATTGCCTCCAAATCCAAGAATTGGACTGTTTTCTTCCTTTGAAGGGTACATATTATGCATCAATCCTTACTGTTGCATTAATCCCCGCCCTAGATCTCCCTCTCTCCTATATATGTATGCATATCTCTGGCGGGAGAGAGGTCCTTTAGATCTAACAATAATCACCACCAGTTAATCAACGCCAGCGTTCTTCTTCTCCACATGATCTTCAATTCTGTGCTTTTATTTTAATTTTTCATGGAGTCTGTTAATTGAAGGTTTTCATTTTTTTGTCAAATTGTAGCATAATTTTTTCATTTCTAATTATTCGTGTAAAAGTTGCAGGTGAATTAGCTGCGTGGAAGATTCTTTAAATTTATTTTCGACTGAGCATAAATCATACTATGATCTTTTTTATTTTGATCACATATATATAAAATCTAAAGTAGATGATGAATAAAAGTACCCATTTTAATTATAAGAAAAGTCATATATTGTGTTAAAAGCGCATGAATACCAGGTTTTAAACGAATTAAAAAGAGTAGATGACGTAAGGGTTTTGGACATAAGATAGAAAAATTGTTGATGATAGTAAAATATATGAAGGTTGGAAAAGGGGGATGAATTGCATATAAAAAGAGGAGAAAATCGGGTATAAGTAGTAAAGTTAAAAGAGATTACCTGAAAGAAGAAATATATGGTATTAGAAGCTGTTTCTGAATAGTTAGTAGCATTAAGTATATGTAAAGGTGTTTTAATTTTGAAAAGCGGCATATAGTTTTACAAATGACTATTTCTACAAGGCTTATGAGCGAGGACTAAATAAGTTGGACAAGAGGACCTTCCACTTTGGGTTGAACTCATGGAAGTGCGCATATCTTTATAGCTTTCTAGTTCGGATGAAAGAGAGTTTGAGTGAAAATAGACCCAAACCATACACTTTTGGCTCTTCTTAACAAGGGCAGGTGTCCTTGTTAATTTTAGAGCCTCCCCTTGAAGATAGACTTACATAGTGCATATATAAACTGAGGATATACTTACATAGTGCATATAATAACTAGTTAGCACCATCCTTGCTTTCTCAGTAACGAAATTGCCTCTCAACCAAGAAAAAAAAAATGATCAACCAACAATAAAAGTGGAAAAGAAAATATTTAACCTAACTATGTTTTCAAATATTACATTTACTATGTATAATAGAAATGAATAGTATTATTAGCGAGGCGCGCAAACTATATTCAGACGTGCCTTTGTTTGAAATAAGCAAGATGAGTAGTTTATAGTAAAACAAGTTAATGACGCAAATTATTAAAAGAAACGAAGGTGACGCGATTAAGATTTGCTAGAAAATTTGTATGTATGAAGGGATATGGATGGAAAAGAGAATAGGAGACGTTTCGATTGAACCATACTCTCTCTAGTCTCTACCTGAGGCATGCTTTGAGAAACCTGATTTTCTGTTCTTAGAGAACCCTTGCTACAAAGCAAGGGAATTATCTTCATACAGCAAAGGAAGTTTAGCATCTTACGTACCTCAACACTGGTCGATTTATAAGTGTGAGTCCAAGATAACGTCACATTGATTCTCAGCCATGGAACATGGCTTCCATCAGACTCACAACCGTATTTAATATAGGTGTTGCCACTTTTTAGTTAATCAATAAAAGCTGTGGCAGTCATATATATAGGCAGTTTTTAATTACATTTCTATTAATGCTTTATATTTCAAGCAAATTAAACAAATGTTTTAACTTACTCTCACTCATGCACACTCCTGTACCCTCTTTTCGACAACGCATTTCTACAACCGAGTAGCATTCTAGGTTTTCGTTCTGGTTCTCCGCTTACTGTCATGAATACAACCATAGTTTTCTTAACGAAGTGATTAAAGGCAACAAAGTTTTTATGTAAAAAGCAAATTCATATCCTGTTGTTTGGTGTAATTAGAGTACAAACACACTGTTTACTCATCATATTAAAATTTTAAGGTTCCAAAATTTTTTTACAGCCAAAAAAGCGTTAAAAAACCAGTAGGGTACTATTCAGTTACATGACACTGTCTTCTAGAAATAAATCATTCACCAATGCAGGTGGTCAAAAATTGCCAAGCATCTACCAGGAAGGACTGATAATGAGATAAAAAACTACTGGAGGACCAGGATTCAGAAGCACATCAAGCAAGCCGAGAACTCTCAGCAACAGAGTAATTCTAATTCTGAGATAAATGACCATCAAGCTAGCACTAGCCAAGTGTCCACCATGGCTGAGCCCATGGAGACCTACTCTTCACCCTGTTACCAAGGAATGTTAGAGCCATTTTCTACTCAGATTCCCAATATTCCAGATCAATCCAGTTGTTGTACCAATGAAAACAACAATTATTGGAGCATGGAGGATATCTGGTCAATGCAGTTACTGAACGGGGATTAAATAAATAATAAATATTATAAAGATAAACTAAGTGCTTAATTAAGTTCCATAAAGCTGGAATCTCTCCTGCTCAAAAACATATATCATTAGGTTTGTTTATATATAAAGTAGTTGGATGTTTGGTTTTTCGTACAATTATATGTCAGAATCTAATTAGTTATGTGCTGTAATATATACGAGATCTTATATTAAACTGTATCTGCATGCTTTTATATCAAATGAGATGCTTTCTGCATCAGATATGGTTGAGAACCACAAAGTTTCCCAGTGGGCGTCTTCTCTCTCTAGTTTCGCTCATTGTCTGTTTATAACAATTTTTTTCTTTCTTGATTCTCTATAACATTAGTACTTTTAATTATTTGATAGAGGGTTTTCAGAAAAAAAAAAAAAAAAAAAAAATCATGTTCTTACAGGTATATAGATATATCAAACATATGTAATCAGGTGGTTACGAACATCATATATTCACCATGTTGGTAAACTGTTCTTTCTTCTCTTTCTTATTACGCTCTAAACTCTTAACCAAAATGTTTTAGCACTGTAGGTTATGTTGCAGCCCGAGCTTAAGATGTGTTTGGGATGGTAAGATAGTAGTGTCAAACTCACCTTCATATAAACGGAAAGACAGCCAGACAAGTATGGACATGAACTTGCATTTACATTGGGAAAAAGAAAAATCCTCATATATATATACATATATATATATATACATATATATATATATATACATATATATATATATATATACATATATATATATATATATATATGTATATATATACACACACACACATATATATATATATATATGCAGAATGACCTAACAAAATCCATAACATATTGACGCGTGGTCACAGAATAGCAACCGTAGCTATGTTTGTTAACAATTGAAGTTCCTTTTTCTTATTACCCATTCTTGTGCATAGCCATGCAACGTTTTAAAGACCGACGGAAACCTAACTCTTGTCCATGATGCATTGGTATTTCACATGGGCGTCATAAATTCATCCCATCACGACATCCTTTGCGATTAAGAAAACACCAATTGAGTAAGGTGTTCTTTTTTAAGTCATTTTGACAGCTAATGGATCTGTTGGGACGTTGATTAGTAGCTAACAGTGGTTCGTTTTCATTTATGATAGGCAGTGATAGTTTTGATGATGGCATTGTTGAAACGCATAAGCTATGAGGTAATTGAAACTGAAAGAGTTTGTCATGTTGTGAGCACCAAGTTAGGCCAGTGAGGACAGTAGAGTAAGAGCATTCACGGCGTACCAAACTTCAACTTTAGTTTAGCTTCCAACACTTATTCGGACAAAGAGGGCTGAGAGGATGACTAAGAGACTAGTCCTGGGATTGTGCCATGTCCTATTAAGGAAACAAGGACAATTGCTTGTAGGCTTTAACTTTGTGCCTACGCGATGCGAAAAGGAACATACAGCATCTATCAACCACTCGTTCAATTTAGTCACATGTTATATGTGCAAAATTCAATTTCAACTCCCAAAAGAAAACTCGCACGTGATGTGATAAGGATCATTCACGTGGTAGGTCGGCCACTTGAACAAAACGTGATAGAATTGAACAAAGGAGCCAGTCATAATTTTCAACAATGATACAAACAAACACATTATATATTCTTTTTACTTCTTCTTCTCAAAGCTACAAATCCATTTCATCAAATCTAAAATGGTTTATAGTAGTTTATAACTCAAAAAGTTATGCACACATTGCTAAAAGAACTAGTTTTAAAAAGTTATTAGACAAAACACTAAAAGTCATCATCAAACGCATTCTTATACATGCTAATACAAGTTTCTTTTTCCTTTTAAATCCTTAACCAATGATCTGAGACTTTCTATTAGCAGTAACGAAAGTATTATCAGTACACTTTTTTAAAAACCTTTCCTCGCTCGAAATTTATGGAAAAATGAAGAAAATAATAATAATAATGTCCCTTAGCCTTCTCATAACTCTGCACATGATTCAAGAAATATTTATCCATACATCCACTTGCATATAGGAAAATGAGATAACTCATCATTAATAAATTTACCATAAATACAAAAAAAAATACTTCTTTTATACAATAACAAGTACAAGTTTCTATATAGATATTAATAAAATAATGATACATATTTATTAAATACTTTTTGTTTCTTATCATGTCATATATCTTATAAATTTATAACTGTTGTTTCTTGTTTAAGCATATATGAGATGTTGATCAATAATACTTTGGGTGGATCTATGAATATCTTTGTTTACTAATAACAACGGTAATTTGAAGATAAATTGAGAACAACTTTTAAATTAAAATTAAAGCTAAAATCCACATCCCTGTGAAAGTAAAGTGAGAGACTATAAAATGTATTTGTATGTTTCTTATATAAAGGGATATGTACTATTTTTTTATTATTTAGTAAAGTCTCGAATTTGAATTTTGTAAAAGAAAAAAATAACAGAGAAAAAAGTCGAGTAAAAAATTACCCGTTGTACTTTAAGGAGTAGATTATTCTTTAATGAAGATGCTTATATCCCGCACTTTACTATACTAGTCAGTTTTAACCTTCACTTTTTCTTTCATATCGTAAAATACTTTGTATATCTATCAATATTTTTCTCCTTTTATTATCAACCGTTAGATCTCTAATCCTCATTCTTCTCTCATAGTTTTCGTGCTATTTTTCTTCTCATATTCCACCCATTTCAGACCCATGAACATGTCTGAAAAAAAGTTACCCTTTAATCAATACTTCTACCTATTTTAGTGGAATCATCCTTCCCTTTCAGTTCTCTTCTTTATGATGTTTTTCTTTTTCTAACTTTGATAATTGTTTCATGTCACTTTTTATATACCACATTTTGCATTTGTTGAAAATATTGCTTTATTTTCACTCTCTTTATTATAACCTTCTTTTTTTCTCAAGTGTTAATAAAAAAGGATTAACAAGAAGAAGAAAATATATATGATACAAACGAAAGTGAAATTAAAGAAACATTTATTGAAATGAAAGTGTGCCAAAAGATTTATTTATGTAGATTTGGAATTGTCATTCCATTTAATTTAATTTAATTGCAATGTCCTTCATCTTTCATATCTTGGGAGGAGTAATATGAAGCTTTATAGATGTATTGAAACTCGAAAGGAAAAGCAGCAGTGTACTAAAAATATATTTTGAACTTCCTACGTAAAAATTTCTAATTGCACGTACATCCTTTAATGAAGAATAAATTATTTTTTTAGCATTAACTATCCCCTGTTTGTAAGAAAGAGCTGAAAATATGTTTAAATAAGCAACATGTACATATATGTACGTCATAAACAAACTCAAATAAGCTGTAAGTAATTAGTTTCCCAAAACACTATAATTAGTATGAGGTATGATCGAGTTAACTAGCTGACTAGCATTCTTACTTTTGGTTAAACAAAATAAAAAGAGCTAGGTAACTGACATATTTACCACAATTATTTGCCCCCGAAACAAATAAACAGTGAAAAATAAAGCAATCAAACTGAGAACGGGGAGTGGGGATGGTATAAAACAAGTCAGACCCTAGCTGGCTAAGCCTAGAACTTATCACTGGACTTCAATGTAAAGCAAGGTTTGGTAACTAAAGTACTCAAACGTTGTAAGATATCTTAAAAAAAATCAAATCCTATAAATAAATAAATAAATAAATATATATATATATATATATATATATATATATATATATATATATATATATATATATATATATATATATATATATTCTTATGGAATCATTAACTTGAGCAATATAACATGTTTATACATTTTATATTGGTTGATAAGACCTCACATTATAAATCCGTCTTATTAAGACAAGTGTCCAAAGATCTAACATAATAAATTTACCTTACTATGATAGGTATTGGTAGACTTTATCATAGTAAGTATAACTTAATATATCAGGTATCTATAGATTTTGCATTCTAAGAAACTTATTATGACAAATATGTTTAGACTTGATATAATAATTAATTGAACTTTCTTTAGCAAATATATTTGTAGACTTCATGTAATAAATCCAATTTATTATGATAGTTCTACAAATACATGTCATACTAAGTTCGATTGAATATGAGAGGTATTCATAAATTTAACATAATAAATGAGTTTTTATTTTCTTTAATTTTTTTTTTTCTATTTTTTCTGCATTCGTTAACAAAACAATATCATTGACTTACTTTACCCAAAATGTTATTCAAAAGAAACTTTAGCAAATTTTATATAAAAAAAATAATTATACAACTTAAGAATTTCTACATCCTCAGAAATAGAAAACAAAAAATAGAAAATATTTAAATAACTTAAAGATTTCTATAACTTATCATAAACGCTTAAAGAAAGGAAGCTTACTATATCCTAATTTCTTCTATATCAATTAGAAGAATTTTGCTAATTATTAACTAAATATTACCAGTAACCATAAATTCGTTGATAAACTTTATTTTATCGACAAATTATTTCTTTTACGAATTTTACATTAATGATGGATTATAGGAAATTTGACTGTAAAATCCATCCAAAAGACTCATCAATAAATTACAATTATTATTACTGACAGATATTTCCACTACTAAGATATCATTATAACCAAAGGCTCGAGTTGTCTGCCAATATTTATCGATTTATTATAATTCTCATTACTGATGAATATTTTTTTCGATACCTTATTGTTAAAATAGTATGACTTAGTTTCTCACACCAAAAGGGCGGGTGAATTGGTGAAACTCAAAAATCAGAGTCTTTTTCAAATCTTTTTCGCAAAGTATAAAGCTTTACAAAGTTTCTTAAATTGCAAGGAATAAGAAGTTTAAGTGGGACGGAAAAATAAAGTTGACTACGCATAATGTAAAGTCGACTTAAAGTAAAAAGTTCAGGAAAAAAGAAAGCAAACATAAAGTTTTTATACTGGTTCGGCCTCAATGCCTACATCTAGTGTCCTTCCACAACCAAGAAGCCAATGCACTATATTAGTCAAGGTTTTTACATGAAATTTCTATAGAGACCTCCACGTCAAAAGTATAGACAATTTCTCTAACCCTCTAACTAAAAGTATAGCCAACAACACAAAGATCTGCAGCAAGATATCCCCTCTTCTGCAACCTTCAACCCACTTTGAACAATCCTCAAAGTGTACAGAACTCCACAAGTTCTCTTCTTGTAATCCCAATAGGGCAGTCCAATCTTCAATAGATTGTAAAAGTCTTGATCAATATGATGAACACCAGCAGTGTAGAATTTGATCAAATAGTAAGCGTATATTTCTTCGTCCTAAAGAAACTCTTCAAAGAAAGATCTCCTCCGTCTTCTTGATGAGTTCTTGGAGCGTTTTCACAAAGATCACAATATGAAACAGCAAAATGAAATTGTTAGAACAACCAAAGTCTTTTTGAATTACAGAATCACATTTATTTATAGTTTTCTATAAAATAGACACTCCTGTAGTCGACTTTGTCACTATTGTAGTGGACTGTCATCAGACAGTTATAACAGTTAAAGCAATTAGCAGTAGTCATAACAACCAAATTGATTACGCATTTAATTCAGTTGACTTGCATTTAATGCTTGAACATAGAATTGAAATATAGCCATTATATTTCATAAGCATTAACAAAATTTTAAAACATTAGCTAACTAAGTCGAATTCCCTACGCATGCAGTCGACTTTAACACTTCAAATTAGTTTTGAAAAACTTTTCATTGCAAAATTACTCACAGCATTGTTTTAGAAAATCTGTGCAAAGTCACGAGTTTTAATCGACTTAAAATTTGCAGTTTTGCCACACAATATAAGTTGAACAAAGTGCATGTGGTTTTCTTTCGGAAACATATGTTATGCAATCACAAATGATGTATCAAGTATAAAATCAACACATATACGAAAATCAACACAAACATGTTATTCAAGATATTATTCACAATAAAGATTTGAACATGTAACACATAACAATACATGTGTTATTAATAATGTCTTATCATCATCAAAAACCAGAACTCTGTGAGATTAAGGTTTAGCTAAACCAGTGCTTCCCTTATCAACACTCTTTACACATAGAAACTTTGGTTATTCTAACATTTTCATTCTATTGTTTCAGATTTTGATCTTTGTGAAAATCTCTAAGAACTAATCAAGAAGTGATAGAAGCGACTCTAATCTTCAAGAATTGAGCGGCTCCTTGATCCAGAAGTGGCAGTGGAATGAAGAGATGGTTGAATGACGAAGGTGCATACAAGGTGTTTGTGGTAATGTTTCACGGTGTTTGGATGTGTGTGTGGGAATTACAAGCTCGGATAGCCTTCCAGCGGGGAAGGGAGCTGGAGGGAGACATGCTAAAGCAGCACAAAGGTTGAACTCGAAGAAGTAGTGGCTGGATTCAATTCAGCAGCATTTCACTATATCAATTCAAGTTAAGTTTTACAAAGAATCAAAGCTCTCTTTTATAGGTGAAGAGAAGCTATGAATCGTTCAAAGGAAGCTACTCAGATTACAAATGACATGTGCCGATGAAGCTGGCCAGCATGGGTTGCACGTTTCATAAGAAAAACATTTAACACTTTTTAAAATGTAAATTGACTGGTGCAAAAACACTAGGCCACCTAGGGTTTTGGCTGGGCGCGTGTTGTTGAAAAATCCAATCCGTATGCAGCTTTTTCAATTTGACAATTGCACTCTTCTTTCCTTCCCTTGCCTTCCTTTGTTTGGAAAGCATTTTAAGGTATATAGGCATGGTTTCCCACCCTTATTGGTGACCTACAAAACAAGTTAAATGTATTTAGGTAAAGAGAACATTCTAAGACTTAGAAAGAAAAGATCCTTTTATTTATTCAACTTCCCTTTCTTAGTCTTAAGTTGATACTTCTTTGGATTGGCAGTCCCTAAAGGGGTTGCCATCATTCCCTCCCTCTATAAAAATAATTTGTCCTAAAATCGGGAAGAAATAAAGAAGCACAACGTTGGTTTTTATTTTCCACCTGGGTAAAAAATATATCTACAAAAAATAGCAAAAATTAGTATGATTAATAAGATATATGAAAAGAGAAGAAGATAAAATGAAGGTCGTTTGACAAAATTTTTATGAGAAGAAGTTTTGGCCTTTAATTTATTTTTGGTTTCACTCTGTTTTGAACATTCCCCATGATGAAACGAAGAAACAAAGTGATGTTTTTTAGAAGAAGAGTCAACATGCATACCTTTGTCTCCTTCTTCTTTTTCTTGAGAAGGTTGTTTTTCCAACTAATATGGTAATAAAAGGGTTTTGAAATAGAAACTGATTTCATGTTTCCAAAATCAGTGGCTGCATAATTAGTTCTACATGTTTAAAATTCTCCAACAATTGTAGCACTGAGTTTTTGTCACATTAAAACCATATTTGAATTAGAAGTTGTCCAGTCGGTTTATCATTATTCATTCCATTTTGTTTCTGATTTGGCAGATTGGCATATTATTTCTGATTTTTGGAGAAGTGATTTGGTTAGATTGAATGAGCTAGTGGAAAGAAAAGGAACTTGCAGCAAAGTCCACTAAAACCAGCAGCTAGAAATAGCATTAATCAAGGAAGTTGCTTAGTTATCTTCCTTCTATTTGTTTAAACTATTTTTGTTATAGCTTGCAATTTGTTGGATGTTGTGATTTGCTGAATTGGGTGTGATTTTTCTTGCAGTTTATTCCTAGAGTGCAAATGAGATTTTATTTTTAACTGCATCAAGGGCACAAGCCCAAGAAAGGGAAGCTTCTTTTATAATGCATACTATTTTCTCTTGCAATCCGATTGACTGAATATTGATCCAAATTGTGCTCATTTGCGAGTGTAGGACACTGACAAGGAGAAACCAAAGAAAATTGATTCTAGAAGCTAGAAAGGACCACAAGTTGTCAAGATGCCAGATTGAGCATGTGATTTTCCTACAGGATGAATCAGGACCGTAGAATAATCTCTTTTCTTTTGTAATTATTATTCCATTGATTTTTAATAAGCTGATAGGCTAGTGTTAGCTTTCTGATTGGGTTTATTCTGCATTGTAAAAGGCCTTTTATAATGTCCAAGTGGATTGGAAAAGGCCATGGTGCTCTTTCCAACTCTTTGCAACTTTACTTGTTTTTTTTTTTGGCATAGTTAGACAGGTGAGTGTGTCTTGTTAGCCAAAGCCACAACCCTCACCATAAGAGTAGAATTTTATCTTGCTTGTTTGAATGTGATTTTGTGTTTCCCGATTAGGTGTGATGTTTGTCATAGTAGAGTCCACAAATTAAGAGACTGGTCTTTTTGTTTGACTCGTGTCCTTTTATTTTAAAGGTGATTTTTGTTTAAAAAGTAAATAGTAGTAACCTAAGACATTTCTGGCAAGGTAAAACTTGGTACTTAAGCAGTCTTCTTGACTCACTTCTCTTACTTGGGACTTGTCTAAGTGTGAATCTAGTATACCTTTTACACTTAAAAAACTTTTAGAAACAAAGATGTCTTATTATTCATATAGGTCTTCTAGTTCATATGGGTCATCTAGGATTTTTAAATTTTATCAGCCCATTAGTTTCAAAGAAATTAAAAGAAAACTTGATGAAGCTAGAAGAAGAACTTGTTCATTTCATGAATTTGATAGGATTGAGGATGATTTGTATAAACAAGCTAGGGAAATTATTCCATTCTTTGGTGAGGATATTAGTGCATTAACATACCTAGCTTGGGAATGGGAAATTAATGACATGCATCCATTCATTGTTAGAAGAATTAAATCTGAATCCTATTTCTATTCTAGAGATAGTGAATATCATGCTAGAATAGGAAGAAAGTCCACCATTTGTAATTGGAATGAATTAAAATCTTGCATGAGAAAAAAGTTTGTGCCTTCACATATTAAGAGAAACCTACAATTATTTAGAGTTTACATTGAAGAAGGAAAAACATTTCTTGAAAGCTTAAACGACAATGGTTTCCTTCTTCGAGAACTAGAATTTGAAATTAGACTTAAGGAGTTAAAGGCTAAGAAACTAGATTTGAAGGTTAAGACACTGATAACGGTTTAAAACACCGTTATTTGCTATGTGAGTTTGATACTAAAAGCACCCTTTTTCACTTAGAAACTTGCTTGCACTCATGTGTTTTCAGTAAAATGTGTGAATGAGAGAGTTGAGGTCGATTTCAATGTGTTTTCAGTAAAATGTGTGAATGGATTTCGATTCCCCTTATTTTGACAGAGATTGAAGCAATACTGGAAGAAGAAGTGAAAAGCCAAGAAGATGGAGCTAAAAAGGGGTCAACAAGACACTAAGAGGAGGGAAAACACGAAGCCCGAGCGACAAAGAACGAAAAATAGAGAGATCACCATCACCGTTGTTCGCTCGGGCGGTGGCCCCGACGCCTGGGCGATGGACGTTTGACGCCTAGGCATCCAATTCTGACACTCAGGCCTTACAGAAGCCTCAAATCTCGTCCAGGCGAGCTCCCTACGACGCTTAGGCGATACTCCACCTAGATCAGGCCCTATTTCTGCTCTGTTTTGATTCTTTTGGACCAGGCCGCACTTTGGGACGCGTCTGACACTATTTAAAGGACCCTGGGGCTCTAGGTTTTGCATCCCTGGCAAAGAAGAGTATAACAATACACTCTTAGCCAATTCTTAGTCTTCCATGGGGAACTAATTTCTATTTGTTATTGGGGAATGATGTAACCTTGTAAACTCTCATGTATTTGAATTGATTCTTAATTTCATATGCTTTTTCATTAATTGTTAGAGTAATTTATTTGTTCTTATTTCTTGCTTATATAATAGCATGATCTGTGAGTTGCTTGAGTGCCGACAGGTTCCCCTTCAATTCAGGTCCTTGTTAAATTACTCCTAAGGAGAAACAGTTTGAGCGTTTCATGGAAATCTTCAAGAAATTGGAGATTAAAGTTCCTATGATTGGGACACTGCAACAGATTCCTGGTTATATTAAATTCCTAAAAAAATTCAATAAAAAGAAAAAATATCTTGAACCTAATTTCTGAATTTTTTTTATTTTGTTTAATTTTATTTGATTTTATTTTTTATTTAATTTGATTTGATTTAGTTTGATTTGATTTGATTTGATTGATTTGATTTTGTTTCATTTTATTTTATTTTATTTTATTAATTTTATTTATTTTATTTTATTTTATTTTATTTTATTTCATCTTATTTTACTTTATTTTATTTTATTTCATTTTATTTTATTTTGTTTTATTTTATTTTATTCTTTTTTTATTTTATTATTTGTGTGGTTTGCATTTGATTTTCTTTTTGTGTGCTTGAGTTTTTTTTTAAGTTATATGGTGCTTCTGATGGTAATACTGATAGCGTCTACTGAAGTATGTTAATGAGAAAGATTCACATCTACTGATGGATGCTGAAAGAATTTGAGAGAGCATCTACTGATGGATGCTACTATGGAAGAGGATGGTGACTAGACATCTACTGATGGATGTTAGGTGATTAGGCTCTACTGATGGATGCCAATGAAGATGAGAAAGATTGGTGTCTACTGAGGGATACTAATGAAGATAAGAAATATTAGCATCTACTGATGGATGTTATGATGATGAAGAATGGGTCAAGCTAGTGACGTTAAGGAAGCGCTTGCTGGGAGGCAACCCAGTGCTCTGAATTTTTACTTTTTAATTTTCAATTTTTGTTTTTATTTTATTTTATTGTGTTATCCTTGAATGAACTGAACTGCTTTGATTCAACTGTACCTGTTTTGTATGATGGGTTTTGCTTTATGAGATTCTAGTGTTTGATTGAAGTTGAGATGATGCAGGATATGCTATAAGTGATGAATCCCAATTTGTGAGACAGATGCTTGAGATAAAGTTTAATTGAGATACGGAGCAGGATGTTTTTCTAAATTTTAGAACTTGTGATTTACCTATGTGAGTTTTGAGCTTCAGAGTTGTTTTTAAATAATTGTTATTACTTTGGAAGCATGAATGATTTTGCCCAAATTTTCTGTGATTAAACTACTTGCTTGTAGGTTCCATATGATCAAGGTCATCTTTTGTTATCCCTTATTCTTTTAGCCTTCACATAATTTTTGCCTACTAAAAAGAGAACAATTTGTTCTAACCTTTGAACCTTAAGCCTTATGCATGTTTTGAAAAGCCTTTTTGAAAAATCTTTACCTTGAGTTAAGTTGAGAACATTTGATGAGCTACTGATAAAGGTTTAAGTTTGGGGTTACCAGGAAACAACCCGTTTCTCTAAGCAGTGAGCAATCAAAAGAAAAGGCAAGTGAAAAGCAAAGGCAAAACAAAAGTGAGAAAAGAAAATTCAAAAGAAAAGAAAGAGCTCACTGCAAGGGAAAGCTGGGAAAAGGAAGAGATTTGTTCTTGAATGACAAATTCATAAAATGTCTCTCTTAACTCAAGGAACTATGCTAACCAGAAGAACCAATTTCCTTCTTAGCCCAGCCAAGTTACAAGCCATAAAAAGCCCTTGTGATGATAACCTGCTTGTGCGAATGTTTGATTGTGGTTAAATGAAAGGCAAAATTAATTTGTGTGACATTGTGATAGCAGAGAAACACCACAATATACACTTGTGAGCTGAGTGTGACACTTTTGAATACTTGAGTCATATATTTTTGAGTGCTTAAGTGAAACACTTTCCCCGATGAGGAATAGTTCTCTGAATTTCTGATTGTATCTCTGCTTGGTTGATTGATCATCTTAAGGATAACACCTGTTAAAATTGCATCACATTGAACATGATTGAATAGAAGCATATGCACATCTTGACTGTAATCTTATGCTGAAATTGATAAAAGTGATCCTTTGTCTTGAAAAAGTTTTTGACAAAGGTTGAGTCATTGTAGTGATTGTTCTGAAAAGCTGAGTTACATTTTGTTTGCTTGAGGACAAGCAAAGTTCTCAATTTGGGGTTGTGATAACGGTTTAAAACACCGTTATTTGCTATGTGATTTTGATACTAAAAGCACTCTTTTTCACTTAGAAACAAGCTTGGACTCATGTGTTTTCAATAAAATGTGTGAATGAGAGAGTTGAGGTCGATTTCAATGGTTTTCTGACAAATTCCCCTTGTTTTGACAGAGATTGAAGCAATACTGGAAGAAGAAGTGAAAAGCCAAGAAGATGGAGCTAAAAAGGGGTCAAAAAGACACTGAGAGGAGGGAAAACACGAAGCCCGAGCGACAAAGAAAAAAAAAACAGCGAGATCACCATCACCGATGGCCGCCCGGGCGGTGGCCCCGACGCCCGGGCGACGGACGCTCGACGCCTGGGCATCCAATTATGTCGCCCAGGCTTTATAGAAGCCTCAAATCTCGCCTAGGCGAGCTCCGTGCGACGCTTGGGCGATACTTCACCTGGATAAGGCCCTGTTTCTGCTCTGTTTTTATTCTTTCGGACCGGGCCGCACTTTGGGACGCGTCTGACACTATTTAAAGGACCCTGGTGCTCTAGGTTTTGCGTCCCTGACAAAGAAAAGTATAGCAGTACACTCTTAGTCAATTCTTAGTCTTCTATTCTCTTCTTTTCTTCCATTGTTCATAGAGTTCCCCTATGTCTTTGGGTTACTAATTTCTATTTGTTATTGGGGAATGATGTAACCTTGTAAACTCTCATGTATTTGAATTGATTCTTAATTTCATATGCTTTTTCATTAATTGTTAGATTAATTTATCTGTTCTTATTGCTTGCCTATTCAATAGCATGATCTATGAGTTGCATGAGTGCCGACAAGTTCCTTTCAATTCAGGTCCTTGTTAAATTACTCTTAAGGGTTATATTTCTCATACATGATGGTATGAGTCTTAGTCGTCTTAACCTCTTGATCTTCACATCTTTTTATCAGGAATGCTAGGAATTGTATGAACTGGTAGGGATAAGCTTATTTACCGAGACATCGGGTTTAAGTGTTTTAGTGAGGGACGTTAGCATTGATGAATAAAGAAGAATTCTTATATACATGAGAGGGAACTTGGTGAAGTCTAACCCCAACAACATATCCATCTCATATTAATCAACTTCCGCTCATCTCTGTGCTCTTTTGCCACTGATCAATTTTACTTTGCTTTATTTTATTATTTTTGCAATATAATAATAAAATAAAGCAAAATAAACCAATAGAAAGGAAAAGAAAAGATTCCCTCAAGATAGAAGCATGAAGCAAAAAGGAGCATACATTGCATCGGAGAATACAGATTCTGAAAGCACAAGTGATTAAGATGTTGATCGTGAGGAAGAATCCAACATTTGCTACATGGCTGGAACATCACAAGATGACTATGACAGTGATGCTGAATTCGAGAATAAACCAATAGAAGTAAAATATGAGCAACTATTGGAAGTATACAGAGAATTACATGTTGAAGCAATGCGACTGGATTACAAGGTTAATTGACTGAACTCTGAAAGGAAAGACTACGAGTATAGAATTAATAACCTTGTTTCTGAAAATGAAAGATTAGAAAAAGAATTGAATGATGCATTGTTATCTGCTAAGGAAGTTAAGATTGAAACTATTATAGTAGAAAAACCTTATGAAAAATTTCCTACACACATTGAGAAAATAGATTACTTAACTAGCACGCTAGCCAAATTCACTCAAGGTAGAGACAACTTAAATGTTGTACTGAAATCTTCTGGCAGACCTATATACAAACAAGGAATAGGCTATAGAGCTCAATCTAATAGAACCAATGCAACGAAATTTATTGACTTGAGTAAACTTGTTAAACAAGCTTGTTTCTCTTGCAATTGAGTTGGTCATAATGTTAGAAACTGTTATTATAGAAATATTGTTGTTCCGAAAGGTCTATATGTGTGGAAACCAAAGGAACAACTGACAAGAACTGACAGTCAAAGACCCAAAGTAAAATGGGTACCTGCAACCAAAGCTTAAAGTCTTCTGCAGGATATATAGCAGATGCAGTTTGAACTCAAGGATGAATCACTTTGGAAAATCAAAATCTTGAGAATCTACAACGGGTAAATTGTATCATTCTGTTGCATTATGCTTGAGTTGATTAGTTGTTGATGTTTGATTGTATGAGTGAATGTCTATATGCTTGATTGATTGAATGAGGTTGAAAAGCTGTTTTCACGAGTCTTAGTCGAATGCATTAATAATTCATTCGACTATGCTTTCTGTATGTGTTAAACTCTATTTTAGAATTTCTCATTACAAACATTAGTCAACTTTGCTCTTAATCAATTCAATTGTCTCTCTGTTTTCAATCGTCTATATTCACTCTATTTTATTAAAATGGGTCGTTTTTGGGCTTGTGCCCTTCGCGCCTTTTCTTTATAAGGGATACTTTTGTTGTGTGATTACACTCATGTCTTGTCATCTTCCTAAACTCCCTAATTCTAGAAAGAAAGTTTCAAGAATCATATCTCCATGGGTTCTTCAAGTCGCTCTGGGAATGGAGAAAAAGAAATGCAAATCACCCATCTTCAGGGAATCAAATCCTTTGGGATGGATCAGTGATGAAGAAGTGCGCGAAAGCTTTCTAAGTGGTTCCTTCAAAACTATAGTTACCCCGATGAACATCAATCTAGACACGTTCAAAAGAGAAGGGTTCATGTTTCCATACTGGTTAAAAAACCAAGGACTATCCGACTTTGTACAGATGAAGGGATACTAGTATCCTGACCTGGTCAAAGTGTTCTATCATAATCTAAGGATAGAGAATGGCGATATCTTTTCCAAGGTAAAGGGGGTTAACGTCTATCTTGATGATTTTATCTGGAACATTGTGACAAATCTGCCGTCTGAAGGTGCTTATTCACACTTACCCACAACTAAAGTAAATACCGTGCTGAGCAAGAAACGAATTTATCAAGAATGGCTGAGGTTTTGAGGGGTGTATTCTGCTGAAAATGTTTTTGCGCATGAAGGGCTATTGAAAGAAGAAAAGATTCTTGCGCATCTATTGGCAAAAATCATCTTACCCAGTAGAGTCAAGAAAGACCAGATGACCACAGAGGATATTTATCTGTTTCATGCTATTAGAAATAGCATTCCCACAAACTGGTTGCAAGTGATGAAAGATCACATGGAATACACTGCTCTGAGAAGATCACTGCATCTGCCATATGCTTGTCTCATAGGCAAAATCTTGGTACTCCTAGGCGTTGACGTCAGTAATGAGCAAAAATGTATCTGGAATTCCTCAAATGCATTTGACAGTGATTCTCTTATGTCACTTGGGTTAGTAAAGACCATGAATGGATGGAGATTCATGGGAGAAAACATTTCTTAGAAGTTCACGGGAAAGACATCAGCTATGACAACGACCGAATCAAACTTCTTTCCTGAAACAAATTTTGAGAAGTATGCCGCTGAACAAATAAGAATTCTGCATGACAAGTTTGACAGTCTTACAAGGATGCATCGTGCTAATCTGCAACTGGGGGTAGAAAGTTCTGATGAGAAAGATTCACCTGAAACCTTTTGACTATCTTAGGGAACTAGTGAATATGATTGTCCTATGTCTCATGATTGTCCTGGTTGTTTCTGCGTGTCTGAATCTTTTGTAAATGGCTTAGTATGCCACCTTTTTGTTTTGGGACCTTGTTCTGTTCGTATCATTGTAATATCTCTTTAAACAAGGAAATGAAATCGTTGTTTTAATCAATACAGTTGCTTTAATATGTTTGACATCGTTGACTGAATATTGATTACAGTCTACTATGCTTGATTTTAAACTATTACATATCTTTGCATATTGACTTTTTATGGATTATATTTCTTGCATAACTAAAATGCTTGATCTGCAAAAGATCTTTGAAAGGTTTTGCTGGAAAAACATTGCTTTGGAAACTGCAGATGGAATACAACATCCTTTGCAAGCAATGTATTCAATTGAGGAATTAATTCAATCGACTGGATTGTGACAAGGTTATAAATTCGATTTCTGGAATTTGATTATTATTGTTGATTGATTGTCTTATCCTGATTATCTGCAATTTATCTCTATTCTAAATTGATTATGCATATGTTGATTGAGATAATATTGTGAGATTGTTGAAAATTGTATCATCACATGATAAAATTGATTGATATCTTATCTGTGATACAATTCTATGTTTTGATGATTGTATGCTCTGATTATCTGTACTGCATTATGCATCTGATCGTGTTTAAAAATTTATGCATGATAATAGGGGGTGTATTACATTCTTACACACTTTTTTCTTCACATGCCTACATTTCAGTGGGAGTTATCATTTACATGTGAATAAATGTGATAGGTGGAGCATCAATGCATGTTATAACATTGGTCATTTTTACTGATGCATCCTTGTCTGTTTTAACAACATATTATATCTAGAGGATTCATTTTTTGTTAATGCAGAAAGAGGGAGAAGGTTTATGAAAGTTTATGAAAGGGGGAGAGTGTCTTCTGTTTCATATCTGCTTAATATATTGCTATTTGGATAAGTTACATTCATAGTATTTGAACTGTTTGATATCATGTGTTTACTCTGTTTTGTATCTGATAACATGGTTGGTTATTAATCATGGTTGTGGACCATCAAAAAAGGGGGAGATTGTTGAGATTGTTGACAACACAATATCTATATCACTCTGGTTTTTTTATGATGACAAAACATCTTTAATAACACGCATATGTTGTTGTTATGTTAAATGTTTGTATGCTTATTGTTTGATATATTGTTGAACATGTTTATGTGTTATATTGCTGTGTGAATGCATACTTATTGAGCTTGTCCATGTTACATCATATCTGGTTGCATTTCACATATTTTAAAGGATGAAAACCACATGCACTCTTGTGAACTTACAAGCTATGTAACAAAGCTGCAGTAAAGTCGACTTCAATACTAATTGATTCGACTATACTAAAGTCTTTGCACAGATTTTCAGAAACGGTGCTATGTGAGATTTTGTGAAGGAAAGAATTTCAAAATGCTCTGACATGTCGAAGTCGACTGTGTGCGCCACGCACTTGACTGTATTAGTTGTTTGGTTTGAAATTCTATTGTGCTCATGAACAGTAACGAATGGGAAATTATTTTGTTTGACTTTATGCTATTGGTTTGACTAAACTATAATAACTGTCATAACCTAGTCGACTGAATTAGTAGCATATTCGAGTGAGGGAGCGTCTGATTAACAGAAATCTACAAATAGATGTTATCTAAAGTTATTCAGAGACTTTTGGGCATTTGTTGATCTAATATTTTCATAATCTGTTTCAGATAGTTTCTCAGAGATCATAGAGATCCAAGAATTCTCCAAGAAGACGGTGCTAATCTTTCTTGAAGGAGATTTAGAGGGAGACTAATTGCGCACTCATTGCTTGATGACATATCTGCACATTGGGGGTACAGGAAGAACAGTGGATGTAGGCATTGAGGTCAAACCAGTATAAAAACCAGTGTTTGATTTTCTTTATCCCTGCTCTTTTAATTACAGTCAACTTTATTAGCAGCATAGTCAACTACGTTTTTCCGTTGCACACGAATTTTCAATACTTTCAATTCAAGAAAGTTTTTAAAGTTTTATACTTTGATTTAAAGATTGCGAAAAGACTCTGATTTTGAATACCCACCAATTCACCCCCCTTTTTGGAGTAAAAAAAAGCCTACCTGTTTTCCAACATTATATACATGAGAGAAACTTGGTGAAATCTAACCCCAACAACATATTCATCTCATATTAAACAACATTTGTTCATCTATGTTCTACTCTGCTATTGATCCAATTGCATTCATATTTAATTTCTGTTCTTGCATTTGAAACCAATGGTCTATTTTTTTTAAGTTTCACTTAATCTTGTTATCACACGATTGTCTAGCCCGAGAGTCTTCTGGGATACGATACTTGGTCTTACCATTTTATATTACTTGTGCAACTCGGTACACTTGTCGATCCGTCCCAACAGAAGGACAACAAAAGCACCAGAAAAGAAGGCTGCAGAAGGCTTTAAGGATGCTTGGTTGCCCTTTTCTAGGGCCTTGGGCGCTGGTTGTCACGCAACCACGTCTAATTTTCCTTTTCTGGGGCCATCAGCGCTACATGTCACGCAGGACGCCTGCTTACCCTCTTTAGGGGCTCTCAGCGCCAGGTAGCTCGCATCAACGCCTGTTTGCCCTCTAAGGGGCACTGAGCACTAGTTTCATGCACTGCGAATGCCTAGTTGCCCTCCATCACGACACTGAGCGCCAGTCTCCTTGCAAGCTTGCCTGATTTCCCCTAGTTAGGGCGGTGAGCGGCAACGACATGGGCTTTTGGGCGACTTTTGATCTATTGAAGGGCTTGCACGCATTAGGGTTCGTATCTTTTGGCGGCTGAAGCACATAAACACAATTTTCTACCCTTTGGAGGAAGATTGGGCATGCGGGATCTATTCTTTTCTCTTTCTAGGGTTTCCTTCTCATTCTTCCATTGTACACCAAGGTTCTCCATGACAATGGAGAACTAAATTCATTTGTTGTTGGGGAAGATGTAACTTCTAAACTCTGCATTTGAATATGATTTAAACATTTATGCTTCTTTCATTGAATGTTAGTGCTTTTTTCCAATTTGTAATGCTAATCATGTTTTGGCCATTCATAGTTTGATGTTTGATTTATCTGAGTATTGGGAAATATCTTATGAATCATGATCTAGAGAATTTCACCCAAAGGGAATATTGCCAAGGGATAGGGATAGGATGATTGATTGTCTTAAGCTTCTGTTCTGAATGCAGATTTGGTTATTAAGGTTTCAAGGGATTAAGGTCTAATAATCAAGGCTAGGCTTTTTACGCCGAGGGATCGAGTTCTAAGTAATTTAGAAAGTGTCATTAACATTCTAATGAAGAAGACAAATTCTTATACGCATGAAAGTAAAGTAGGTGAAATCTAAACCCCCAACAACATCTTCATCTCATATCATCAACATCACTCATTCATTCTTGTTTTAGCCCCAATTGATCAATTTTACATTTTTTTTATGTTTACTTTTATTTCATTTTAATTCCAATCTTTAAAAACATTCTTTAGTCTTAATTAGTTAAGGTATTATACGATTGTTAGTTTCATACGAGTCTCTTGGAAAACGATACTTGGTCTTACCATTTTATATTACTTGATATGATTTGGTACACTTGTCAATGAGTTAACAGGTACCTGCTACACAACCATATTCAATTGTTTTGTAGGTAAATAAGCTGCTGCTGAAGCAGAAACAATGCTCAAGGATGAATTATAGTGAAGAAATCACAAGTCCTTGAGTATCTATAATGTGGTAACTGAAAATTTGATTTTCATGCATTCATGCATCACAAATATTTGTATGAATAATTGATTATGTGTACGATGGTTGAATGCCTATGTGTTTTATTTGTGAGATACGAAACTTTTATCTATGCTACGAAACTCTTCAATACCTATCATGGCTCTTCATCATCTCGACCTGGAAAACACCTTCTTCCTTTGTGTTAAGATTGTTGATAGGGGGAGCACTGGTTTAGCTAAACCTATAATCTTAAAGCTTCAGGTTTTTTTATCATGACAACACATAATTAATAACACATGTGTTTACTGTGTTACATGTTCATTACTTTCATGATTATGATTATATGACAACATGTTTGTGTTGTTTTTGTGATGATCATTGCATTTCACTATGTTATATATAAGAGTTGGGATGGATCGGCAAGTGTACCGAGTCGCACAAGTAATATAAAATGGTAAGACCAAGCATCGCATCCCAGAAGACTCTCAACGCTAGACAGTCGTGTGATAACATGATTAGTTAAGACTTAAATAAAAAGAGATCACTGGTTTCAAATGCAAGAACAAAAATTAAATATGAATGCAATTTGATCAATAGCAGAGTAGCATAGAGATGAACATATGTTGTTTAATATGACATGAATATCTTGTTGGGGTTAGATTTCACCAAGTTTCCTCTCATGTATATAAGAATTCTTATTTATGCATTAATGTTAACGTTACTCACTAAATCACCTAAACCCGATTCCTCGGTGAATAAGCCAGTCCCAAATTACCAGTTCATCCAATTCCTTGCATTCCTAGTAATAAGATGTGAAGATCAAGAGATTAAACACGACCAAGACTCATACCCGCATCCCTGAGCAATATTACTCTTGGGAGTAATTCAATAAGAACCTGAATTGTAAGGAACCTCCCGGCACTCATGCAATTCATATATCATGCTAATGAATGAGTTAAACACAGCAAGCATTGAAACAAGTGAATTACTCTAACAATTAATGAAAAAGCATATATTATTGAGCATCAATTCAAATACATGAGAGTTGACAAGGTTACATTATCCCCCAACAACAAATAGAGTTTAGTTCCCCATAGACATGGAGAAACTATATGAACACTGGAAGAGAATGAAATAGAGAAACCCTAAGAATTTGGGAAAGAGTGTGGTGTTGTGTTGTTCTCTGCCAAAGATACCAAACCTAGAGTGCCTGGGTCCTTTAAATACAGTCAGAACAGAGTAGAAACAGGGTCGGGTCCAATAGAGTCAAAATAGAGAAGAAGCTAGGCTTTATGTCGACGAACGACGCTCAGGTGCCCAAAAGGGGAAGCCGGGCGGTGGACATCGTTTCCAGTGCTTGAGACTCCTTACAGGGCGTCAAGCTGCATGTTGTTCCTCCTTCTGGTGCTCTTTCAGGTCTTTCTGAGCTCAATCTCCTTGGCTCTTCATCTCTGCTTTCAGTATTACCTCATTCTCTACAAAAACAAGGGAAATTAGTCATAAAATCATTCAATTCAACCTCAACTCTCTTATTCACACAACTTAATAGAAAAGCATAATTTCAAGCAAGTTCTAAGCAGAAAAAGGTGCATTTTAGTGTCAGAATTGCATCACAGATAAAGATATTTTCAACCATTATTACAACTCCAAACTTAGAACTTTGCTTGTCCTCAAGCAAAACAGAATGTAACTCAGCTTTTCAGAACAATCACTACAATGACTCAACATTTTTCAAAAAAATTTCCTTCCAAGATAAGAAATCACTTTTACCAATTTAGCATAAAGATATCAGTCAAGATGTGCAGATGTCTTAATTCAATCAAAATCAATGTGATGCGCATACGCTTTCAACAAATGCTATCATTAAGAATGATCAATCAACCAAGCAAAGATGCAATCAGAAATTCAAAGAACTACTCCTCACCAGGGGAAGTGTTTCACTCAAGCACTCAAAAGTGTATCACTCAACTCAAAGGTGTATAGTGAGGTGTTGGTGTCTTTTTCACTCTGCTATCACAATGTCACACAAATTAACTTTCCCTTTCATTTAACCACAATCAAACATACTCACAAGCAAGTTTTCATCACAAGGGCTTTTCATGGCTTCTAACTTGGTTGGGCTAAGAAGGAAAATGGTTTTTTTGGTCAACAAAATTCCTTGAGTTAAGAGAGAGACATTTATGAATTTACTGTTGAGATTGTTGACAAAACAATATCTATATCACTCTAGTTTTTGGTGATGACAACACATTTTTAATAACACACATATGTTGTTGTTGTGTTACATGTTCTTATCCTTATTGGTTGATATATTGTTGAACATGTTTCTGTGTTATACTGCTATGTGAATGAAAACTTATTAAGCTTGTACATGTTACATCATATCCAGTTGCATTACACATGTTTTAAAGGATGAAAACCAAATGCACTCTTGTGAACTTAAAGTTGTGTGACAAAGCTGCAGTAAAGTCGACTTCATTACTAATTGAATGGACTATACTAAAGTCTGTGTACAGATTTTCAGAAACAGTGCTATGTAAGATTTTGTGAAGGAAAGAATTTCAAAATACTCTGACATGTCGAAGTCGACTGTATGCGCATTCGACTATATTCGTTGTTTGCTTTGAAATTATGTTATGCTCATGAACAATAACAGCTATATTTTTTAAAGTTAGTTGAGCATTGAATGAAAGTCAACTGTATTGAATGAGAATTTATTTTGTTTGACTGAATGCTACTGATCTGACTAATCTGTTATAACTTTCATAACCTAGTTGACTGAATTAGTAGCATATTCGACTAAGGGAGCGTCTAATTAAAAGAAATCTATAAATAGATGAAACCTGAAGTTATTCTACGAATGGTCTTTTACTGAATGGTCTACTGATGGAAATAGAAAAGCTCAGTATGATATTAAGGCTAAAAATATTCTTGCCTCTCCACTAACAGTTGATGAATTTTTCAGGATATCTCAATGCAATCTGGGATGTCTTAGAGGTAACACATGAACGGACGAATGAAGTGAAGAGAGGAAGGAAATATTCTTTAATACAAGAGTATGAACTTTTCAGGATGAAGGTTGGTGAGACTATCTATGATGTCCAGAAAAGATTCACACACACTGTTAATCATCTTATGGCTCTCGGGAAAGTGTTTGATAAAGAAGATATGAACATCAAGATCTTGAAGAGTCTGAACAAAAATTGGCAACCAAATTGATGTTAAAGCTAGAAATATAATTGCCTCTGCACTGACAATTGATGAATCTTTTAGGATATCTCAATACACATCTGCAAAAGAAATGTGGGATGTCATAGAGGTAACTCATTAAGGCACGGATGAAGTCAAGAGAGCTATAAAGAACTCCCTGATACAAGAGTAAGAATTGTTCAGAATGAAGGTTGAAGAAAACATCTATGATGTGCAGAAACGATTCACTCATATTGTAAATCATCTAATCGCTCTAAGAAATGTGTTTGATAAAGAAGAGATCAACATCAAGATTTTGAAAAGTCTGAACAGGAATTGACAACCAAAAGTCACAGCAATCTCTAAATCCAAAGATCTTACAATGATGAACATGGCTACCTTGTTTGGCAAGTTACGAGAACATGAATTGGAACTTCGGAGATTAAAGGATGAAGAGGAAATTGAGGAAAAGAAGTACATTGCTCTGAAGGCTACAAGCAAGAATAACTCAAAGACAGAAAACTCAGATGTAGACATGGACGAAAAGGAACTGATGACCTTGATGGTAAGAAAGTTTAGTCGACTTATGCAAAATGATAGTCAACTTACTAACCATGCAGGTCACAGCAAAAAGAGAAGCTTCAAAACAAATGTTGTACAATGTTACGAATGTGGAAAGGAAGGACATATCAAGCCTGAATGTCCAGAATTGAAGCCTAAGCAGAAAGGAAAGAAAAGATTCCCTCAAGACAGAAGCATGAAGCAAAAATGAGCATAAATTGTTTGGGAGAATACAGATTCTGAAAGCTCAAGTGATGAGGATTCGGATCATGAGGACGAATCCAACATGTGCTATATAGCTGGAGTAACATGGGATGACTGTGACAATGATGCTGACATCTCAAATGAACTAGTGCAAATCAAGTATCATCTGCTACGAGATGCTTTTCAAGAACTGCATGTTGAAGCAATGCGACTACAGTACAAGGTTAATCGACTGAATTCTGAAAGGAATTAAATGATGTTTTGTTATCTGCTAAAGAAATTAAAATTGAAACTGTTATAGTTGAAAAACCTTGTGAAAAATGTTCTACTCACATTGAGAAAATAGATTACTTGACTAGTACGCTAGCCAAATTCACTCAAGGTAGAGACAATTTAAATGTTGTACTGAAATCCTCTGGTAGAGCTATATACAGACAAGGAGTAGGCTATAAAGCTCAATCTAACAGAACTAATGCAAAGATATTTATTGACTTGAGTAAACCTGTTAAACATGCTTGTTTCTATTGCAATTGCGTTGATCACAATGTTAGAAATTGTTATTATAGAAATGTTGGTGTTCCAAAAGGAACCTATGTATGAAGAACAAAGGAACAAATGATGAGAACTGACAATCAAGGACCCAAAGTAAAATGGGTACCTGCAACCAAGCTTAAACTGTTTTGCAGGAATACTAGCAGGTGCAGTAGCAACTCAAGGATGAATTATGTTGGATATATCAAAAATCTTGAGTATCTAAAACAGGTAATTTGTATTACTCTACTACATTATGCTTGATTGATTGGTTGTGGATGATTGATTGCATGAATGTTTCTCTATATGCTTGATTGATTAGATGAGCTTGAAAAATTGTTTTCACGATTTTTAGTCGACTGCATTATTAATTCATTCGACTATGCTTCTATTTGTTTAAACTCTATTTTTGGATGTTATAGGTCATACAATAGTCAACTTTGTTTTTAATCAATTTGACTAGTGTCTCTGTTTTATACCGTTAGAGTTTGATTCCTTCTTTAAATCTGGGGTTTACATATGAGACCTTTAGTCTGTGTCTGCTACTGTACAAGCAATTTCTCTGTTAACCCTAAGACCAAAAAGTAGAATTTTCTATTGTCATTTTTGTGGTCTCTTCTAGCCAGAGTTCAAATAAAGACAAAGGAAAGGAAATTGTTGTGCAAAGAAATCCTGATCCTTTTGGGTGGATTAGTGATGAGGATTCAAGAAAGAAGTTTTTGATGGACCCATCAAAGACCATAGCTCATCCTTATTAACTTAAGTTCAGGAAATTCAAAAGAGAAGGATTTAACTTTCCTTATCTACTGGAGGTGCAACGTTTATCAAGTCTCGTCCATATGAAGGGTGCCTGGTTTCCTGACTTGGTGGAAGTATTCTACCATAATCTGAAATTTGAAGACTGCATTATGAAGTCCAGAGTAAAGGGTGTAAATATCTAAATAGATGATTCCATCTGGATGTTATTATTCACTAGACTTGAAGCCAAAGGTGCACTCTCACATCTGTCCAACTCATATTTAAACTTGCATTTGAAGAAGAGTGATCTATACTCAAACTGAAGGAGTTTTTCTGAAGACGAATCAAAGAAAGAAATATTTCTTCACATGGGTCTAAAGAAGGAAGAAAGGATCATTGCTCATATTCTTTTGTGGGTCATATTACCTGGAAGAATTGTTCATAATCGTTTGACCACTGAAGACATATATTTGATGCATGCTATCATAAATAAAATTTCTACCAACTGGGTAGAAGTTATTAAAAATCATATGAGGTTGGCAGCATTCAAGAATTCCACTAATCTACCATATGTTGTACTCATCAGCAGAATTCTTTTGGTGCAAGGTGTTAAAGTAAGTGATGAGAAGTATTGCTGCTGAGATTATTCAAACGAGATAGACAATAATACTCTGGTAAAATTGGGCATGAAGAGGACTTCCATAGGATGGTTCTTCAAAGATTAAACCATGTTTTCACTTGAAACCAAGTTTCAAATATTTGTGGATGATCAGTTAAAAGCGATAAATGACAACTTGAACACTCAAGAGGCATCTCAACCACAAGATGAAAGTAGTACTCCAGAAGAATATACTACTGAAAACTTTGATTCGGATTAAGGTCTATCAGTTATGCCAGTATAAGTAGCTTTTTGAGTCTGTCTATTGGATGTAACTTTGAGTCTTTCGTTGTTTAGTTTATCTTTTGATAATGGCTTAGTATGCCATTATATTTTGTGCCTTGTTCTGTTCCTACCAATGTAATATCTTTGAACAAGAAATGAAAATAGAGTTTGAATCAATTTCAACTGCTTTAATATGTTTGATTGAAAATTGTTGTGTTGATGTTTGATTCGACTGTATATTGAAGGAAGTTGAAATTTCTTGTTTTAACTGTTACATTTCTTTGCATATTGACTTCTTATGGATTATTTTTCTTGCATAACTAAAATGCTTGATCTGCAGAAGATATTTGAAAGGTTTTGTAGGAAAAACATTGTTTTGGAAACTTCAAGTGGAATGCAACATCATTGGCAAGCAATGTATTCGACTGAGGAATTAATTCAATCAACTAGATTGTAACAGGGTTATAAATTCCATTTCTGGAATTTGGTTATTTTGTTGATTGATTATATCATCCTGATTATCTGTAATTTATCTCTATTTTAAATTGATTATGCATATCTTGGTTGAGATAATATTGTGAGATTGTTGAAAATTGTATCATTACATGATAGAATTGCTTGATATCTTAAACTATAATACAATTTTGTGCTATATTGTTTGTATGCTCTGATTATGTGTACTGCATTATGCATCTGATCTTGTTTAGAAATTTATGCATGATGACAGGGGGAGTGTTACATTCTTACACATATTTCTTCACATGCCTCTATTTCAGGGGGAGTTATCATTTTCATGTGAATAAAAGTGATAGGGGGAGCATCAATGCATTTTATAAAATTGCTCATTTTTACTGATGCACCTCTGTTCGGTTTATGAGCATATTATATCTAGAGCATTCCTTTTTTGTTAATGCACAAAGGGGGAGAAGGTTTATGAAAGTGTATCAAAGGTTTATGAAAGGGGGAGAATTCCTTCTATTTCATATCTGATGCTTGATATATTGTTGTTTGGATGAGTTACATTCAGAGTATTTGAATTGTTTGATATCATTTGTTTACTCTGCTTTGTATCTGATTGTGCAAACATGGTTGGTTATTAATCATGGTTGTGCATCATCAAAAAAGGGGGAGATTGTTCAGATTGTTGACAACACAATATCTATATCGCTCTGGTTGTTTATGATGACAACACATTTTTAATAACACACATATGTTGTTGTTGTGTTACATGTTCATATGCTTATTGGTTGATATATTGTTGAACATGTTTTTGTGTTATACTGCTATGTGAATGCATACTCATTGAGCTTGTACATGTTACATCATATCTGGTTGCATTACACATGTTTTAAAGGATGAAAACCACATGCACTATTGTGAACTTAAAGTTGTGTGACAAAGCTGCAGTAAAGTCGACTCCATTACTAATTGAATCGACTATACTAAAGTCTTTGTACAGATTTTCAGAAACAGTGCTATGTGAGATTTTGTGAAGGAAAGAATTTCAAAATGCTCTGACATGTCAAAGTCGACTATGTGCACCACGCATTCGATTGTATTAGTTGTTTGCTTTGAAATTTTGTTATGCTCATGAACAGTAACGACTATCTTTTTAAAAGTTAGTTGAGCATTGAATGAAAGTCAACTGTATTGAATGAGAATTTATTTTGTTTGACTGAATGCTATTGGTCTGACTAATCTGTTATAACTGTCATAACTTAATCGATTGGATTAGTAGTAAATTCGACTAAGGGAGCGTCTGATTAACAAAAATCTATAAATAGATGAAACCTGAAGTTATTCTAAGACTTTTGGACATTTGATGAACTAAATTTTTCAGATTCTGTTCAAGATTGTTTCTCTGAGATTATAGAGCTCCAAGAACTCTTAAAGAAGAGGGTGGTGATCTTGCTTGTAGGAGATTCAAAGGGAGACTGATTGTGCGCTCACTGCTTGATCACAAATCTGCACATTGAGGTGTTTTCTGGTTGATCAAGATTCTTGTTGATCAAGATTCTTGTTGGCATCCGTGGTGATTGTTGTGGTTACCTGTTGTGATTAAAGGGATCGACTCGTGGAGTCTGGTTAACTTTAAGGATTGTTCAAAGTGGTTGGCAGATTGCAGGAGAAGGGTTTGCCTATATTTTTTTTAGAGGATTGGAGAGGTGTTTTATATTTTTGACGTGGAGGTCTTGTATAAAAGCCTTGTTGTAAAAACCTTGACCATTATATTGCATTTGCTTCCGGGTACAGGAAGGACACTGGATGTAGGCATTGACGCCGAACCAGTACAAAAACCAGTATTTGAAATTCTCTATCCCTACTTGTTTACATATAGTCAACTTTATTGTCTGCGTAGTCACCTACGATTTTCTATGCACAGGAATTTTGATTACTTGCAATCCAAGAAAGTTTGTAAAGTTTTCTACTTTGAATAAAAGATTGTGAAAAGACTCTTATTTTGAAAACCCACCAATTCACCCCCTCCCCCCTCTTGGTGTAAAGAGAAGCCTACCTGTTTTCCAACATTTACCATTCAAGAACAAACTCTCATTCTTTTTCACTTAGGAGGTGAATGTTCAAGTGCGTCTTACCTTTTTTGAAAAGTTCAATTTTGTCCCAACTTATGAAAAAAGTGTACAATCAAGTCCTTTTTGGTCACGGCGTTAAATATTTAACGATTTTGCTGTCAGCTTGGAGGCATCTGTGCAACGTGGCTGCTTTTTGCTCAGAACGTGTAAGGGTAAAGTTGGGATTTTAAATAAATGGACTTGGTTAAAAAAATTGACTTGGTTTAGACGTAAAAAAATCTGAGTTAGGGTTGCAGAAAACGCGATTTGGGGTTCAGCAATTTGCAGGATCTGTCTTCCAATTTCAGTGATCTTAAAGGTGAAATCTTTAAAGCAAATTCAATTCCGCTTCACAGGTTAGATTTTACATTTGCTAATTTTCTGAAATTGAGGTATTGTATGTGTTTAGATTGTTGTCGCGTTTCATGGGGTTTAACTACGGGTGAATTTGTTTTTTAAGAAAAGTTGTCTTGTTTTGATGCATGATAGTGGTCCCATAGTTGTTACTTTAACTTAAACTAGTGGTCCCCCGTTTGCATTTGCAGGGTTCGGGTAGGGATGGGTGATAACATGTTTCGGGTAGTAGTCCACCATGGTGGGACCTTGATCAAAGAAGTCCCTTTTAAATATATTGGCGGGGAGATAGTTTATTGGGACATAGACCCCGATAAATGGTGTTATTTTGGAGTATTAGGTTCACTTAAACACATGGGTTACATGCAAGTAGAAGAATTATTTTACAATGTGCAACATGTTTTACATAAGCTTGATGATGATAAAGGAGCTATGAACATGATGAATGTGGCTAAGTATTTGGGGAAAGTGAACTTGTATGTTGTGCATGGGGTGGACGGAGCAACTATATTAGAAAATGATGAGAATGAGATTTTGTACCTATGTGAAGGTCCTGCAGAGAGTGGTGAGGGTAGTGGCGTTGATGGAGAAGCACATGTTGAGGGTGGTGATGAAGGAATTAGACATGTAGTGTAGGGTACAGTGGAGGTTGAGAATGACTATGCAGTGGATGTTGACAATGAGGATGCACGGGATGATGAGAATGACGATGCATTGGAAGTTGAGAAGGAGGATTTAGTGGATAATGAGGATGTTGAGCATGAGGATGCCTTGGAGGATGACAAGGAGGATGCAGAAGATGTCGAGGTTGATGTGGAGGTTGACAATGAGGATGAAGTTGAGGATGTAACTGAAGAATTAGTTGACGTGGACATTCAGGATGGAGGGGAGGTTGATATTAAAGAAGAAGTGGAATTGGAAGTGGATGTGGACAGCGATGATGAAGCAGGAATGGATGATCTCAGTGGTGATGAATACGTGGATGAAGACAGTGAAAAAGAAACCCAACAATGTAGGGGTTTGTCAGATGATGATTGGGAGTCTGATAAGCTTTTAACTCCTGAAAATAGTGGAAGTGAGGAGGATGACAAGGATGATACAACCTGTGTAGGTCCTTACTCAAAATATGCAAAGCATAAGTCCATGGCAGATTATAAGTGGGAAGTGGGGACTATTTTTACTGACAGGGAAGAGTTTAAGGATGCTATTAGAAGATATGTTGTTCATGCTGGGAGGGATCTAAAATTTCTCAAAAATGATAACCGTAGGGTTAGGGTGGCATGCATGGGTGGGCAAGGGAAGTGCCCATGGCTAGCTTATTGTGGTTAATGCTTTTGTATAGGATATGGTCTAATTTCTAAATTTAATTGTGCAGGGGTTGGTCCTAGCCATTGAGGAGCTTCTATCTCGGGCAAAACAAAGATACTGTGTGAGACACCTGTATGCAAACTTTAGGAAAAAGTTTGGTGGGCAGGTATTAGAAAATCTGATGTGAAGGGCTGCAACCAGCACATAACCCCAGGCTTGGGAGAGAGAAATGCTCAAAATTAAAGAAGTCAATATTGAAGGCTATAAATACCTCATAGGCATTGCCCCAATGTAACCCCTTACCCATTATATGCACTTTAGTGTCACAGATGCATTGTAACCTATTTGAGAATTGTTTTGTGGAATAGGTTTTAGTCAAGATCACGCTTCACAGGTCAAGCAATGTGTGATACCCTAGATAACAACATCACTGAAGCTTTCAATATTGTTCTTATACGTGCAAGAGGAAAACCAATAATCACAATGATGGAAGATATTAGAGTCTATGTCATGAAAAGGTGGGCCAACAGCAGAACCAAGGTGGCATCTATGGACTTCACAATATGCCCAAAGATAAAGAACAGACTTCAGAAGGAAAGTAATATGTCTAGATTTTGGTTGCCAAGGTACATTGTTCATTTCATTTCATTTGCCTGTGCTTGATTGGCTACATTTCTTTTTATATACATTTCTTTCATTAACTGGACTTTATTGTCTGTGCTTGATTTCTTTTAGCTTGTCTGCAAGAAAGATTTTTGAGGTTAGGCACACTTCATCCGTTAGGAACAAGTTCACACTGGACCTGCACACTAAAGAATGCAGCTGCAGAAAGTGGATGATCACTGGCATCCCATATTGTCATGCAATTGCAGCAATGAACTACTCCAATGTTGATCCAAACAATTTTATACCCACTTGCTTCAGGAGATCCACATATGAGGAGGTGTATGCATCCATAATTTTCCTACTGAATGGTCCTCAACTATGGGAAACCACACATTACAATGATGTACTACCACCACTAATGAGGAAGATGCATGGGAGGCCAAAGAAAAAAAGGAGGTTGGAGGCATGGGAGTTAACAAAGGACGACACTCAAATGTGTGTTGGAGGGCATAGGGAAAAGTGTACCATTTGCCGTCAGAGGGGGCACAACAGGAATAATTGCCCTTTACGGCCCCAACCAGCAGAAGCACCCTAGACAATAGAAGCACCCCAGCCAGCACCAGCAACCCAGTCAACAGAAACAACACAACCATCACAACCACCTCCAACTTCCCCAACCTCTCTACCATCACAACCACCAAGTCCCCAATCATCCCGTCCAACAAAATTAAATGTCAGAAGAAGAGATGGATAGATTGATACCAAGTGTCATTAGTTAGTTGAAATGGAGTTTATATGTATTGTCTTTTAATTTGGTCTGTACTATGTTTAATTTGGTCACAAAGTGAACTCATATCTACTGTCTTTACTTATTGGTGACAGATATGTATCGTCTTTTATTTTGGTGACAAGTTTATACTGTCTTCTATTTTGGTGAACTAATATGGAGATCTTATGTACTGTCTGTCTTTAATGAATGAAACTTTGTACTTAAATTACTCATATGTGTACTATTTCAATATTTTTAAACCAAATGGGGGACTGATATTTCCAATTGTCCACTGATTTTAACTTCATATAATGTATTTTTAAACCAAATGGGGGACTGAATATGAAAAAACTGAATTTAACTTTGTACATTGCATTGCATAACTTATGGTACAGCAACCAAAACACCTTCACGTTGCGAACCAACTTTTTTCATTCATCCAAATACATTACATGAAGTAAATCAACCTAAACACAACCTACCAAATTCACGATCTAAATTCACGATCTAAATTCACGATCTAAGTAAATCAACCTAAACACAACCTGAATATGACAAGGACAACCACAATACACACACACAAAGCTACAACTAACATCTTCATCCTTTTCTGCATTTTCTACAAATCTTTCACTGCATTTTCCAGTTGACTTATCCTCTTCAGAATTGTGCAATTTTTTTCATCAATGTTGTCTTCACAATACCACTTAAAAAAGTTACAGCAGCTCCCAAATGAAGATCCACCCTGTTATCCACCATGTTATTCAACGATAAAATGCACCAAGTCAAATGAAGAAAAGATTAACTGAGAACTTCAAACCTTGTAATGAGGACAACCCCAAAAATTTCTCCCAGCATTCTTCGTAGTTCTGGCCACTTTGATTACTGCAATATCTCCACAATAACACATTGGGATTAACCCACCTCCCCTACAAGAACCACCATGGGACGAACGAGAAGAACACCCTTTGGCCCAACTTTTCGAAAACGAAGAACACCCTTGGGAAGCCATTCCTATTTCTCCATGAACCCTAGCAATTAATGAAGTAAAGCATATATATAAAGAATCAATTCAATACATGAGAGTTTCAAAGGATTACATTGTTTCCCCAACCACAATGGAGGTTTATTTCACCATAGACATGGTGAAAGTATATGAGAATAATGAAAATAATGAAAAATAGAACCCTAAAAGTTTTAGATAGGAGCTTCTGCATCCAAAATCCGCCTCTCAGGGGTGAAAAGAGTGTTTTTGCGCCTCTTTCTATCAAAAGATAGACCCTCTAGGACAACTAAACCCTTATATAGTTTATAAATATTACAGAAAACTGGCCTAGGCCCACGCTAACAGCGCTCAGCGCCAAAGTGGCACTCAGCGGTAGGTGCGATACTCAGAATTAACGTTCACCGGTGGCGCCCAGGTGAGAGATAGAGAACTCTTCAGCAAGACTGGCGCTTAGCGGTAAGTGGCACTCAACGATGAGTGCGGAACTTGGTTTTGGCCCTCGGCGATGGTGCTCAGGCGCCAGACAATGGACTCCACAGTAGAACTGGCGCTCAATGGCAAAATAGCACTCAACGGTGGGTACAATTCTTCCTTTGTGCAATTTTCCTTCCTTTCCTGAGTCCAACTCCTTGCTACTTCAACTTTCTTCATTTAATTCCTCTTCATTTAATTCATGCCAAAACAAGGAAAACCAAGCGTAAAACCAATAATACCACCTTCAATTCTCTTATTCTCTCAACTAAAGCAAAAACATGATTTCAACCTGTATATGATCAGATCATGCATCATCTCAACATCAATCAAAACACCAGAATCTCACAAAGCAATACTCATCACAAAACACAGCACAGTTGAATCAAAGCAGTTTAATTCATTCAAGAAGAGCACAATAACAGAACAACCAATTTAAAAAGGAAAAGTTCAGAAAAATGAGTTGCCTCCCAGGAAGCACTTCTTTAACGTCACTAGCTTGACCCAGTCTTTATCATCATAGCATCCATTAGTAGATGTTGTTAGTAACATCCATCAGTAGATGTCTAATCACATAGCATCCATCAGTAGATGTTAATATTCCTTATCTTCATTGGTATCCCTGAGTAGACACCAATCTTTCTCATATTCATTGGCATCCATCAGTAGATGCCTAATCATCTTATATTCATCAGTAGATGTCTAGTCACCGTCCTCATCCATAGCAGCATCCATCAGTAGATGTTGTCATTCATCATTCTCATCATAGCAACATCCATCAGTAGATGTTGTAGAAGAATCCATCGGTAGATGTTATCATTACTGCAATCAGAAGCAGTATTTGACCTTAAAAGAAAGAACTCAAACACACAAAAACAAAAAAAAAAAAAAAATCAAAACCACACAATTAAATCAGCTAAAATTAAGAATTCAGCGTATAACCTAAAAAAATCAAATCCAAATGACACAAATAAAAAATTAAAAAGAAAAAATAAAATAAAACAAAATAAAAGATAAGAAATTCAGAAATTGGGTGGTCTCCAAGCAAGAGCTTCTTTAACGTCACTAGCTTGACGCAATGCAGTTGCATGATGCCTCAATTGTTCCCTTTTCTGGATATATTTTTTTTCTTTTTGTTGAATTTTTTCAGGAATTTAATATAACCAGGAACGTGTTGCAGTGTCCCAATCATAGAAATTTTAATCTCCAATTTCTTGAAGATTTCCATGAAACGCTCAAACTGTTTTTCCTTCTCCTTCCTATGATACTTCTTTGGGTGAGGAAGGGGTTTTTCATATGATTCTTTCTTTTTTCTTTCATCCTCCTTCTCTCCCTTTTTCTTTTCTTCCCTCTCTTTTTCCTCCTTGGAACACTCCTTAGGGTATAGAGGATTTTTCTCAATTTTTTTCTTTTCTCTCTTAGCCTCTTCTTTTTCTTCCTCATCCTCTAAATCTTTCTCTTTTTCACTCAAACTTTCCTCTTCTTTTCTCTCCATTTTTCTCTCATCTTCTTCCTCTCCTTTTTTCTTCTCTTCCCTCTCTTTTTCTTTCTTTTCTTCTTTCTTTTTTCACTCAAACTTTTCTCTTCTTTTCTCTCTATTTTTCTCTCATCTAAAACTTTGTCGCTTTTCGTGATGATGGCTTGACATTCCTCTCTAGGGTTATCTTTCATATTTGCTCCAAGATCATCTAGCTACTAAATTATGAGCCTACATTGTGCCTTCATCTTTCTGGAGGTTACTTGAGTGCTTTTCTGAATTGATAAAGATCCTTTCATGAACTGCTAGAGAGTATCCTCAAGCTTTGTAGTATTGTCAGCTAGAAAGCGTTGTTGTACTTGAGTGAGGTTCCCAACAGTGGTTGAAATTACCTTGATAGAATTGCATCTTGCACAAACATAACACAAAATCCTAGAAAACATTGTTAGTACAAAAACAAAAATAAACATAATATAACACAAAATTAAAAAAATTAAAAATTAAATATAAAATAGGAAAAATTAAAATACAATAAAAAATAATAAAAAAATAGTCAAAGTTAATAAAGAATCACACAAATAGAATAGCTTAAACCGTGAGTCCCCGGCAACGGTGCCAAAAACTTGTTGGGACGGATCGGCAAGTGTACCGAGTCGCACAAGTAATATAAAATGGTAAGACCAAGTATCATATCCCAGAAGACTCTCGGCACTAGACAATTGTTTGATAACAAGATTAATTAAGACTTAAATAAAAAGAGATCATTGGTTTCAAATGCAAGAACAAAAATTAAATATGAATGCAATTTGATCAGTAGCAAAGTAGCATAAAGATGAACGAATGTTGTTTAATATGAGATGAATATGTTGTTGGGGTTAGATTTCATCAAGTTTCCTCTCATGTATATAAGCATTCTTCTTTATGCATTAATATTAACGTCACTCACTAAATCACCTAAACCCGATCCCTCGGTGAATAAGCCTATCCCAAATTACCAGTTCAAGTAATTCCTAGTATTCCTAGTAATAAGATGTTAAAATCAAGAGCTTTAAGATGACCAAGACTCATACCCTCATCCTTGAGCAATATTACTCTTGGAAGTAATTCAATAAGAACCTGAATTGTAAGGAACCTCCCGACACTCATGTAATACATAAATCATTCTTCTTTATGCATTAATGTTAACGTCACTCACTAAATCACCTAAACCCGATCCCTCGGTGAATAAGCCTATCCCAAATTACCAGTTCATGTAATTCCTAGCATTCCTAGTAATAAGATGTTAAAATCAAGAGCTTTAAGACGACCAAGACTCATACCCTCATCCTTGAGCAATATTACTCTTGGAAGTAATTCAATAAGAACCTGAATTGTAAGGAACCTCCCGACACTCATGTAATACATAAATCATGCTAATGAATGAGTTAAACACAACAAGCGTTGAAACTGATGAATTACTCTAACAATTAATGAAAAAAATATATATTATTGAGAATCAATTCAAATACGTGAGAGTTTACAAGGTTACATCATCCCCCAACAACAAATAGTGTTTAGTTCCCCATAGACATGGAGAAACTCTATGAACAATGGAAGAGAATGAGATAGAAAAACCCTAAAAAATTGGGAATGGAAGTTCCCGCATCCAAATCCGCCACTAGAGGGCGAAAGAGTGTGTTGCTGCGCTCCTCTCTGCCAAAGATACAAAACCTAGAGTGCCTAGGTCCTTTAAATAGAGTGAAAAACAGAACAGAACAAAGTACGACCATGACGCTGGCACTCAAGCGCCCCATTTAGGGCACCCGGTGTTGAACAAAACTGGTTTCAAGTAATATAATTGGTAAAACCCAATATCGTTCTTCCCAAGAGACTCGAAGGCCTTATCGTTCGTGCAAATTGAAATCGTAAGACTTGTAAAGAAAAAGTGATTGGTTTGGATGCAAGAAACAACAAGTAAACATGCAAATGCGATTGATTCAATTGACGAGAAAAAGACTATGGATGAATGGAGTTGTTGGGGTTTACAATTTCATCTTATCCACTCTCTCTTATCTACTCCTCTTATTTAATTCGCTTTGTTATCTAATTGTCATGCAAACTTTCTTAGTCTACCCTTAACCCGATCCCTCGACGGAAAGAGCCTATTATTAATTACTGGCTTGTTATCCCTAGCCTCCCCTAGTAATTAATAATGCATTATAAACAGAAGCAAAAATAATTGATCATCCTACCCCCTATCCCTAGGTGGTATTGCTTAATCAAGGAATTTCCCCCAGTTCATGACATTACCGTACGTTCCCGTATCAATAAAGGCAAACAACGATTATCGAATGAGTTAAACGATAAAAGCTTTAAGCACAGAAGAGAAACCCAACAATTGATAATCAAAGCATACGACAAGCATATAAATAAATAAGAGTTACAATAAAAGAGAGTTTCAAAAGATTACATTGTTCCCCAACAACAAAAGGGTTTAGTTCATCATTGTCACGGTAAAACTAGATGGAAAATGATGGAAGAATGGAAAAACACACCCTAGATCGGATAGAAAGGAGCCTAAGCATCCAAGAGATCTTCTCCAAGGAATGAAAATTAGGTCTGGCCACCCTCTTTTGGTGAACTGTAATCTGGTCAAGTGGTTGACTTTTCTGGTTGACTGGTTGACTTTTCTGGTTGACTTGTTGACTTTTCTGGTTGACTGGTTGACTTTTCTGCATTCTGTTGACTTTTCTACGCTGCAACCGTTTGATCTTCAACCTTTCTTTCCATTCATCTCCAATTCTCATCAAAACCTTGCAAAACAATCATAATATCTCTAAAAACAACTTTTGACTCTCAAATGACTCAACTTAAGTGTTTTACTTGATTCTAAGCTCATTCTTAGCTATAAAGGGTGTATTTTGATATTAATATAAGCATGAAAATAACGGTTTTTCAACCATTATCACCCGGGCAGTGGGCGTGACTCTTCCTGACGCTCAAGCTTCCAGAATGGTGCCCAAACTTCGTGGTCTCCACGCTTAAGCGCCCCAAAAGGGCGCCCGGGCGGTGGATGACACTCTTCAACGCTTAAGCCCCCTAAAAGGGCGCCCAAGCTTCGTGCTTCCCTCCTTTCTGGTGCTTTTTCAGGCCTTTATGAGCTTCGTCTTCTTTGTTGATATTGTTGACAACACAATATCTATATCACTCTGGTTTTTTGTGATGACAACACATTTTTAATAACACATGTATTGTTCATGTGTTACATGTTCTATTGCTTATTCATTGATATCTTGTTGAACATGTTTTTCTATTTATCTTGATATGTGAATGCATATTTATTGAACTTGTATATGTTACATCATATCTGGTTGAATTACACATGTTATGAAAGAAGAAAACCACATGCACTTTTACGAACTTACATTGTGTGGCATATCTGCAAGTTGTAAGTCGACTTCATTATGGGGGAAGTCGAATTAAGCTCGAGACTGTGCACAGATTTTCGACTGTATTAGTTGATTGATTTGAAATTCTGTTATGCTCATGAAATGTAAAGGCTATATTTTTAAAAGTTAGTTTAGCATTGAATGTTGGTCAACTGTATTGAATGAGGAATTAATTTGTTTGACTGGACTGCTACTATTATGACTTAACTGTTATAACTATTTTAATACAGTCGACTCTATTAGTAGCATATTCGACTACATGAGCGTCAGTTTTATAGAAATCTATAAATATAGGAGACTTGAGTTGTTTCAAAAAACTTTGGATAACTTTTGGAAATCTAAATTTTCATATTTTGTTTCAGATTGTTTCTTTAAAGATTTGAGCTCCAAGAACTCATCAAGAAGACAATTGTGATCTTTCTTTGAAGAGTTTCTGAAGGAGGACTGTGTCGCGCTCATTGCTTGATCAGAATCTGCACAATTTAGGTGTTTCTGAGTTTATCAAGATTGTTGTTGGCATCCGTGGTGATTGTTGTGTTATTTGTTGTGACTACAGGGGTTGGACTCGTGGAGTCTGGTACACTTTGAGGATTGTTCAAAGTGGGTTGCAGATTGCAGGAGAGGGGATATCTTGCTACAAGTTTTGCGGTATGGATTGCCTATATTTTGGTTAGAGGGTTAAAGTGGTGTTTTATATTTTTAACGTGGAGGTCTCTATAAAAGCCTTGTTGTAAAAACCTTGACCATGATAGTGCATTTGCTTCCTAGTACTAGAAGGACACTAGATGTAGGCATTGAGGCCGAACCAGTATAAAAACCTATGTTTGAATTCTCTATCCCTACTCTTTTACATTTAGTCGACTTTACAATTCACGTAGTCTCCTTTGATTTTCCGCTGCACTTAATTTTCTATTACTTGGGATTCAAGAAAGTTTGTAACGTTTTGGACTTTGAATCAAAGATTGTGAAAAGACTCTGATTTTGAAAACTCACCAATTCACCTCCCTCCCCCTCTTCATGTTAAAACGAAGCCTACCTGTTTCCCTACATTCTTGACACTTCACCTCTGCTTTAAATATTATCTCATTTCCTGCCAAAACAAGGGAATTTAGTCATTATTTCATTGAACTCAACCTCAACTCTCTTATTCAGACAACTTAACATAAATTCATGATTTCAAGCAAGTTCTAAGCAGAAAAGGGTGTATTTGGTATCAAAATTACATCTCAGATAATGGTATTTTCAACCGTTATCACAAGTTCAAAACTTTCTTGCGTATGAATTCTTGAAGAACATGTTTGTGTTGATTCTGTATATGTGTGCATATTCAGTGTTTTCTACATGAGATATCATATGTGATTGTATAACATGTTTTTAGAAAAGCAAACAACATGCACTTAGTTGAACTTTTATTGTGTGGCAAAACTGCAAGTTTTAAGTCGACTTCATTATGAAGCAAGTCGACTAAAACTCGTGACTTTGCACAGATTTTCAAAAAAAGTGTTGTGAGTATTTTTGCAAAGAAAGATTTTCAAAACTGCATTGAAGTGACATAGTCGACTGTATGCGCAGGCTACTCGACTTAGTTAGTTATGTTTTGAATTTTAATTGATGTTTGTGAACTATAACGGATATATTTTGTTTCTTTGACCAAGCATTAAATTCTAGTCAACTGAATTAATTGTGTAATCAATTTGGTTGGTCTAACATCTACTAAATGTTTTAACTGTTTTAACTGTTTGACTGAATAAGCCTATCTCAAATTACCAATTCATCTAATTCCTAGCATTCCTAGTAATAAGATGTTAAAATCAAGAGCTTTAAGACGACCAAGACTCATACCCTCATCCTTGAGCAATATTACTCTTGGAAGTAATTCAATAAGAACCTGAATTGTAAGGAACCTCCTGACACTCATGTAATACATAAATCATGCTAATGAATGAGTTAAACACAGCAAGCGTTGAAACTGACGAATTACTCTAACAATTAATGAAAAAAAAATATTATTGAGAATCAATTCAAATACATGAGAGCTTACATGGTTACATCATCCCCCAACAACAAATAGAAATTGATTCCCCATAGACATGGGGGAACTCTATGAACAATGGAAGATAATGAGAAAAAAAACCTAAGAATTGGGAAAAGAGTGTATTGCTATGCTCTTCTCTGCCAGAGATACAAATCCTAGAGCCCAAGGGTCCTTTAAATAGGGTTAGAAACGTGCAAAAGCAAGGTTCAATCTAATAAAGTCAAAACAGAGCAGAAACAGGATCTGATCCACAAAAAGCCGACGCTCAGGCATCCAAAGAGGGCGCCCGGTCGGTGAACGATCCTCATGTAAGGCCCGGGCGGCGAACGTTGATTTCGCTCGCTTGAGCCTCCATTCAGGGCGTCCGGGATTCGTGATGTCCCTCCTTCTGGTGCTTTTTTAGGCCCTTTTTGTTGAGATTGTTGACAACACAATATCTATATCACTTTGGTTTCTTATGATGACAACACATTTTTAGTAACACATGTAATGTCGAATATGTTACATGTTCTATTGCTTATTCATTGATACCTTGTTGAACATGTTTTTGTGTTTATCTTGGTATGTGAATGCACATTTATTGAGCTTGTATATGTTAAATCATATATGGTTGCATTATACATGTTTTGAAAGAAGAAAACCACATGCACTTTTACGAACTTACATTGTGTGGCATATATGCAAGTTGTAAGTCGACTTCATTATAGGGGAAGTCGAATTAAGCTCGAGACTATGCATAAATTTTCTGAAACAGTGCTATGTGAGATTTTACATTGAAAAAATTTCAAAGTGAACTATTGTGTTGAAGTCGACTGTGTGCGCCACGCATTCGATTGTATTAGTTGCTTGATTTGAAATTATGTTATGCTCATGAACAGTAACGGCTATATTTTTAAAAGTTAGTTGAGCATTGAATGTTGGTCAACTGTGTTGAGATTGTTGACAACACAAACTCTATATCAATCTAGTTTTTGATGATGACAACACTTTGTTTAATAACAGTACATGTGTTGCTGCATTACATGTTCTTATGTTGTACTGTTTGATATATCTGTTGAACATGTTTGATGTATGTATGTTCCTATGTTGATTGATTTATATATATATATATATATATATATATATGGAACATGCTTACATGCTCATGTGCAATGTGAAATGCTTTATTACATATATTTTACTGCACAATTTTTAAAGTGAAAAATCACAAACACTTTCGTGAACTTATAACTGTGTGACAAAGTTATAGTACAGTCGACTACATTACTAATGGATTCGACTATGCTAAAACCTTTGTACAGATTTTGAGAATCAGTGTTAAGTGATGTTTTGAGTTGAAAAGAATTTCAAAGTGTTTTTACATGTGTCAGTCGAATTTGTCTGGTTTACATTCGACTGTATCTCTGATCTGATTTGGAATTCTGTTATGCATTTGCGCTCCAACGGCTATATTTTTAAAAGTTAGTTAAGCATTGATGACTTTGTCAACTGTATTAAATGTGTGTTGATTTTAGTTGACTGAGAGCTACTATGTTGACTGTCTATTATAACTGTAATAATACAGTCGACTGAATTAGTAGGCTATTCGACTGAGAAACAATCTGACTGACAGAAAACTATAAATTGGCTGAACACAAATTGTTCAGAGTTTCTGAAGGAGGACTGTGTCGCACTCATTGCTTGATTAGAATCTGCACGATTGAGGTGTTTCTGAGTTGATCAAGATTGTTGTGTTACCTGTTGTGACTACAGGGGTTGGACTCATGGAGTCTGGTAGCCTTTGAGGATTGTTCAAAGTGGGTTGTAGATTGTTGGAGAGGGGATATCTTGCTACAAGTCTTGTTGTGTGGTTTGCCTATATTTTGGTTAGAGGGTTAGAGAGGTGTTTTATATTTTTGAGGTGGAGCTCTCTATAAAAGCCTTGTTGTGAAAACCTTGACCATTATAGTGCATTTGCTTCCTGGTACTGGAAGGACACTGGATGTAGGCATTGAGGTCGAACCAGTATAAAAACCTACGTTTGAATTCTCTATCCCTACTCTTTTACATTCAGTCGACTTTATAATTCACGTAGTCTACTTTGATTTTCCGCTGCACTTAGTTTTCTATTACTTACAATTCAAGAAAGTTTGTATAGTTTTGTACTTTGAATCAAATATTGCGTAAAGACTCTGATTTTGAAAACTCACCAATTCAACCCCCCCCCCTCTTGTTGTTAAAACGAAACCTACCTGTTTCCCAACACTTTTGAGCTTCATCTTCTTGCCTCTTCATCTCTGCTTCCAGTATTACTTCAATCTTTGTCAAAACAAGGGGAATTAGTCATAAAATCATTGAAATCAACCTCAACTCTCTTATTCACACAATTTATTGAAAAAGAATGATCCAAGCAAGTTTCTAGGTGAAAAATGGTGCTTTTAGTATCAAAATCATATCACAAATAACGGTGTTTAAACTGTTATCACATATTCAAATACATGAAAGTTTAGAGGTTACATCTTCCCCAACAATAAATGAGTTTAGTTCTCCATTGTCATGGAGAACCTAGGTGTACAATGGAATGGAAGTGAGATAAAAACCCTATAAAATGAAGAGGAAAGCTCTTGCATCAAATTATGCCTCTAGAGGGTCGAAAATAGTGTCTCTACGCTTCAGCCACCAAAATATACAAACCCTAACGTGTAGAGATCCTTAAATAGATCAGAAACAAGTCCAAAGGCCTAACACACTGGCACTCAGTTCCCACACTTAGGGCAAGCAGGCGTCCTTACGAGAGAAGTGGCGCTAAGGGCCCTGAAACGGGCAACCAGGCGTTCTGCGGTACGTGAAGTCTGGCGCTCAGCGCCCCCTAGAGTGCAACCAAGCACTGGTGCGAGCTACCTGGCACTGAGGACCCCAAAAAAGGGCAATCAGGCTGCCTGTAACCTTCTATAGCCTTCTCTTTTGGTGTTTTTTCTATCCTTCTTGGGTTCCAACTCCTTGATACTTAACTCTTCTTCCAAATCATTTCAATAACCTACAAAATCAAGGGAATTAGTGATAAAAATCATCAAGTATAACCTCAACTCTCTTATTCACAAAAATAAACTAAAAACCAGAGTTTAAGCAAGCTTCAAAGTCAAAAAGGGTTAATTTAGTATCCAAGTTGAATCACAGATAATGGTAAAATCAACCGTTATCACATCCATATCATTGCCTTAGTTGTGATTATTAGTGTACTGCAATGTTACTAAAATGCTTGATCTAGTTAAGCCTAAAAGGTTATGCAGGAACAGTGCTTGTTGACTGAGCTAGAATGGAAAATCTGCAATACTCTACAGCGAAGAAATTGATTATGATAAAATTCTAATCGACTGGTTTTTGTAACTTGGTTTGAAGATTCTAAACTTTTTGATATCTGATATCTTCTAATCTAGATTTACTATCTGTTGAATGTTTATTGATCTTATATCTTTGTGTTTATCCGTTGTGAATATGTTTTGAGATATTAAGTGTTTAAATCGTTTTAGTGATTCAAAATGAATCAATTATGCTCTGATGTTACTGTTGTAATCTTGCTCTGATACATTGCTTGAATATGCTCTTATATGCTCTTATACATACTCTGATATTATTGCATTGTGCATTTGTGATTTGAAGTTGAAACATGCATAATAACAAGGGGAGCATTGCATATTGTTGATTAGTTCACATGTTTCCATTAAGGGGGAGAAAATATAAATGTCATGTCAATATCATTGATAGGGGAGCATCAAATTAATTCTGTTATTTTAACTGATGCATATCTATTTGTTTGAAAATTGATTTGAATGCTTGAACAACAATCATATTTTTGAATATGTTGACCAAGCATTTATTATGAATTGATTACATTAATTGCACTTTCAATTAATGCATTTGACTGCTATTATTCTATTATAATTGAGATATGCATTCGACTAGATTAATAGCCTAATTGATTAAATTGCGTCTGTTTTGTGATATACTATATATTGACGCCTGACTTGATTTTTATAAGAAGAATTAATCTTTACACTTTCATATCTTTCAGATTAAGCTGTGATATCTTACAGAGGAAAGAAAAACTCCAAGGACCATGATCTACCAAGGTGATAAGAGTCTTGAAGGTTTCTTGCGCAACAAGGTTTATTGGATTTGAACGTCTAATCTCTACACAACAAGGTGTATACTACTAGATCAGGAACTGTTGCAATCGAGAAGATTGGCTGGTATTCCCTGTGGTGTTTGCAGGAAGAAGAATTGTGTTCTTAACTTTGAGAGCGTCTCAAAGGGTTTGACAACAGAATAGGGTGTTCTTGTTGTGTGTCTTGTTTATTGTATTACCTATATTAGATTAGTGGGTTAGAGAGGTGTTTTACATTTTGAAGTTAGGTCGTTGAAGAAACCTTGGTGTAAAAACCTAGATCTTTATAGTGCATTTGCTTCTTGTAAGTGGAAGGACACTACATGTAGGTAAGTTGACCGAACCAGTATATAAACCAGCGTTTGAATTCTCTGATCCCTACACTTTTCATTACAGTCGATTAACCTGTTTTTGTATTCCATTAAGTGAACTGCTACATTACATACTATTTTACTTGTGATTCAAGAAAAGCGTAAAGACATCCTGTTTTGCAAAAAAAGATTGTTGATATTGTTAATAAGAGGAGCACAAGTTTAGCTTAACCCACAATCTCAGTAATATTTGTGTTTTTTATTATGACAATACATAATTAATAACACATATATATTATGTGTGGAAATAGACAGATTACTTTAAATTCTTAGTGGTTCTATGGGTTTGACTAGATAGATACTTTGAATGTTGTGTCAATTAGTGTGTGAGAATATGTAGAAGCAAGTGTCGCATGATGGATGTTATTAACCACCAATAGAGATTGCAAGATCAATATATGTATAAACAAGATAGATTTAAACAGACATTAAAAGTATCTTTGCATAATGTACGTTAAACTATGTAAATCTAATATTTACGACTTAGGACTATAGGTTTGGGATCATTTGACGAGGACTTGGATGCAAAAGTGTCTATTGAAAAACAAGTTGTAGTTGGGAAGACTGCTCTTGGCGAAATGCTTCAAGTTTGGCCTCGAGTTTGGCATCTTGCTCCATTATGGCTGACTTTTCTACAATTAGTATGGTTTTTAGTGTAATTTGTGGTGGTGATGGTGCCAGAATAATTGCTAGTGGTTGATCTGGCAAGGATGAATTATCGATCTGATTAGCTTCTGATATCTTTTCACCATGTCTTTCTTTCATGCCAGACGACGGAGTGGAAATCCTTGATGTAGTTGTCTCATCATTCTTCCTTTTCTATTTGGCAATTAGCCTGACAACATTTTTGCGTATGACCTCAGGCCCAGCAGCTTTCGACCTAACCAAGGGTTTATCAGAAAAAGTTCCGATTTGGTTGCAAAAGACAAGCTCCTTTAGGCTGTAACTCATTGGTTTCGTGTTTGAACGAGAATGGGCTCGTTGAAGCATGATTTGGTCTCCACTCATCGGTCGCATTAAATATATTTTGCTTCCAATAGAGATAGGCGTCTAATTCATCATTAGTGATGTGCACGTTTTCGTACCCTGTTCTCCTAGGATTTGTTAGAGAAGGCTTTATGGGTGTTTGTCTTCGCTCTTTAATCACTCTCACCTTTGTCTTGAGATGTCTTTTATCTACGATTGGCCATCTTGGAGCAACTGCATCAGGCATCACAAGAACTTGTTTCGGTCATTTATTCCGAAATTCATTTTGCTACAGCATTGTTAGAGCCATATTGATGTAGAATTGAACAACTGCAAACTGAGACAGAGGGTATGAGTTTGAATGTAGATCCCTACTGATTTTGATTTTTGATATTGTCTCAAACTGATTTATCGCCATCCTCATTTCTTCACTTTCTATATTGACATTTTGATTTGAAGAGTGAGTCATATCGAATCAATGACATTACCCCTTTGGTTATGCAGTATCATGATGATTGAATGAGATTGGGATACACTTCTATTATGATTGGGATACACTTCTTTTTTCCTACGTCCATCCTTTAATAACTATGCTCCTTACTAAACCGGGATACCATCTACCGGTACTTCTTTATACCTACCAGAAACATTCTCACATTAAATAACTTAACCAAAAACAAGTGCAATTTCCTGCAGATAAGGTGGCCATTGGATCTCTGGACCCTTAATTGTGACCGTTTGAGATGGAGACCCATGATCAACAAAAGATGTCTATTTTAATCATACTTCGACTTTACTTTTTACATTAATCCAAATTTGAACAGAATCTGACCAATACTAACTTGAGTCGAAAAATCTTCTACAGACATTCTATCATTCAATAAAGGACGAAAGAAACTTAGAAAACGAGTATCAAATAATGAGTGAAAGAAGACTTTTCAAGACACGTTCACTTCCATAAGAACACATGACTTTTAATGAAAATTTAAATCTAGAATATGTGAAAAATAAAATTATGAAAGACAACAAAATGAAGTAATAAAAAATCTAGAGAAAGAAAATGGAAGCGTTCCTTCGAGCGACTGCTTCATTAGAACTAAACATTCTTCCTTTTCTGAACCAACTAACATCGTCAGATTATGAATAGCACAAGTGCTATAACTAAAGACCGCAAACGATACACAGCAAATGTCTTCACAGACAACAGGGAATGATAAGAAAATGCAATAGTCAGCCAAGTATCTAACTGTAAAGATGAAAAATAAAATTTCTTTTCAATTTATAAAGAAAACATGAAACACAAGCATGACAAAATATCACAAAAGATCCACATAATAGTAAAATCCAGATTCAAAGGTTATGTTAGCTGTCTAGAAATTAAGGGAAGGACACTGTTTCCGAGCATGTTCTGGAACAAGTTTGCATAGCAGCTCCAAAGTCACTCCCTTCAGCTCTGTTTGATGTGTCATCGTTCAAAAGACATGCTATCAAAAAGTTGTTTTATGGCCCTTAAACCAGAAATGAGAGTATATGGAAAGCATTCTACCTTGAGGTTTGAAATTAAAGAGGGGTGGCATAGGGCGCCCATTAGGGAGACGGGTATTATGGTCGCGGAGTTCATCAAAAAATGGGTGAACACATGCATCCAACTGCCAAAAATTACAGTAAACGAAATTATTTAATGATCATCTCAATTGAATTGTGAAATCACTCATGTACTACAAATAAGTCAACAAATTTTAAATATTTCCATAATATATATTCTTCTAGGAAAAACCTAAACACTCACAGAAGTACTTCGTAAATTTGGAGAATACTGGAGAAGCCTTGAAACAAGATCTACTGCTTCTGGGGGCATACGCTTGTGGAATATCTACTTTATAAAATTGCCAAGTCAATATAAACAGTATTTTACATTACTAATGCAATTCGTTAGTCTGCAAATCATGGAATTCACCTTATGCCAGGGGTGAGCCTTGATTTGAGGGAACTTGAACTCTGTGTAATTTGGATTCATGCATTTTATTTCCTCACGAGTTGGAGTCCCGAGTACCTAAAACATGAAAAATTGATAAAATAATTAACAATTTAAAGAAGCTTATAGAACAAATGTCTATATCTTTTAAAAATGGTTAAGGTATCATCATATCCTAGGTCAGGTCAAAAAAGCCAAAACAAACAATTTTACCTTGATAATTTCAACAAGTTGATCAACTCCACTATCTCCTGGAAACAGAGGCTACAAATCACAGAGGCCAACAGCGAAGAGGACTTGTAAGCAACAAGATATTGACCATTTCAAAATTGCAAGAGAAATAGGAAGAAAATTAATGAATGAGTGCTGTGTTTGCAAACCTGCCCCAGGAGCAGCTCAGCCAGCACACAACCAACAGACCACATATCAATTGCAGTAGTATACTCAGTGGCTCCAAATATGAGTTCAGGAGCTCGATAGTATCGGGAGCAGATATACGATATGTTAGGTTCACCCTTGATCTACACAAAACAATTGGGAAGCAAATACATACTACTTAAAAAGCTAATGGAATAATCCGCAATTCAATAAATGAACTCCAAACCCATTAAGCGATGGATAGATATTGAGAGCTTTCTTCTCAACCCACTGCTTTCATTTTAGAAGTTTTGAAAGGGGAAAAATGCAGGAGAATTTGTCCAATTGAAATCCTAGCGATTTACTTTCAAAGTATATGGAGAGTGTTTGTATATAAGCTCTTTTGAAAGAATGTAAAACTAAGCAATGTGGGACTTGATGACCTTAGAAGTGCTCAAATTGCAATACTAAATTAATTACACACTAAACATTTCCATCTAATCAGATATGAAATATCATAAAAAAATGTTTCAGAAAACCTAAGTGACCGGAGTGTGCAAAATATCAGCCAATTGATTACTCTGTGAATAAATGCCCAATAAAAATAATAGACAAAAGTATTTACGACTGCAAGAACATGGAACATGAAACATAAAATAGCCAATCATAATAAATGCCAATAACCTTCACTAGACATTAGACAGAAGTGGAACATACCAGAACTTTTGCACTCCCAAAATCACAAAGTTTGACCTGATGTGTATGAGGATTTACCTGAAGAAAAAATGGCATTGATAACTAATCACCAAACTAAAAGTATTAAAATTTTCTGAAGTGATACCAACCAGCAGATTCTGTGGCTTAATGTCCCTGTGGCACACTCCAACACATCCATGAATATAAGCCAAGGCTCTACAGATCTATCAAAGAACAAAGGAATTCATCACAATTAATTAACAATGACCATACATAGATTTTGAGACGCATTAAGGATAAAGCAATCTGGTACTTAGCACAGATGAATCTCAACATAGTTATACTACAGCAGTTCTCGCATTCAATGAACTGCTTTCCAATTTCAAAAAGTATAATCAACCCTGCTGTCCGATGCCTAAGGAACCCATGGCTAGAACTCAAACGCAGAGAAATTCTATCTAATTTTTCCAGTTCTTTTTGTTCCATTTTATAAGGTACCATCAAACCTAAATTAAAAATTAGTGAGCCATTGTAAAACCACATCATGGTCCCACAGGCTAACCACTATGAGCAGGTCAAGTTCACCCTTAAGCAAAAAAGCCCTAATGTATTAATTTTATTATGTAAAATATAAGCAACTATCGACAACATCACTCCTAAATCCTAATTAAAATAAGAAGCAGCATACCCATAGGAAATACCATTATTAATTTTAAGAAAAAAACAGAAATAAATAATAATAACAATAGAAATTCATAAAATTTTAAGGATATATATATATTGTTATAAAACTTACAATATAAACACTAACCTAGTAATCTTAAATATATTCATTCAAGTCATTCAAATGTAAAATTTAAGTTAAAACAGAAGACAAGTTTGCCAAGATAGTAAAACTGAGTTTTGGTTATGAAGGTAAAAAAAATGGCTATCTGAATCAAGATTGCCCACCAAACTATGCCTTGCGCTTAAGCTTGTGCACTAATGGCCCCAATTTCCACCACAATAATAATGCTGGACCATTCCACAATGCACAATGACTGTAGTATCATTTTTAGTATGCTATTCAGTACTCTGATTGTAACAGACATCTATAGTTGAAGTATTCAAGTGAACAAGAATAGAAGGAACTGCACAGAATTGGCAGAAAATAAGGACCTATTCTCTGATATGCAAATTCACAAAGGACCAAATTTAGGTTATTATCTTGTGACTTTCACTTAAATCAACAATAATTAATTGACGATACAAAATTTCGTGCTCACAATGTCATACACACTTCTTATATGATCAGCATAGGAATTTAACTAACAAAAGTATGTTATCATAAAAGTAATACGTAAAGAACCTGATATGTGTAAAGTTTAACATATATTAGGGGCATCCGCTGATTTGCCTTGCTATAGTGCTTCACCACACGATATACAGTCTCAGGTACATATTCAAGTACCAAATTGAGATAGAGTTCATCTTTATCTGTGGTAGAAAAGAAGCAATGTTTTAGTGATACAACATTGGGATGATCAAGAAGGCGCATTGTTTGCAATTCACGATTCTTGTATCTTTTATCCTGCAAAACTTTCTTGATTGCTACAGTTTCTCCAGTTTCAAGACATTTAGCCTACAAAAAAATATGCTGAAATCAACTTTATATTAGCTATCTTAGAGCAATTAATCTAAACTGCAACTTATCAATTAAATGCCACCTGAAACACAATACCAAATGAGCCTTGTCCGACAATACGTTCTGCCATGTAACTTATAGTCTGTGGAACACACATAACAAGAGTTATATTATGATAAAAAGGAGATTGACACAAGGATTAAAATTAACTAATAAACTGAATGATATTAGGTGAGCCAAGAGCTAGATAAAATCCTTTAAGGACATTGTTAGGAAACTCATCTCGAAAAAGGTTGTTGCTCTGACTTGATCCTAGCAGAAATTCTCCAATAGGACAAAGACATTGAGTTTCAATGGGCCTTGTAGACCAGTAGGACTTTCCCAAGTGATCAAGAGGCTAACATATTTAAGACAGGGAGTTTGGTTCCCCCACTCGCACAGACTTTCCCCAATATCCCCTTAACTAACCAAAACACAATTGCATGGTTTTTGCTACTATCTTCAATTCATTGTTTACTAGCGTGCTACATACGATATAACTTGTGAGTCTTTTGTCTGGCAGACTTAACATTAGGGACAACTTCATTCTCAAATAAAAGTGTCAAAATATTTTATTCTCACTGCTTAAAAGCTAGCTTTGAGGGTAGGCTCCTCAAGTGCTTGGGTGTTTATCAATTGGTTTTTGGCATCTCAAGAACAGAATGGCTACTATGGAAGGTTCTGACATGCGAGGGAGTTGGGTGAAGTGTCACAAAGTCACCTATTCTGAGGTATTTTGAGCAGCATAAGTTTCACATCGAATAGTATGGAATGCTTAGTGAAGGTATTTAAGTGTTTAGTTCCCCCCTTGGGGAAAAATATCCTCATCACACATAATGAGAATAAAAGGTATGGAACACACAAAATACCACCAATGAAAAAGACTACATATTTAAGTGTTCAGTACCCATTACGTACATCCATGGAACCATTGTGAATTCTTCAAGAGTCAAGAAACATGGACCTCTATGATAAAATTTGGCTTTTTCTTTCTTATTGTAAAGGATACATACATGAACATCAATTGCGCAGTACAGCTCAATTAACAAGAAAGCCAAACTGATAATATAATTCAATTGTATTATAGAAGTAATCTACCTGTTTAGGTTGACCTTGTCGACCACCAATAGTGGTCACAATAATACGGCCAGTTTCAGTTCCATTTCCATCCACCATTGCAGTATCCATTTCCTACCAAAAACAGAGAATTTGGGGTCAGGGGCGGAAGCGTGAGTGATGATCAGAACCTGATGATACAAAAGCCACAAGGCGTCCAGAAAAGATAAATTTCAAGACCTTTTCATCCTTGATCTTCATTTCATTAATCTCCTCCGGGAGCTTTTCAACAATCGTGGAATCATCACCCGGTTTACCAATAGTAGAGGCCATATATGCTGAACCAGGATAGAATCAAACCTTTTCAGTTAATGAAAACCTTCAAATCAACACTGTAGATCAGCACAACCTGAAAATATTTGAGAACGAAAATGTTAAACAATAATCTGATATAAGGAAGAGTGATCAGTCATTGAGCAAAAAGAAAGCACCATAAACACAGTACGCTAAAGTTAGTATCCCCAACCACGTTCCATTTGAATGTAAATCATCAGAGTCCATATCAGTAATACATAGCAATTCATTATGTAGCACCAGACCAAAAGAAGAAAGAAAAGGCCAACATTCATTTTGTAATCAATAGCAATAATACCAGTCACAATATCAAAATAATTGGAAATGGCACGACTCGTATTATTCACTAGAGAAAGCCCACACGGGCTTACGCATACTTCACAATGCACCGAAGATACCTGAGAAACCTAATCAATACTTACATTGTGAACATTTTTCATCGATTACCAAATCAAATAACAACACATGAATCTTAATTTCCAGCAAAGTAGTGAGTGCATTAAATTGAAACGAAAAACAAAGTAAGCGTGCAATAAATCGAAACAAACGAAAAACAACCCAGCAGCATTTGAAAGACAAATAAGTACATTAAAAATTAAAAAAGAAAAAGGATTGCGCACTCAAAGGACAGTTAGCTATTTATAGCTAGAGAAAACTGTTGCTCTCCTTCCCAAAGTTAGGCTGCTAAGAAGACGCAAGAAAATAAGCTACCTCCCAACATCCAAAAAAGCACTAAGATATTGAGTCATTGGTTGAACTTAAAGAAAGTTGCAAAACTAACGCCACGTCTAGACAAGAATACCTATGCAGAAGAAAAATCACCATAACCGAGCTCCACATGTTTGGAAAAACACAACACTGAAAAGGCCTGATATGCCACGAGACCCTGACATTTTTTCCCATCCAAATGAAAACTCGACTTGTAGAGAGAGTGTGAGAAGGAAAGAGAGGAACGAAGTTTAAACCGGAAAAAGAAAGATGATTTCTTGCATCAAAGAAAAGCGCGTGAGGAAGTGCGTGTGAGCTTTAGTTTCAGAGACGTATCTTGCAGTTTGACTGAGTTACGAGCTTTTGTGTGGAATGAATAGATTAGATTAAAACATGGAAGACCAGCACGCACAAAGCGGAACTCACTGGTTTTATTAGATTTTGTTAAGAGGCAGTTTCGACATCCGCACTGATGTGTTGGCCACATGGGAAGAGAGAGAGAAAGAAAGTCTTTAAAGTCTGACGTCGCGTCAGGTCAGGTAAAAGGACGTATTCTGTATTGGCTACTAGGCTTTAAGATGAGTAAGACACAGTCCGTATACGACAAACTATGATACAGAAAAATGCAGAATTAGAACACTGCGTATATGTGTCTGGCTCGGAGTTGCACCAAATAAGTTTGTCTATTATGTTCTTTGTTCCGGTCGTTGTTCAGCGGGCAGTGGCCATAATACAAACTGCATACAGCTGTGCGATTGAACCTTTTGATTTTTTGTGACGAGGATGAAAATATTTTGCAAATATTTTAATATTATTTATGTGTTATTTAGTGATTGGTCTAAATATATTTATGTGTTATTTAATATTAATATGAACTAATTACAAAATAATAAGTAAATAATGTTAAAATGTTATAAAAATGAAATTGGTTTAATGTCTTCGTATATTCCTAATTTTGTTTAGAATTTCAAATTACACCTCTTTTTTTTTATGTCTCGATTAAATCTTTATTTTTGTAAAATTGAATATCAAATAAAGGTTTTCTGTTAAATAGGTGTTAAACATTGTATCACCTAATATTATCTTTTTAGATGACGTGACAATAAAAATATATTTTTTTAATTAAAAAATGGAGTGGGACAAAGTGGTCAAAAGAAATTAAATTAAGTGTAATCGTTCCTTTCTATACAATTATCAAATCAAAATCAGATTAGGGTTTTGAATTAGGGTTGATGAGCAACCATGAAAATAGAAATTAAGATGGAGTAAAAAATGTATGGAGATGAAAACGCAGTTGAACTTAGTGTTAATATGGAAAAGTAGAAGGTGGTTACACTAAACTTGCTTAAAAGGGTTACTGTTGATAAATTGCAAGCAAAGCATATTGTTGTTCTTGGATTACTGGTTCTGATCCGAGGGAGCGAGTGATGATTGTTGATTCAATTGATAAGAGGCAGTGATTGTTTAGAATTTGATTACAGAGAGAAAAAACGTGGATTCAATGGTCCTTTCTCTCTTCACAAAGTTCCCTCTCAAACAAAAACAAGAAAAAACTCTCTTCTCTCGTTTTTATTTCAGTGTTTTTTCTCTCTCTCTACAATGCAGTTCACTGGAGATAGCAAACTTCCACCGTAACAACGTCGAGAACGTGGTCCTTGGCCACCACCGTTCCATGAGCACTTTCGTCGCCGGTGGCCACTTCCGCCTATGACATTCCCTCTGCATCACCTCCTTTCGCCGCCTAGTCTTCAACGTCGTCAGCTGCGGCGCCAGCTCCCGCTACGCCGAGAGACTGGAAACGTCCTCCGAGAGACACCACCACCAACCGAAACAAAAACACCGGCACAAGATGAAGCCGAATAACAAAGATCTGTTGAACCTAGCGAAGGTCGAAGCTGACGCGAAAATGAAGAAGAAAGAGGACAAACTCAAGCAACTGAAGAGCCTAGTGAAAGAGCTTCATAAGGAAGATGAGAAGAGAAAGAAGAAGAATCGATGACGCGGAGAAGAGAAGTTGTTTTGAAAGTGAGGTTGCTAGCCAAAGAGGATTTGGGAGTATGCAGTTTAATTCCCCTAATTTCATTTCAATTTTTGCAATTCTGCAATTGCAGAGAGAGAATGGGGCTTGCAAAGGAGAATGGACTTGCACTAGAAAATAGAATATGAATTTCCAGCTTTATCCTTTCTTTAATTAAATTTTCATTTTGTTTATTTAATTTTTTAATTCAAAATTAAAAAAAAATAGAATTGATACGGTTTTCAATGACACATATGTTAAAATTACATTGTTAGCATGTGAGGTGACATCATCCTTAACGTCTGACGGAATGTCCCTATTTGATTTAATTTTATAAAAATAAAGACCTAATTGAAACGCCAAAAAAGAAAGGGTCTTATTTAAGATTCTGAACGAAATTAAGGACCTATCAGACATTAAACCAAAGAAATTCTCAAAAGTATTATTATCCTATCTAAAATAATGAACAATGTATTATTAAATCTTTAAGAAGATAATGCACGACAAAAACTTTGGCTTATGTTTAAGGCTGTGTTCTTTTGTTAAGATTTGGGGGAGATGATTTGAATGGATTTGAGTGGATTTGAGGGTAATTTTTTTGTTGTTTTTTTTAGTGGATTTGTGGGTAATTAATAGTGGATTTGAGGGTAAAGTTTGTGAGAATTAGTGTAAGATTTGATTGATGTGACAGATTTAAAAAATTAGTTTAATTGGTAGAAATTAAAGATTACCAAAATGTCCCTAATTATTAAAATAATATAAAATGTTATTTTTTAATGTTATATTTAATTTTAAAAATGTTTATAAAGAGTAAAAAATTAAAAATATTATTTAAAATTAATTTTTTAAAAGTAACAAATTATAATTTAAAAGTAGCTCTCCTAACGACAACATATACAGTTCACTGCCTCAACTTATTCTCATATTTTCTGTTACATGCTTTTGCCAATTACAACCATTATGCCTAATGTCAAATTTAGAGGTTTCTCCCTTCTTCGACCTCTCAAAGCACAAATCATTCCATGATATTCAATGAATTCGAGAAGCAGATCAGCAGCCAAAAGAACAAGGAATGTTTCTCATTTTCTAAATAAATAAACAAATAAATGCAATGATTTCTGATACACGGAAGTTCATCATTTTACAAGAAAAAAAGAAGCAAGATAAAAGTAACTACTAGTTTTAGCTCTTTCTCGCTCACCGTCTAACATGTTCAAACATGGGTCCTTTACTTTATATCCATACATGCACAAACTCTATTTACATAACGGAAGAATTGAACATAACACAAATATATTGTTCATCTCCGAATGAAATGCACGTCCCCTCATTGTTGATCAACATACTTAATCCATCTACGTCCCGTGCTTAATCCATTTCCTGCTCCGCTTCCTCCAACAAATCCATCAGCGACACGTCAACCGCCGCCCGTCCGCCGCTGTGTTGTCCGCCGGAGATCCGAACCGCGCGATCGAATCTGAATTGTTTGCGACCTCCACAACGACGTCGTTCTGCTGAGTCGCCACATCGTCCGAGAGGAGGCGAGCTTGAGGTAAACTTCCGTCTTCATTGTCGTTACTATTGTTGTTATTACTGTGAGTAGGGGTGGAGGACTGTGCATCCTGGACAAGAACGATCTCCATGCCCACCACACGCACCATCAACCATGTTCACAACAACAACTTCGAATGGAGGTTGCATGGAGAAGAAGACAATAACCGCATCACCCATGCACGAAGCTTAACACATGTCCTAAGCCAGCTGTTGCGACGGAGCAAGGAAGGAAGGCATGGCAACCGGTGACTGCAACCGGAAACAACCCATCGCTACCATCCAAAGAACCGGAAAACGGCCGCCTGGAACTGGATATGCGAAACTGTATCCGGATACGCCTCCTTCGCAAATGATGAACAACCTGGATCCGGATATGCTAAGACTGTATCCGGATACCGTTCCTCCACAAAATCTTCGAAAACGATGGATCCGGATACGCTTTCTCTGGATTGGAATACATCAGGCTTCGTCTTCTTCATCTGCGTATCTCCTCATCATCAACCTTCTTCTTCCTCTCTCTACAACCACATGTCTTCAACCTGCAAAAACCACAAGCCACAAACATTATCTCAACACAAGAAAAGCTCCTACTCTCCACAGCTCTCCACCGCTGCTACTCTTGACCACACACAGTGCAATGGACTGAAAAGGAAGCCGCAAAATCACATGCGCAAAGGAATAGTGTGCTCTCATGAAACCACAGTGCATTTTATTTTATGGTTTCCCAGTTCCTGTTGCCTTCACATTTTGATTTTTTAATATTAACGTTAATATTTAATATTATGGTTTTTGAATATTATGAAGGGTATATAAGTACTTCGTTATAAATCAGCGCAAATCTTCTCATTTTTGCGAGATGGCTTAAACAGTGGAATTTTCACAAATCCTCACAAATCATGGCTTTTCCATCTTCTGTAATCAGCGGAAACGAACACGATTAAAACGTAAACCATTGCTCGCAAATTCGCTTGAACAGTAAAATCTGTTCAAGCGAACACACGCTAAGAGCTCTTTATTTTGGTAAGATATAAAAGGTATTATTAACCAATTACAAACTTCTATATTTTCTTGAAAAGTTTCTATATATTAAAAAATAATTATTTGCATAGTGATAATGTAATAGTGTCAAACAGTTAGTTAACCCTTCACACTGTATTTTAAATGAATTAAAATAAAGATTTAAAAATAAATGCAATGCTAAAAAATTAATTCTTCTGTGTTTTTATATTATATATGAGATGTGGCTTTTTCTAGTTTCCACAATGATACGGAAAAAAAAAATCATTCGTAAGTTAAAATCAAGTTTAATCATTTCGAACGAACGTTTTTATATGTGTAGATTTGTTTCAAAGGTCTTCCTATTTTTTTTAATCTCAATTAGATATCTGTTTATGTAAAATTAAGTTAATTGGAATCTTATCCTTAATTTCAGTAGACGACATTAAATTTACTATGACATGCTGACAAAGCAATTAATTCTGATGTGGCACCCTCAGGATATTAATGACGAAAGGTTTCTAATTTTTAAATGAGAGAAATTTGGGGTGCATTGTGCTCATTTACCTGTTAAGGACTTAAACTTCGAAGAGCATTACACCTTCGACGAAGATTTGGATGAGAATGACGGTGAATGTGACATCAACGACGATGATCAATGTAGGAGAAAGTTGCAATCTTTGCCTTTAGCTTTGCTTTAGAATGATTTGTTCTGGGAAGATGAAGAGCTTGGGTCTTTAATCTCCAAAGAGGGAGAAACTTATTCGTATTCTCTTAAAATCCCTGTAGTAGATATAAGACTCTTCACTAATTTTCTTGTTGTATCACTCAAAGGTAAAGAATGAAAATAAATTTAGTGCACACACACAATATACACCAAAACCATCTCCCTTGCACCTCATTTTATTGTATGCTTACTTTTGTAACGAGAGAAAAAGAGAGATGAGAGAAACACTTGCGAGTGTTTAGACTGTTTTATATTGTATTCAAATCCTCTCGTAGAGAGATATAATCTAAACAACTTGTAAGCAATCTATGATTGCAATTCTGAAGAGAATCAAAACACTTACAACTTAACTTTTTCAAGTTAAGGAAATCTAGGCAAGATCGTCTAGTACCAGGAGTGGTGCCAATACTCAACTGATCTAGGGTAACTGAAGGTTATTCGCTGGTCAAAGATACCAAGAGTGGTGAAGAATATTGAACAACAAGGGGTGGGTGAAACTCAAGGAAATCTCGGTAAGTAGCTGAGTATCAGGAGTGGTGCTAATACTCAAGAAAATCTCGGTAAGAAGTTGAGTACCAGGAGTGGAGCAAATACTCAACTCATATAGGGTAACTGAATATTATTCGTTGATCAAGGATACTAGGAGTGGTGAAGAATACTACTCAGCCAGAAGTGGGTGAATGTAACACCCCTTCCTGAACGTCACGGGTATAAAAAATTTTTGCAACAATTTCATAAAACATACATTTATGATAATCAACTTTATTCAATTGAAAACGCGGAAGCAAAACATAACCATAAACGTCGTTTGGAAATTTCAGAATATATCTTTTACATAAAAGAGAAACCAAGTCCGAAAACGTTTAAATAATAGCAAGCAATAATAAATCCCCAAACTTCAAACCCAACTCTCGTCAGCTACTTCGACCTGATCTTATCTACAACACCATCTACTCTCGTACAAGTATCGTAAGTGGAAACCACAACCACAACATGCAATGGTGAGCAACCAGAAATATCATAATACACAATATACATCAATCATTTTAAGTCATAGTAATATAACCATATATCATCACAATATTAACATCACAGTCAAACCATTCATGAATCAATGTCGTTTTCTCCTATTGTGTCGTTATAACTTGTTCTCACTGAGAGGGAACCTATTCTCACTAATAGGGCGATTCGAGTCGTGTTCCATCGCAACTTTAGACCTATCTCCCCGACTTCTCAAGGACTAACGAGTAAAAGCACTAATACTAGGCGCACCGGTGCATTATACTCAGCACGAGCCGAAGCCATTTGGGCGAGACATCCAACCCTCTCGAGTCCTCGCGTAGGAGGAAGGGTGACACTCGAATCTTTGTCTCTACACAAGACTCCATCATCCTTAACGTAGCGTAGTACGAAAAACTTACTCATGACCGACCACGGTAAAAAAAATAACTTAGTTTCATACTCATATCACAATCAGTACAAATTCTCAATAATATACATTTCTCAACCAACCCAAAATTTTTTAGCACAGCTTTCGTTACTTTCCATTAATAGTCCCATAACTACAAATTAACACTACAACTCCAAGGTTTTCAAAACACCATTATAATTGTGATTAACCTCAGAAACCGGAGACTACGTTCTCACTTAAACATTTCTACGCTCGTTGGAACCTCAAACAAAAACCCCACTACCTCTAACGTATTGCACGATACGCTCACGTCTCTTGTTTTATCATAACAACATCATATTCCCTCATGGAAACCCACAAGGTCGCGCCTTTCTTTTTAGAAGAACATCCTGCAAGACAAAAAATTAAGTACTCACTCATACAAATTATTAATTCATTCTTCCTCCAAATTGTGGGACCTCACACGGCCTTCCACACTACATATCATCACTTTCTCTTTTCTATTTTAACTATTAAAACACGGTGGGACCCACGCAGGTCCCAATTATTAATTATAGCAAAATGATATTCCAACACCACAATTTGACACCAATTTAACACTATCCACATGTCAAATTGTGGTTGGTGCAATTTTAAATGTAAAAAAAAAAACCTATATTCAAAAGAACCAAGGGCAGAGTTGGAATGAAAAATCCCAAAATTTGAGTTTGGCGGTTTTTATGCTTTCGTTGAAGAACTTCTCTTATTCTCGCTTCTCTCCAATGGTTTTTTCTCCACCACCGTGTTGCCTCTCCGATTAAAGAGCGTAAGGTTTGTTAAGTTTTCTCCTTTGAGCCCACTCTTTCGTCCTCTCAGCTCACCATAACGTCATTTGGTTTGTCTTCCAATCTCCGGTGGACCCACCGATTGGGTCTTTCGTTCTCTCCGTCGACCACTCGTTGTTTCGTTTTGTGTTGGATTGTCCGGTGAAGCCACTCATTGTCGTATCTCTTTGATTATTTGGGGTTCCGTTTTATGAACCCATTCCGGTAAACCCACTCCCTTGCTCTCTTTCTCTTTTGGTCATTTTTGTGTTGTGACTCATTGTATTTGTTTGTCGAAGTGGTAAAGGGAGCGTTATCTCTCTGTGTGTGGTTTTGGTGAAAACATTGGTCTTAGGACATCTATGTCGTTGTGATTGTGTGTTTGTTTTTGTTATTTTGGTAAGTGTAAGTGTTAAAATAGTAACGTATTATCCATTACATAGGTTGTATTGTTGTTTGGCGAAACTAACCATTTTGTACACATTTGCCCTTATGAGTGCAGGTCCAATGGCCTCTCGAAAATCAAGTGTAAGGGTTAATGCAATGTTTTATGGACATTTGGTATGAATGATGTATTTAGTTATTGTATTTATTATATTGATGTTATTATTTTGTAGAAACGGCTTCGTGTGTGGATGGAATCGCAAACCCTTCTTCAAATGAATAGTTTACTGCGAGACGCTCACATAGAGCGTATTAGGATGACCCCATTTCGTTGGTGTCTTCAAATATTAAATCCTATTGAGGTGAATTTGAAACTGTTGAAAGAAATGTTGAAACGGTGGTCTGGGAATGATCTTTGTTTTAGGGTTAGTCAACAACTTGTTCCTTTTAATGTTGTTGATGTATTCATGGCTACTGGGTTAGGTATGTGTGGTTTAGATGTTCCATTTGATGAGTATTTAGTTGGTTCAGTTGGAAAAATATTTAATTCAAGAACCACTACAAAAAAGGACTTGATTGACATGTTTAATTTGATTGTGAAAGATGATGACATACATGTTGATGTAGTTTGTAGGTTGTACATTTTAGTTTGTTTGGTAACATTTTTTTTGCCTAGGAAATCTGAAAATGTCGCTAACATCCCTTGTGCGGTGTTAGACGACTTAGATAGTTTATGTTTGTATGATTGGGCTTCATGTGTCCATAAACACGTTGTACAAAGTTTAAACAATTCAAAGAACAAAATAATGTCCGGACGATTCAAGAAGTCCCTTAGTCTTAGTGGGAACGTTGCTGTGTTGCAGGTAAGATTATGTAGTGAAATTTGTATTCTGAAAGGACTTTAGAATATGGCTAACTTTTGGTTTTGATAATTGAAGGCTTGGGCGGTGGAGAGACTGTCTTTGCACCGTCACACTACTCATAGAAGGTTACCCCGCATATGGATGTGGCACCCTTACACTGCAGACGAAGAAGTAATTACAAATCTATTCATGACCAGAGAGGTAAGTGTATTAAAAAATTGTACAAATTATATTCGTGTAATGATTTGACTAATGTTGTTGTCTGCCTTTTTTATAGTTAAATCTTGATTGGTACGTAAGTAACCTGGATCGTAATAGATCTGAAGTTCGTATTGCATTGGGAATGGATGACATTGGGATGGATAATAGTGAAGAATCAAGGACTGAACCATTGAAGAGTGAGCGATCAGATGAGGATACCACCGACACTGCAACGTGGCTAGAAGGTGTTGATGCCATATTGAGGAATACGAATTGTGAGATAGCGTCACTGCATGTCCAAATTGCAAGACTAACGAAGGAGTTAATTGAGCTTCGTGAAATACCAATTTATAATTAAGAAGATGCATTTGGTGTTGATGAAGAAGGAGTTGGAGCAGGTGCTGAAGAGTATGACAATGGAGATGATAAGCAGGGTGTAGGGGACGAAGAACCAGCACGTCCAGATTTAAATGGGATAACATGTGAGCATTCAGCTAATTATATCGAAGTTGATGATGACAAAGACGTTGTTCCTTTAGCGGTTCCTCCTCTGCGCATTGTTGGGGATTTTTCTACCGCCAATGTCAACGTCGACCAGTTGTACAACGCAGTAAGGAATTGGGACAACAAGAAACGAAATAGGTACGTAGGGTTGAAATTGTTGTGTATTGTGATATAGGATATTGTGCAAAATAATGATGTTTTAATATTTGTTCAGAGTTGTCTGTGAAATAATGGGGGCGTTCTTGGACACAAGTTCTATGCAGACTTTATCACCACGTACATATGTGGATAACTTGGTAAGTATTAGGTGTCATTTGTTTTTAATTTTATATGTTATTTATTGTTTATTGAAGGTTGATCGTTGTTGTATTGCTTAGGTGGTGTTATTTGCGTCTACGATGTTTATGCACTACCAAAGAAAGTTGATTGGTGTTGTGAAGAGGCTGCATTTCAATGGCATATACGCGGTACATTTGTATTTAATTCATTTCATAATCCATTTGGAGGTACAAATTATGTGCACTGCATTGATTTATTGAAAATTGTTCGTAGGGCCGTGTAATCGGTGATTATTTGAGACAGAGTAAAAATCAACATGTGTACGACCTTGCTAGTTACACTGCCTGCATGAGGTCTGATATGTTTGGTCTTCGAGACATTCCCAGTGCCGAATTTGTGAGTTAGTGTAGAATGTAATTATAATGTTTTGCAAGTGTTATTTCTTGAACTATTGACAATGTGTTTTTCTTTGTATGTAGTTGTTTATGCCCTTTATCCATCATGACCACTGGTGGTGCTATGCCGTTAAAATCCAAACATTGGAAATATATGTGATCGACTCATTGGGCAAGGGTATTAGAAATAGGAAAAAGATTGACAAATTCGTGGTATGAGAGGTGCTTGTATGTTTTATATTAATTTTGTTGATTTCATAAGAACTACGTTTTTTGATGTTGTTAATGAACTTCTTTGGTAGGGTGAAAATATGACCAAATTCTTCTGCATGTTGTACAATAGAACCGATATTGGTCCTTTGTTCGTCCAACAATCGAAAATCCCTTCCCAACCGAACTTGTAAGTTGTTTAAGTTAGATGTATTAAAATATTTGGAAGTTATATTATTGTTTGTTTTAATTATTGATAAATGTTTGGGTTGTTTTAATTAAGACATGATTGTCAAGTTATCATGTTAAAGGCTATGGAAATTTGGGATGGAGAGGATAGATACAACGGGAAGAGCATGCCGGCACACACGAATGTATATATCAATTTCATTGTTAACACTATTTCATGATTTTGTTAATTATATCTAAACTTATATACCTTTTATAGTTTCAGGAGGAGTTGACTCAAACTAGAAAGAATTACGTGAAGTACTGGATCCTAGACGATGAAAACACTAGAATATTTGATGCGCTAGATGAGTACGGGTTGATGTAGGATTGGATGACAACAGTAGAATGTACTTAGACCCACATTGTAATAAGTTATGACTGTTACACACAATGATGTTACATGTATACGAATTGTTATATGAATGTGATACGATTTATATATGGAATTAACTTCATTTGAAATGTGTATATCACAGATATTTTGTGTGTGAATTGATGATAGGTTATATGTCTATATTAATACGTCATTTTAAGGAACGCAATAGATGTTCACTTGTGCAATGAATATTGGTGATTGTGGTTGGTATGTATTGTGTTGGGAGTGTTGGACATGTAATATTTTGGGGTCCAGTTCCAACGAAATGATCCACTTTTGGTTCCTTGGAGGAAACAGGACCTCTGTAAACGTTTACAAAACCTTGTAAACGTTTACGCGAGAGAAATGGCCAATGTGTACAGAAAGTCCAACACAAGGGACCCCTTTTCATAACACAGAGGACCAAGTCCCATTTCTGTTATTTTTTCATAAGTTGTGTGTCCATGTTGTTGGTGAACTGCGTATGGAGTGTTGGATGTCAAGGTGTTGGCTCAAGGCACTTGGAATTGGTCCATCTTAGCAATTTCACCAAGGTAAGTGTAAAAGGACCTCTGTAAACGTTTACAAGACCTTGTAAACGTTTACGCGAGAGAAATGGCCAATTTGTACAGAAAGTCCAACACAAGGGACCGCTTTTCACAACACAGAGGACCAAGTCCCATTTTTGTGATTTTTTCATAAGTTGTGTGTCCATGTTGTTGGTGAACTGCGTATGGAGTGTTGGATGTCATGGTGTTGGCTCAAGGTAATTGGATTTGGTCCCATTTAATTATTAATATGACGAAATAAGAACTTAATGTTAACAAGAAGGCAACTGACACATACAGACTAATAGTGAATAAATTGTTCAGGTGGTCATAATAGCATGGCTGGATCATCAAGCACTGCAACACAAACTGTCTTGTGGGAGTTCTTTAGCATCCACCTCACAGATGTGGTAAATATGTTCTATTTCATTGTACAATTTGCCTTTTTCTTGTAATGGATCTTGTTGGGAATAGTAGGTAATAGCCAATTTACCAGTGTTGCACATCAATTAAGGCCACCCAACCATCTTTGAATACTTTCATGTGAACCATTTCAGCTCCCCATAGGGGTACATTTCACTAAAGGTTGAAAACAGGGCATGGTAAACGTTTACAGCCCATTGTAAACGTTTACGCGAGAGAAATCTGAAATATGTACAGAAAGTCCAACACAGGAGACCATGTTTCATAACACAGAGGACCACTCAGACATGTTTGACAATTTGCCTTTTTCTTCTAATGGATCTTGTTGGGAATAGATGGTAGACTGAGTTACCAGTGTTGCACGTCAACTTAGGCCACCCAACCATCTTGGAATACTTTCATGTGAACCATTTCAGCTCACCATAGGGGTACATTTCACTAAAGGTTGAAAACAGGGCATGGTAAACGTTTACAGCCCATTGTAAACGTTTACGCGAGAGAAATCTGAAATATGTACAGAAAGTCCAACACAGGGGACCATGTTTCATAACACAGAGGACCACTCACACATGTTTGACAATTTGCCTTTTTCTTGTAATGGATCTTGTTGGGAATAGATGGTAGATTGAGTTACCAGTGTTGCACGTCAACTTAGGCCACCCAACCATCTTGGAACACTTTCATGTCAACCATTTCAGCTCACCATAGGGGTACATTTCACTAAAGGTTGAAAACAGGGCATGGTAAACGTTTACAGCCCATTGTAAATGTTTACGCGAGAGAAATCTGAAATATGTACAGAAAGTCCAACATAGAGGACCATGTTTCATAACACAGAGGACCAATTATATTATGTTTGATTGTTTCGCATAAGTTCCACTGCATGTTAATGGTTTTGGTTCGTAAGGTCACTTTACACTTAAAAGTTAATGTTTAGGGATGACGGGAATGATCCACATTACACGTTTCACTAAAGTAATTCTTTCAAGTAAAATATTTATAAAGGAACTTTATTTCCAAATTTCAATAATGTTACCCATTCATATAACTGTAATACAATGTCAAACAATCGTAGTGCAATGAAACATCTCCCACCAATAACATTACAATTCAAATAACATAACATATCTGTCTATAATAAACCATTACTCAAAATAAATTACAACCACTAAGTAAAAGACAAAATGTCTAAACAATGATTAAACTGTCACTCGTGTTTTATGGTTAAAGTTCCAGTAAAAGGGGTTTTAAGAGCCTTGCTCTTGATCCGCTTTCGCGACCCCCTCCTTACAAATGTCTTGAATCGACCTGTATCAGTCTTCATTGGACTTGGATCACTCTTCGTTGGACTTGGATCACTCTTCATTGGACTTGGACCACTGGACATGCCTCCCGGGAAGAACGAACAATCTTCACGGGGCACACTGTGCCCACCTTCCTGTGGTCTTGTTCGTCTAGCTTTCTCGTAAGCAACCTCCTTCTCCAACTTAAGAACCTCCGTTTTAAGCTCCGCCATTAGATTTTTCTGATGTTCCATCGTATGCATAACACTTTCTTTCAGCTTTCGTTTCAATTCTTGTTTTCCTGACGATGGTTTCTCAACTTTGGTTTTGAGCATTGGTTCCTCATTCATCTCATCATTCATTGCACCCACATCAAAGCTATGATCAACCTGAAATTCAACAGACTATATCATACCACCAACACCTATATGATAACATAAATCAGTCATACAGTAAATATCATACCTCACCACTCTCCAAACCTTGTTTGACAATGTTGTCTCCCAAATTTACATTCATCCAATGCAAAATTCTAGGAGATTTATGTATTTCACCTTTCGGTGGTAAGAATTTCTCACAAAACCATACCTACAAAAATTTGATAATAACAATCAGTACTGAAAAAGAAAATTCAATCCACGTTTCACAACACAATTATAAATTAATTTACTCATATTACCTGCAACATGTAAGTGCATCCACCAATGTAAACATTGCTTGTGCCTTTTCCTTTCTTCAATCCATCTGAAGCCTTGGCCAAACTACGTACCAAGTAACGGTACACTATACGACCCCAACAATAATTACCCAACCCACTTAAATTATCAACAATTTCATACAAAACTTGAAACACTTTTCCAGTACGATTAGGAAATAATAACTCACATATCCCCACTAAAATATACAGACTACAAAAATCAGAAGAAGGAATCTTCTTCTTACGTTTCCTCATCATACATTTATAAACCAAATCCAAATTTTTTGTGTCTTTCCCAACATATTTAACACAAGAACTTCTTTTATAATTTTCTTTTAAGTTCAAGTCCTTACCATTTGTACTCAACCCCAGCCCTAAACAAAAGTCATTCTCAGTCATAGGGACTTGTTTATCTCCGATTACAAAACAACCATTACAGTCAACCCACTTCACAACTAATTCACTCAATATATTCCTAGCCATCCTAACTTTAGGACTCACCTCTAGGAACCAACCAAAAGGAGTCCCACAAATCAATGAGCGTTGCTCCTCTGTCAATTCCTTGGTCAAAGTTGCTATGTACTTGGTGGAAAATGAGTGCCTAACCGTCAACTGCATCAACAACAAATGTTCAAAACCCTAAAAAAACCTAGTGCAAACTTCACAAAAACGGGACAAATCAAAAATAGCCCAAGCATGATGACGCTTACCTTCGTTGAAGAACTCGCCATTTCTGAACCAAGAGATCAAACAACCCACCAAGATGGAAGAAATGAGACACCAACAACAACGACGAACAACAATCGCGAGCAGGGCAACGTTGGCGAACACACGACGACCAAAACGAACAGCACAGACTCGTCAGAGGTGGGCGAAAATGAGATGACGAAAGTGAGGTTACGAGAAATGAGAAGGAAGAAAGCGTATTGGGGTCTGAAATTGCTGAAGGGCAGAAAAGGAAATCAAATTTTCAAATCTGACCCTAGCTTGTGACGTCATTTTTCAAAAAAAAAATTAATTAATTTTCAACCAATGACACGCCGACACGTGGCAGTGTCAAACTAGTGTCAAATTGATGGTGTCAAAATATCGGGACACTTAATTATATTCATTGTGCTCTCACGTTAGTCATGTACAACCCCATGCAACACTCCTACCATTTTTCCTTTTCTCGTTTCCTTACGTCTGCATCTGTGCCACCAATGAACTTCAACCTACACCCACCTAATAGTTTATCCTACATCCAAAACACAAACATGGTCCCTTTCCACGTATCAACGTTCCCCAACCCAATGCTCTTTCCTCCATGCAACCACACCCGAGGTCAACATCCCTTCTCTTCAAAACCGAAATCACTTCCTCAACACAACACCCTGAATATTACCTTTGAACACTCCTCACCCGTACAACACCACTCACCAAGGTTCTACTTTGCATCCCAAGACACTTACTATCTTCCCATCTTTTCTTTACTCACTAACTCACATTCCTTTACCCCCATAAGTCTCACACACCCTCAAACCCTCCATATCATCCTAACCTTACTTTCCCTGAATTCCACAACAAAGAAAGAAACTTAGACACTCCTCTAAATCTCCAAGGGTCACTCTCGATGTGGAGAGTGTTGTAGGATGGGTTCATCAATGAAACCACCCAAACGAGAAACATGTAAAACCCAAATCTCCCTCAACAATCATTCATACGAACAACAACATGCAACCCTATATCTACAAGATAAATTAAGGTACTCCCCTTACCTAGACTCCAAAATTTTTTTGACGCTTAACCTTCTCCTTTGTTAGCTACTCCGTCTCTCATCGTTTCACAAGATGGATAGGCTTCCTTTGCTCACGGCTCTTTTGCAGGTTTTCTCCAACGAGTGTTTGCTTTTTAAAACCCTGAATATCCCCCCAAATAATCTTTTATATCTCTCTTATCTATTCAGAATAATACGGTTAAGATTTTCTTTATCTTTTGTATCAACAATCACGTTCTCTAGTTTTGAGCTACTGCTGGGTCTCCCTTGCAGCGTTTTTCTTTTCGACTTTGAAACTAAAAAGGAAATGATGACCTTTTATTTTCTCCCCTTGAAGCCTACCACGAAGAACTCACGCTCATGCAAAAATATTTACGTACGTAACACTACTCACGTCTTGCTTTGTATCCACATGAGAGTTTCCCATCTTCTCTCTTCATTCATTGACCACACCAATTAATTGGGTCCCATAATCACTTAACTTTCTCCCTTAATTGCAAAAAGAAAAGAAGATACCACTTTAAAGGTACCTTTCCTGGAGTCTGTGCAACGTGCAAGAATGAAATAAACTTTTCTCTTTCACCATTCAATACACCACGAGTCTACCGATTTTAGAATCAACACATACTAAAAAGACATAACCCTTCCTTTAGGCCGTAGCAAAGCTCTAAGAGAGTCCCTTCCAATGCACACAACATGCACCACTTAACCAAAGCATTTTCATTAAAATAAAATTACCAACATTAAGTTATAAATTTTACTTTAACAAATTCTGAAAATTTTAATAATGAAACCAAACGTAATTAAATTTCTATTCACTCACCATAATTTCATCACTCAATAACACACCACAAATTATCAAGTAATATGATAAATCACACTAATAAATAAAATACTAAAATAATTAAATATTTTATTTATTATAGGTCTTACAATGAAACTCAAGAAAATCTTGACAGGAAGTTGGGTATCAAGAACTATGCAAATAATCAATTAATCTAGGGTAACTAGAGGTTATTCGCTGATGTGAATAGTACTAACAACCCGAAGTGGAGGAAACTAATTTAGACGAGTCTTAAAAGAATTGAGAGCATTTAGGAATACTAGGAGTGGTAAATAATACTACGCAATCAGGAGTGAGTTAAACTCAATTATACTTCATTGAATATCTAATGGAACCATTTAAGTTAATTTAGAGAAAAACTGGACATAGCCCTAACAAGTGAATCAGTATTAAACATCTTGTGTGTTTTCATCTATTGGTAGCCAATGTAGTTGTTAAACTTTCTAAAGCTCTAACGTGCTTTACACATGTCTATTGTCTACTCTCCAACTTGGATGTTTAAAGTTGGTTAAGTAAATCATTTGACTAAGACAACATTTACTAATTGAATGAAAGTATCCTACAAGTATAATGTACATCATGATTAGATCGTGAGTTGTGAAAAGTTTGAAAACACTATTCAACTTCCTATCCTTCTTGTGTTTTCCCGCACTTTCAAAGATGAAAGACGCAATTGTGGTGTTAGAAGAAAGACTCGCCAAATTAAATCGCGTTTTTCTTTTTTTTCTTCATTGCTCTTGAAAACATGAAGACGCCTCCACTCAGACCTCTTCATCTGCCTTTTCCAATTTTAATTTCCCTTTTCACCTTCTTTCGGAATCAAGGTTCTTTCTCTCTTGATTTTGTTGTCTGGTTTAGTAATAAAAATGCTTTTTTTTATGTTGTTCAATTTGAGTTGGGTTTTGAGTTTAATGGATGATGATGGATTTTCTTGGTGGATGGTTTTATTTCCAATGTTCATGAGAGTAAATTGAGTTATGATGGGGACACCAACTTTAAAGTGATAAATTATTGTGTTTGTTTTTACTGTAAGGACCTAATTTCAAAATTAGTTTAGATACCAACTGAATAATTTAATCAAAAATTAACTCAGAGAAGTAATAATAAGAAACAAATAATCATTGTAGAAAAGATTAAAGTATTTAAGGAAATCCATCCATTTCAACTTGTGGTCCTCATGCATTTCAAAATCAAAATTTTCAGTTTCTAGATATTTCATGTATATAAACTAGTGTCAGATAAAGAATATATATTACAGATGTTTCAGTAGAAAATGTACAAGGCTACCACTAACTATGATTTGAATAAAGTAGATATAGACCTTACTAAACACAAACAAAGAACCTTTTTCAAAGATTTGAACCTGTGACCTTTATTTTATTTAGGTCACAAGGTAGCAACCTCATAGTTGTGCTAAGATTCATTTTCAATTTAATGTATAAACAAAAGAAAGTATTCAAAACAACATTGATAAATTCACAGGGAAAAGACATCATTATGACATCTACTAAACTGATATGTGCAAACTATTGACTTTTTTGTATTTAGCACCATTTGAATTTACGAATTCAGTCTTGATATCTCTATGTCAACACCCAATTTCGCTCGGGTAGTGAAAAATGCGTTTTATTGTTTTTTTTATTTATTTATTTATTGTTTTCTTTTTTTTTATATTTATTTATTATTATTTTATTTTTGTTTTTTTTACTTTATCGTTTTATTCTATTCAGATCTTGGTTTTTAATTCAATTTCTATTTTCATTTTGTTAGAGTTAATTAAATTAAATAATTGAAAAAAAATTTTAAGAGAAAGCTAAATAAAATTGAGATAAGAGAAAGCTAAATAAAATTGAGATAACAAGTATGTGTAATAGAAAATTAAAAAAAATAAAATTAAAAAATAAAAAAGAGACGTGGGGAGTGTGAGATGCGTGTTGGACTGTAGGGGGACAAGGGAATTTTTGTTAGAGGGGATGGGGAAAAACGGTTAGAAGAGGATTGGAAATCTAGAAGGAGAATCGGAGACTACGGGGGAAATCGATTTTTTTTTTCACAGGGAGGATCAAGAAAAGAATCATCCATTCTGGAGAGAAAAAAAGGTCATTGGAAGTGCAGACTTGACCAAGACAAGCACAGGGCTCCGAGAGGTAAGCCATTTCTTCACTCGTCCATATTGCCATAAACACCGGAGTATGTACGCTTGCTGTTATATGTTTTATATTTGCTTTGGGTTATTGCTCTGCCGATGTATGAATCCCCCACTCTTCATTCTCAATGACCGCTGAACATCATCATCACGCTCCTTACATCCACTTCTACGGTCCCATAACGATATGTCCCTCGCACCTCTGCCTACCTCCAATCATCAACAATGAACTTGAATCACTAAACTCGATTTCCACCAGAAAACACAAACACTATCAATCCGGTCTCACATACATCTTCAGCCCCACCCTGCCGTCTCATCTCGGGTCCTAATAGTATCATCCTCATCCTCCTTGTTGCCCCTGTTCCTCATCCCCTGCTAAGAAAATTACATCAAATTGTGAACCCATTTCTCTCAATTATCCAACCCCGGTCACCCCTATCGCCATTAAAATCAAACCAAGAAACGCACACAGAAATCACAGACAAGCTATCAACATCAGCTCTCCCTTTAATTCTGCCCCAGATGAGACAAACAAAAACAAAACACACCAAAACAAATTATCAGGTACCCTTGCCCCTCATTTGGTTTCGAGTTCATTTGTGACCCATCACCAACAGCCAACATCAAATTCAATGCCTTTTACTTCCATTTCTTAAATCTATCTTCATCAATTTCGCAACCATAAGCCACCTTCCTTCAAACCAATTTCTCTCACAAAGGGAAACTATATCCAAACCGGGAACTCGTCCAAGGTCGTGAGAAGACAACCGGCGGCTTTGGATTGGCAGCAGTACCTCTTAGGGCGGGGACGCCACGGTCGACGAAGGTGGTGGCGCGGCGGTGGCTGGTGACGGCGATGGTGCAGTGGCCAGTCGAGGGCGAGAGTGACGGAGAGAGGCGAGATCGTCTTGTATCTCGCGCGAGAGTGTAGGGAGAGGACGGTGACGCTGTGGCCGGCCTTGGTTCCGGCGGCGTCTGCCGTCGCCGGTGGTGGTTTGAACGGAGCCAGATGGATGTGGAGGCTGATCGGGATGTGGTAGTGTACGACTTCAACTTCATACTGGTTTGAAAGAAGGGAGATAGTCCCTGACTGCTTGGGACGTGAGAGTGGAAAGTGAGGGGAAAGGGTTTGACCCCTTTTGGTTTCTAGGTCAAGAAACAACCTTGGGCTAGGGTGCCTGGCAAATCCTTTCTGCCGCACCCCCTTTGCTTCTCTTCACAACCCCATTTTCTTTTTGGGCCTAAACTTGATTCAGTTTTAAGGTTAAAATTCCTTTGCGCACCACCCTTTTTCCTTTCCATTACTTCCTTCCTTTTGGGCTTTGACCCAACCCAGTTTTAACTTTAATTTTCCTTGGCGCAGCCCCTGTTTTCCCATTTTTCACCCCTGGATACTTGGGCTCAGGCCCAATCAGTGTTAAAAATGTTTTAGACACCCCATCTCATATCTAAGTACCACCGCACCTTTTATTTTATTTTATCTTTACTCTTAATTTTTATTTAATAATTTACTTATTTTATTTGATCCATTTTTATGTAAATATTAAAAGTCACAAAAAAAATCAAAAATATTTTGAAAAGGTTTAAACACACGTGCGACCGCTCGCGTAGGCCTTGTGTTAAAAACATTTTCCTTTTCTTTTACAAAAATTAAAAAATCAAATAAAAATATTTTGAAAAGGTTTAAGCACACGTGCGACCGCTCGCGTAGACCTTGTGCTAAAAACCTTTTCCTTTTTTATACAAAATTAAAAAATCAAATAAAAATATTTTGAAAAGGTTTAAGCACACGTGCGACCGCTCGCGTAGGCCTTGTGCTAAAAACCTTTTCCTTTTTTATACAAAATTAAAAAATCAAATAAAAATATTTTGAAAAGGTTTAAGCACACGTGCGACCGCTCGCGTAGGCCTTGTGCTGAAAATCTTTTCCTTTTTTATACAAAATTAAAAAAATCAAATAAAAATATTTTGAAAAGGTTTAAGCACACGTGCGACCGCTCGCGTAGGCCTTGTGCTGAAAATCTTTTCCTTTTTTATACAAAATTAAAAAGTCAAATAAAAATATTTTGAAAAGGTTTAAGCACACGTGCGACCACTCGCGTAGGCCTTGTGCTAAAAACCTTTTCTCTTCTATATGAAAATACCAAAAAATATAAAATCTTCAAAAACTAAAAACATCTTCAAACAACAAACAAATTTTCAGAAAGAACTACGTAACCCTGATTTCTCATTTTGAGAATACGTAGGAGCAAGGTCAATCCTTGTCGGGCCCAAAAACCAAAAAATATATTTTGTTTTGATTTTTTTTAAGGGAAATTAAATATTTTGCAAACCACACTTTATTCGCGTATTTAATTAAAGGTACTGCCTTAGGGCAGGCGTTGTGGGGTGCTAACACCTTCCCCACACGTAACTGACTCCCGAACCCAATCTTTGGTTTTCGTGGACCGTGTCTTTTCTTTATGGTTTTTTTCCATAGTTTTCCATAATAAACTATGGTGGCGACTCCAAATCTCTTTTTCTAAAAAACGTTTTCCTTTTTTGGATCGTCGTCCCGTCGCGATTTTTCGGTTGCGACACTCTAGATACAATCTTCTCTCGAATGAAATGACAATCAATTTCAATGTGTTTGGTCCTCTCATGAAAGATAGGATTAGAACTAATATGAAGAGCATCCTGATTGTCACATATAAGCGTCATTTGTGTGACATCTCCAAATTGTAACTCTCTAAGCAATTGCTTAAGCCAAACAAGTTCAGAAGTGGCTGAAGCCATAGCTCTATATTCTGCTTCTACACTAGATCTTGCCACAACACTCTGTTTCTTGCTTTTCCAAGAGATCAAGTTACCACCAATGGAAACACAATATTTGGATGTAGATCTTCTATCAGAAGGAGATCCTGCCCAATCAGCATCAGAATAACAAACCACTCTTGTATGGTTACTAGAACCATATAACAACCCTTTTCCAGGAGATACTTTAATGTACTTTAATATACGAATAACTGCATTCCAATGATCTTCACATGGGGAATTAAGGAATTGGCTTACCACACTAACTGCAAAGGAAATATTAGGACGAGTAACTGTAAGATAATTCAATTTTCCAACTAGTCTTCTATATTTCTCAGGATCTGACATAGGCTTCCCTTGTTTTGGTAGAAGTTTAGTATTAGGATCCATGGGTGTGTCCGCAGGTTTTGAATTCATCAACCCAGTTTCCTCCAAAATATCTAGTGCATATTTCCTTTGAGATATAACAATACCATCATTGGATTGTGCCACCTCAATACCCAAGAAATATCTAAGTTTGCCAAGATCTTTAGTCTGAAAATGGTTGCAAAGATGTTGTTTCATTTGAGAGATGTCATGACTATCACTGCCTGTAAGAACAATGTCATCAACATATACTATCAAGTATACAAATCCAACACTTGAGTGACGGTAAAAGACTGAATGATCTGCCTCACATCGAGTCATACCAAATTGTTGAACAACATCATAAATTTTCCAAACCAGGCCCTAGGAGATTGTTTTAGGCCATATAAGGATTTGCGAAGACGACATACCAACCCAGAAGACTCCCCCTGAGCAACAAATCCTGGAGGTTGCTCCATATAAATCTCTTCTTGCAAATCTCTGTTAAGGAATGCATTTTTGATATCCAATTGATAAAGAGGCCATTGTTGAAGAGTCGCCATGGCTATAAATAAACGAATAGATGCCATCTTTGCCACTGGAGGAAAAGTATCACCATAATCCAAACCAAAAATTTGAGTGTAACCTTTGGCCACAATACGAGCTTTGAGGCGATCAATAGTTCCATCAGGACCAACTTTGATAGCAAAAAACCCACCTGCAACCAACAACAGATTTCCCATATGGTAATGGGACAAGCTTCCAAGTTCCATTATGCTAAAGAGCACTTAGTTCATCTAGCACGGCCTGACGCCAACCAGGATAGGCTAAGGCATCATTAATAGATTTTGGGATTGTCACAGAAGAAATAGAAGAAAGACAGGTATAAAAAGGTGAAGACAGTCTATGATAACTTAAAGCAAGATAATGTGGAGAGGGATTACGGGTAGAACGTATACCTTTTCGAAGGGCAATTGGAAGGGTAGACTCAGTTGTTGGAGCCAGAGGAGACAAGGTAGTTGACACTTCAATTGAGTCACTTGGTGGTTGTTGAGAAACATCTGGTGAACTAGGCACAATTGGAGGATCACAAACAACAGGAATATTGATAGTATTAGAAGGAGACATATAAGAAGAAGAATGATCATTAAAATAAAAGGAAGACTCATTGAAGGTGACATCTGTAGATATAAAATAACGATCAAGAGAAGGAGAAAACACTTGTATCCTTTCTTTGATTTAGTAAAGCCTAAAAAAACACATTTGTGTGATCGAGGAGCTAACTTATCAAGACCAGGACCAAAATTATGAACAAAACATGTGGACCCAAAAACTTTTAGAGGTAATGGGTGAAGAGGTTCATGAGGAAATAAAATAGAATGAGGTATTTTATTTTCTAAAATAGAAGAGGGCATGCAATTAATGAGATAACATGCAGTAAGAACAACGCATCACCCCAAAAATATTGAGGAATGTTAAAAGAGTACGAGTTGTTTCAATAAGATGTCTATTTTTACGCTCAGCCACCCCATTTTGTTGAGGTGTATAAGCACATGAAGTTTGGTGAAGGATACCATGAGAAGCCATAAATTGTTGAAAAGAATGGAAAAGATATTCATGACCATTATCACTACGCAAAATTTGAATAGAAACACCAAACTGAGTTTTAATTTCATTATAAAAAGTTTGAAAATGATACAATAACTCATAACAATTTTTCATTAAAAACAACCTAGTACATCTAGAATAATCATCAATAAAGGTAACAAAGTATTGAAAACCTAAATTAGACTTAAACGACTAGGTCCCTAAATGTCAGAATGAACTAAGGCAAAAGGAGACGAAGCACGTTGTGAGACACTACGAGGAAAGGAACTACGAATATGTTTCCCTAATTGACACGACTCACAAACCAAATTGGACAACTTTGATAAGCTAGGAACAAGCTGTTGTAGTTTGGCAAGACTGGGATGACCTAACTGAGCATGAAGAAGAGATGGAGACTCCATAACTACACCAATATGTGTAGTGAGGCGAAGATGATAAAGACCATGAGATTCACATCCACTGCCAATCACCTGTCTCGAACTCCGGTCCTGTAAACAAACAAAATATTTGTTAAAAGAAATATCACAATCAAGAGAACGAGTTAGACGACTGATAGATAATAGGTTAAAAGGAGACCCAGGGACATAAAGAACATTATGAATGGATAAAAAAGGAAAATTTTTAACAGTCCCAACACCATGAGCTAAAACTCTAGACCCATCAGCCATTGTAACAGAGGGTAAAGGATTTGGAGAGGACAAAGAGGAAAACAAAGATTTGTTACCAGTAATGTGATCTGTGGCTCCCGAGTCAAGAACCCAAGAGTCAAAAGAAGAAGATGGACTCAGACCAATGAAAGATGTACCTATGTGTGCTACAGATGCAGTGGAACTAGAAGGTTGTTGATCCTTATACCATTTGAGAAATTTACTGAAAATAACAGAGTCATCACTGATATTAGATGAAGGAGGATCCCCAGTAGGTGATTGTGACGAAAAAGTAGTCTGAACAATTGCAGCAGATTTAGGAGGGTGACCATGTAATGCATAACACCTGTCCATCGTGTGGCCTACCTTGCCACAATGGTTACACTTGAGACGTCTTTTTCCTGGTTTGTGAGAGTGATTGTTGTCATGATGTTGAGATGCCAACGTAGAGGAAACATATGTATCATTGATGGGTCTACTAGGTACACGCAAAAGAGTGGAACAAGTAGAAGTTAAAGTTGAGACGTCCTTTTCCTGGTTTGTGAGAGTGATTGTTGTCATGACGTTGAGATGCCAACGTAGAGGAAACATATGTATCATTGATGGGTCTACTAGGTACACGCAAAAGAGTGGAACAAGTAGAAGTCAAAGTGGGAATAACAGGTGAACCCAAAATCTGATAACGAACATGAGAATACTCATCAGCAAGGCTGTGCAATGCTAGCAGCATGAAGAACTTTGACCGTTGCTCTATTTTCTTGACAGGAGTAGAATCAAGAGGCAATAATTCATTAAACTCATGAAAAAGAGCATGAATTTTACCCATATAATCAGTCATAGAGTCCTGACGTCGAGGAGTAAGAACATTGAGAAGATCATGACAAACACCATAAAGGCGTTGAGTATCATTGGTGTATAATAATTTAGCATGTTCCTAGATTTCAAAACATATTTCGTAGGAACGAAATATTTGTTTCAAAGAGGAATGAAGGATACCCTTGAGAACAATGCATAACTGAGCATCAACTTTCAACCAATGGGTAATTGCAGCGAAATCAATAGTTGTCACATTCTGAGTAATATGATCAAGATACCCTTGACTCTTAAGCCAGAGTTTAACGTCTGATGCCCAAGTCGCATAATTAGTACCATCTAACTTATCAATAGATAAATGCACATTGACATAGTTAGCATATATGGACGGGTTAGAAGCCATGAACAAGCAAGACAGTACAAAACCTAGAACTCAAAAGAGGCCCAATCAACACAGCCAGGTCATGGTGAGCCCAATGAAGGTGGTCGGCGATGGAGACAACGACACTAACGTCGGCGACAACAACTTCTAACAACGACGGCGGTTGTAGTGGCCAGGACCAACGAAAGAAAAAACCTTATGCTCTAAATATCATGTTGAATATAGTAAAAAACTATATTTGAGATTAATCTCCTTTGTGTTAAATACACACATAAGATTCTCTATTTAAAATAGAAGAAATATGGACTAAGCCTAAGATACAAATAAGAAATAATAACAAACTAACTAAAAGATAAAAGATAAATATAAAATAAAGATAATATATCTAACAAAATAAATAAATAAATAAATAAATATATATATATATATATATATATATATATATATATATATATATATATATATATATATATATATATATATATATATATATATATATATATATATATATATATATATATATATATATATATATATATATATATATATATATATATATATATATATATATATATATATATATATATATATATATATATATATATGTGTGTGTGTGTGTGGTGGGGTGTAATAAAAACATTCAGACTCAACCTTCCAAAGTCCGGAAATTTTGAACCGTCTAAGGATGGATTTTGGATCCACGGACTAATATCAATAGAAAAAGACAAATTATTTATTTTATAGGTTTAAATAAAAAAAATGTAGTTAAGGAATGTAAAAATATTTTAATGATTTTATTTAATTTATAATATAATATTTTGTATTTGTAATGGAGAAATTTAATTTATAAAATAAACTAATAATAATATTAAATGTATATTTTATTTTTTCAAGAACAATAAATATTAAAAAATATATAATAAAGAACTTTGAACTTAAATATTGATATATTTTTAATTTAAAAATAAAAGAACAAGGATGACCCTCTTTGACTGGTTAATAACCTTCATTATAACAACTAAATAGGAAAAACTATAACTGAATTGAAGCACCTATTTGAGTTGGTACATTCCAACTCATTTTATTAATTATCTTAAAATAAAGATTACTGTTAACAATTTCAAAATTTGAAATTACAAGTCCAATTGTATTTCATTTTGCAATATATTATGTTCAGTACGTATATTTTAATAATATAAAATAGATAATTAGTTGTATATATTAACTATAACTACGTAATTTATTATAGAGTCAAGTGATAATTTAATTAATATTTATGAAACGGTAAGTTATATGATAAAACGGAAAGATTAGCATAACTAATAAATATTTAATATTATCTTTATCTTTTACTGTATATTTTTTACTTTACAAAAATAAATTGATATCATCTTTTTAATTTAATAATATTAATTATTTTAACGAGTCAAATAAGTTAATATTTAAGTGGTTGTTAGCCAAAAATATTATTTAACAAATTCAAAAAAATTAATGATTATTAGATAAAAAATTATATTTATTTATTTTTCAAGTTTAAAAATTAAAATATATCAAAGTTTGAAAAATGAATAAATTTTAATTTGGTTGGTATCAAAGTTCATGATTCAAAACATATATATTTAATTCTAAATATGACAAGTTTATGTTTATATATTAAATATTTATAAATGATTTATTTTTAACTGATAATTTTTTTTAACGAATAATTTAGATGAATATTTTAAGTAAAAAGATAATAAAAAACGCACTAATGATTTTTAAAGATAAATTTTTATTTACTCATTACTATAACTCATTAAAATTTCAATTTCTTTAGTACACGATATTTACGGTATTGTTTTTAGTATTATTTTATGATCAATATGAATATTTTAATTGCATAAAATGATATAACAAGCTTTTTCTTTTTGAAAAGTTATTAGATAATTATACTATAAATTAAGAGAAGAGTGAAAGTTGAATTGTCAGTTACACGCAATTTAGTGCTTTCTTTACTTCCTGTGATCTCGTCATGACTGCAATACTGGCCTTCATGGTTTCAACAGCATCATCAATAGGACAAAACTATCGTTACAGATAATTGACTATACTAACCCCACTTCTAAGAACATGAACCTGGAATTTATTACTCTCATTAAGATAATTTTTTCATATGTATTCAGCAAAACTATCAGTCTTATAATAAACAAATTATCATTAAGCATAAAAAATAAATGATTTGGTGATTTCTTACATTTATTTCTTCTTACTTTCAGTAAAAGGTGAATAAGACATTTATTCATAAAACCGTAATTTAAGAGTGTCCAATATTTCATCTTTAAAGTTAATTTAATATTTTTATTGAAATATATAATTAAAGGATGTATGAAAAAAAATTCTGAATTGGTCCTACCCTTAAAATAATTCTGAAATGTAAATTTTTGTCTTATTGGTTAGTTATTGGAAAAAGATAGTTCACAGCTACTACTCTCTCAGAGCTAATTATTTCTGTTTGATAAAAAATATTAAATTAAAATATTTATTACAATAATTAATAAAAGTAGTTATAAAATGCTGATATAGAATGAGACCGTTCTGAGCATACATAACCATCATAAGTTTATAAAACTAATTTTCCAGCTTTTACTGGTAATACAAATGATCCAATTTGACTCACTAAATTAAATGAAAAGGAAAAAATGATTTCAATCTGATACTTTTTGATGATCTAATAAGTTATTTTAGTTGTCCCACACTAAATCCAGGTTATTTTACAGGCAAACGGCATAAAAAAAAAAAAATCATGATGTATATATATATAACTGTAATGCATTTTACGTCTGTCAGTCTTTAACTACTACGAATATTATCATGAAAATGATAACTTGTTTTGACACTATTCATCCTTGATAGATAAAAATCATACTTATAAATAATTTATAATTATTTTTACTTTATTATAAAGACCACTTATTCGAAAATAGTTTAACTCAATGTCTGATCTTAATTATACTCTTTTATCAAAAGGACATTTTAAGAAAATATTAAAACATTAGTAAAATTTAATATAGTTAACTGATTTTCTTGAAGTGATTGTATTTATAAATAAGAATAAGTTAGTAATAAATATGATAACTAATATAATCAGAAAATAACCAATGAAATTGAAAGGTAAAAAGTTTAAAGTTAATGGAAACGTAATATGCAATTTCTAATCTAATGACATGTCATTCATGTGTTTCTAAACATTTGTCCAAAGCCATCTCCAAGCACAGAATTCTGTAACAAACTCATCATTTCATTTTCCTTTCTTGTTCATAAACACTACAGAAAATGAATAAAAAAACAACTTTTTTTTTTTCAGTTGGTTATCTAGAGTGGAAGGTGAACAGTCACAAAAACAACAAATCTGAGCCCTTGGATACTGTTATCAAAACTGACACGTGTCTCATGAATCTCCTTTGTTTACACTTGATTTTATAATAAGAACCTAGGACTCCAACCCTTTCTTCACAGACACAAACACAGAGAGTTGAGACCATATTTCTCGTACACACAATCACAAAACCTCTCTCATTCCTTCTCTCAGATTTTGCATGGAGTTTAGTCCAAGCTTCCCTGAGAAAATTCACTACCTTTCTGGGATGTTCCCTGAAATCAAAACAGAGATTCCTGTGTCAGAAGAGAACAGCAGCTTCATGTACCAAAACAATTTCAACCATTTTCAGCAGCACCATCCCATGAACGAGTCAAACCATGGCCACCCTGAAAGTTTTTTCACAGAGGGTTCTTCCTCCATCATTACCCCATTATTCTCTTTGTCCTCAGCAGCCCCTTCTTCAGGTGGCTCATCTTCCTACAAATCCACTTACCCCAATGAGTCCATGAAGGGAGGGTATGCCAACCCCTACTACCCCATGGCCTATGCACCAAACAACACTAATGCTCAATCCATGCATGGTCACCCCAACAAGGTCATCTGGGACTTTTCCCAGAAAGCTCCCCTTCACTCTGGCCCAAGTGCAACTTCAGATCCTCAGGTGGGTACTTCTCTCTGTCACCATCATTTGCGTTCATGAGTCATTTGGAACTGGAAATGTTAATGCTAACAAACCTGTGGTTGCTTTTAACATGAAGCAGGTGCAGAGGAAGAGTAATGCCCAAATTCAGCAGAGGATGACAAACATCATCAAGGGGCAGTGGAGTGCTGAAGAGGACAGGTATATACCAAATTGTCTCTCTCTCACTCTCTTAATTATCTTTCTCTGTCTGTTATTAAATTCTTTGCAGTTTCATATGAGGCTTTTAATGAAAATTTTCCTCATTGATTTAGGTCCTGTCTTTAGTGAGGTTTGTTAGTGTTTTATTGTCCCTAATTCATCTGCTTGGACAAATGGTGAACGCTTTATGTGGTTTTGTAGCGTCCTTGTCCAATTGGTCAAACGCTTCGGGATCAAAAAATGGTCGCACATCGCCAGGTTGCTCAATGGCAGGGTTGGGAAACAGTGCAGAGAGAGGTGGCACAATCATCTCCGGCCAAACATTAGGGTTACTTTGTTTACTTTCTCTCTCTCTCTCTTACACATTCATAGTTACCAGCAATATTTCATCCTATATATTTGCGTAATGCATCATATGGTTCATCTAAATAATCATTGAATATTTTATAGAATTTAATGGTGTCATCTACAAAATACTTAATGAACCCAATTTTTTTCTATTTTAAATATAAACTTTTCCATGTAAGTGGAGATTAATTCGAATAAAATGATTATAAAAATATAATATTTTGTACTTTTTTTTAAAAAATAAAAAGTAAAAAAAAAATAGTGTCTAATGAATTAAAAAATTTAGATAGGTGAAAAACTATTTTCGAATATTAGTGTGGTAATTGTTACATCAGTAACCAAAGTTAAACAAGAAGCTTTTACCTAGTCATGTGGAGAGTTCATTTCTCAAATTTTTGTTAGGATCTTCAACTTCCCTTAAATTATAATGCTTTATATATTAATTAAATTCATAAACGGATTGAATTATTGTATTATATAATTTTATTACAACATAAGACATTTTCAACTGACACTAGGGGTTTTATTAGGCATGTTTGTATAGTTGAGGAATATATATGAGATAACATTCCTTTCTATCTACTTTCTTTTTCATTTACAACCAATTCCCCGAAATCTATGAGCATTTAGGGGCATTTGTTTGTACTTTTGTTTGTACTTTTTTCGGAGTTTCAAATTCACGAAAATACATTTAAAAGTTTTTTAACATTCAGAATGTTTTTCCCCTCAAACATATTATTTTAATTTGCAAATTAAAGTAGATTTTTTAAATTATATATTACTAAAGTATATTATGAAAAACGTATCTTAAATTGCTGTAAAATAAACATCTTAAATCGCAAAGCTAAACACATTAAAATAAATATTTCTATTTTAAAATTAGATAATAATATTTAATGGCTAATACTTTTTTTCTTCAAATTAATAATAAATTTTTAATTAGGCACTGCGTGTCTTTTTATAGTCTTTATTAAAAATAAAATTATATAATTTCTCTTTGACAGATAAAGTATGATTATGTATTACATATTTTTTTTCTATTTTAAAAGTTAAAAATAGTTACAAACTTTGCTACCATTTCTTTTATACTAACTTGATTTGTAGGACTTTATTACTCCTTCTTTAAAATTAATTTGATTCTAAATTATATATTTATAAGATTTGAAATACAATAACAACCCTTTTCTTTTTCTAGTATTTTTTTTTACTGTACCTTATTTCAAATATAAAACCCTTTTAGCTATCTGCATTATCTAAAGTAGGAGTGTCCAAAGTCAGCTAACCTTGTTCTTATATGGATTGAGTTAGAAAATAAATTAACTCCATTTGATTATTATTGGTTGATTCTATCTTCTGACTCGAATCATTAAGTGTGAATTAAGTGTTTCCAATCCAATTTAATTCATATTTTAAAAAGTTTAACTTTTTCAATCTAATCCAGCTCAAATCTATAGTGAATTATGTTGACTCACATGTTAGAACTCCTTTTTATTTCTCTAATTCAAATAAAATAAAATGAAAATTTTGGAGAAATAAATTGTATAACAAATTGCACTTGGTACTTGTTAAAATTTAATTTATTTTAGTGACATAATTTGGCAACATATGTTATTTATGTAGCAGTAACATTAATCCTTTTAATAAGAGAATTAATATTAGCTTTTTCTAAAAACTATAATTAATGTGAAATGAATATATAACAATGTTTATCATAATTTTTTTATGACATGAGAAACATATGATAGATTAGTTTTTATTTTAAGTTTTTAAAAAATGTATTTAGTTTATCATCTATTTAAATGCATTTTAATTGATTTTTTTAAGATTTAATAATATAATTAATATGTTAACAAATTTAGTATTAAACTTTATAAATGTATCTGTGACTTGAAATTGGCCTCTCCTTGTTCGTCCCATATGAGTTTCGAAATGTCACCTATTTTTTCTTGTTTCTTGCATATAACATAACAAAATGTCAGACTAAACATTATACATACATACATATATATATATATATATATATATATATATATATATATATATATATATATATATATATATATATATATATAAAATTTACTTTTTGTTTATATCTTTCTCTTGTTTTCATTACATAATTTATAGCATTTATTGAAGCAAAATGTTACATGAATAACTTTAATTAACACGCCTATTCAATACCTAGAAAGAAAATATTTTTAGTTTTTTTATTTAATTATTTTATATTTTAAAATAAAAATATAACTTTACAAGTGCTAAGTGTAGAGTGAAAATTGAAGTCTTTATTTCATTCTTTATTGAATTTCCCTTTATCTTGTTATCTCTCTTTGCTTTCTACACCTATAATACACTCAACCAGAAGACGATTATGTCCATTGTGACTTATTATAATAGGAAAAAGATTATTTACACCTATAATTAATATTACAATCTATCAGAGTAAAATGATTATAACAAAAATAAAATTTTTGTATTTAAAAAGAAAAAGAAAAATAAATAATAGTAAATGATAATATTAAATAAGTGTTAAAATTTGTTGGGCGTGGATTACAATAAGAGGGGCAAAGCACTCATGCATTACCAAGTTCAGTACATGATGTATATGCGTATATATTATTTGAAGCAGAGTTGAAGTTGAGATCTTGCACAGTATGTAGGACTTATCTAACTTCACATATCCACGTATTATTGTTGTGTACCAATGCAGAAGGAGTCATGGAGCGTAGAGGAGGACAAAATCCTGATCGAAGCTCACAAGGAACTCGGGAACAAATGGGCAGAGATTGCAAGGAGAATGCCGGGAAGGACCGAAAACACCATCAAGAACCACTGGAACGCCACCAAGCGTCGCCAGAAGGCCAAGAGGCAGAGGAACAAGCGCAGGAGCTCCAAGGGTTCACCCACGCTACTCGAGAGCTACATAAGGAAAGTCACTGCGGCGGAAGAATCTGAGAAGGAGTTGAAGAACTCCATGAGCAAGATGAACCTGAATGACACCACCAAAACGGGTCTCTTTCGGGTTCGGTACGAGAGCTCCGAAGGTGACTTCAGCTCCGAGGAGGAGGAGCTTGGCTGGACCCTGCAGCACCACGTGCCATGTGGTGGTGATGGTGGTTATGTGCCAGTGATGGTGAACGCTGGGGAAGAGAACGCCATTGATTACGAGGTTGCCATGCAGATGGTTCCAGAGGTCCAGATGAGGAAGGAGATGGATCTCATGGAGATGATCTATAGAAAAGGTTAAGGTGCAGTGCTCGTGGTTTTCCCTTTCATCACATCGTGTTCCTTGTTTCTTCTGTTTGTTTTTTCTTTACTTTATCTTCAGACATCATTGAAACTGTGGGTTTTATGTTCGGTTGGGTTTGGTTGCATGCCGTGGATATTTTTGTTCTATTGTTTTGTCTTGTGTTTTTCGGTTCGAATGTGATCTTGATGCGGCATTTGTTCTGCTTATGTTTCGGCTGTAACTAAATCTTGCATGTTTTGGGTTTGCCTGGATAACTGGTAGACTGCCCTATTTATTATGACCAGTATCTTATTTAATAATTTATGTCATGCTCATTTCTTTGTGTTCATTTCAACTGTTCAACCCATATTTTATGATGAAAAATAAAAATGAAATCAAGAAGGTAAATAAGGGTTAATACCAATTTCTTTTTTTGTTTTTATAAATTGATTTTTAAAATGAGTTTATATTGTTTAGTAATTTTTTTTAGTGTTTCTTGGATTTTCATATTGTTCAACATATTCAAATTCAGTTACTGCTTTATGTCTCTACCCTCTTCCATCAAGATGAAAGTAATTGAAGGGAGGAAACTATTTTCTTCAAATCCACCAAAAATTACTTTCCCCAAATTTAACAAAAAGGGAAACAATCTCGCTTCTTTTCAACATTTTCTAATTTAAAAAACTATTTTCATTTTTCTTCTTTTTTTTTCGACAAATAGAGTAATTTGATTTTAAAACGACACTTTTTTTTCAACTATAAACTATTTTTTATAAGATTTCTTTATTTTTTTCATTCAAACAAAAAGAAATTCTTTACTTATATTTTTCCATTCTTCATATTTCTATCTTTTTATTCATATTTTTTTTCTACTTTTTTCGTTTTTCTTTTCTTTATTATGGTTCTGGTTTTAATCTTGGATTCATTGAAAAAAATTGAGGGTTCTTGAAACATGATGTGGTACAAGCTGTAAATGATTTTCAGATGTTGATTTAATCCCAAAGGGGTGTAATGCTACCTTCATATCACTTATACCAAAAAAATGAAAACCCTATGGGCTTACATGAATATAGACCAATTTCTTTGGTGGGATGCATGTGGTGATGTGGTGAGATGCATGTACAAGATTCTAGCTAAAGTACTAGCTAACAGACTAGAGTTAATTATATCCATCGTTATTGATCGGAAACAATCGGCTTTTGTTAAGGGTAGAAGACTACTTGTTAGTGTTTAGTTGCTAATGAAGTAACTGAGAAGACCAGACAGCACGCAAAGCTATATATGTGTAATAGTTAAATTGGATTTTGAAAAGGCTTATGACTCGGTCAAATGGGACTTTCTCTTTTATATGATGGATAGATTGGGTTTTTGTACTAAGTGGATAAATTGGATTAAGGCTTGTTTGGATTCATCCACAATTTTAGTCCTTGTCTATGGTTTCCAACTCAGGAATTCAAACCAATAAGAGGGCATAGACAAGGAAACTCTTTGGCAACTTTTTTGTTTCTAATAATGACAGAAGGCCTCAATGGAATCGTTAGTTAAACTAATAAGAAGCAAATGCTAAAAGGAATATTTGTAGGGACAAAACAGATAAAAGTGAATATGTTACAATTTATACATACGACACTTTGTTCTTTTGCAAAATAGGAGTTAAGAACATAGTGGCTACAAAGATATCTTGAGGTGCTACGAACTTGCTTCAGGTCGAATTTCCATAAGAATAAGATAGGAGGCATCGGGATAACAGAGGAGGAGTTAAAAAGAGGCTCTATTATTTTGAATTGTGGTTTGATGAGGGTATTATTCAATTTTTAGGCATGAAAGTAGGAAATCCAAACAAGAAATAATTTTGGGAACCAATACTGAACAAGATGAAGAAAAAAATTATCTAGGTGGAAAGGAAGATTTCTTATAGGAAGAGTGTGCTTACTTAGATCTGTCTTTACAGCAGTACCTCTTTACTGTATATCTTTCTTTAAAATACCAATTGATGTTAGTGAGCACATCATGAGTATAAATTTTTTTTTTGGAATTGGAGTATAGATGGGAGGAAAATAGCATGGATTAAATGGAAAACTTTACGTAGATCAAAAGGCAAAGGAGATTCCTACATTTTGTTCAATGTGACACTTTTAGTTAAGTGTATGATTCAGAATAGAAGGATGTGTTAGATTCAAAATATGGTTTATAGAGAAGCTTGGACGATAGAACGTGTAGGAAGAGGGAATCTCGATGGTGGAACGACGATATGTGGATTTGGAGAAGAAAGAATTTGGTTTGAGGAGAATGTAACTTAGAGAGTAGGCTTGGGAACTATGATAAAGTTTTAGGAAGATGAATTGGTAGGGAGAAAACACTTGGAGATTTGTACCAATATTATATGAAAATTCAAATGAAAAAGAAAGAATCATAAGTGAATGTGGGAAGTGGAAAGATGATAAATGGGAACGAAATTTCGGTTGGAGGAGAGAATAGTTTGAAATTTTCGAAATCCTGGTTCCCAGGTATTTCTCAATAACAAAGAAATTCATACATTATACAATGAATGATCAGAACATAACAAGCATTGAGTAAAGGAGAAAACCATTAACATTCAATGAAAGAAACATAATGTATAAATCATATTCAAATACATGAAAGTTTAGAGGTTACATCTTCCCCAACAACAAATGAGTTTAGTTCTCCATTATCATGGAGAACCTTGGTTTACAATGAAAGAATGACAATGAGATGGAAACCCTAAAAAGACAGAAGAACATCTCCCGCATGCGCAATCTGCCTCCAAAGGGTCGAAAAATGTGTTTATGTGCTTCAGCCAACAAAATATATCAACCCTAATGCGCACAAACCTTTAAATAGATAAAAAAAAATGGCCCATAAACTCATGTCGTTGGCGCTCAGCGCCCTGAAATTGCATGGAGAATGGCACTCAACGCCCTAAGTGGGGCGCCTAAGCGTGGTGCAGTGTTGACTGGTGTTCAACGTCCCTCAGAGGGCAAATAGGCACTAATGCGAGCTACTTGGTGCTCAGCGCCCCTTGATAGGGCAGTTAGGCATCCTGCATGACCTCCTACACTAAGGGCCCCCAAAGAGGGCAACCAGGAGTGATTGCGTGACAACCAACACCCAGGCCCCAGAAAAGGGCAACCAGGCGCCCTATGCCTTTCTTCAACCTTCTTCTCTAATGCTTCTGTTGTCCCTCTCGAGTTTCAACTCCTTGATACTTTTGCTCTCATTCCAAATCATACCAATAACTTACAAAATTAAGGGAAGTTAGTGATAAAATCATTAAGTATAACCTTGATTCACTTATTCACAAAATTAAACTAAAAATAAGAGTTTAAACAAGTTTCAAAGTCAAATAGAATTGATTTAGTATCAAAATTGCATTACAGATAACGATAAATTCAACCGTTATCATTGTGCCTAAAGCGTCTAAGAGAGATTGAGTTAAATGTTCAATGCTTATAATACCTGGAATAGGTATTCAGCTTCTCCCTAAAACAAAATAGTTCAAGACAATGTCTCTGACAAAACTTATTAAATGACATAATTATTAAAGTATGAAAGAAAGCTTAAGCAAGCTAAATGTTATTTGTCTAAAACAAGAGATAAAAACTAAAGAAACATTTATTTGACTAAACGATATTGTGAGCATAACAAGTACCTCTCTCTTGATGAAGTATATATCCACGTTTAATTGTCACAAAATTTTCTTCAGTAAAAGAAATACCACACCATTAATTTGTTTACGTCATTTGAAAAATCCATACTATCCTGTCATATCACTTTTTTTTAACTCTTATATGTATATTTATATAACATAATTAACATTTACATGATTAACTAAATATAAATATAAATAAACCTAATCTTGTTAAAAATATTAAATAAAAATATCAATTTTAATAAAAATATTTGTATAAGATTTATATACAAATTAAATTTTGTTTGAATTTGGAAAAAAAGAATTATTTAATTTAAAAAAATAGACTAAAATGAGACAAAATAAAAATAGAGAGACCAAATTAAGACTAATATAATGACATTGTCATACTTTCATTCCCACATGACACAATATCGTGACATGTAACAATTTTTTTAAATTAAAAATAAAAATAATTAAATAAAAACACAAACTAATACGTGACACTTTTTTAATTGTGTTAACACGATAGTATACCTATTTTCATCAATCTTTTTAAAATACAAATCCAATTGAGACATAAAATAAAATTAAAATACTGATTTGAAACAAGTAATTAAGAACCTTAAACATGATTTAATCTAAACATAACAGCACAATTATAATTAAAATGTCTAAAGATAAAATATTTTATAAAAAATACATAAAATAATGTTTATATATATTAATTTAACTGTCGAATTTTATATATATATATATATATATATATATATATATATATATTTAAAAGTGTTATAGTTTAAAATAAAATAAAGGACGTCAAAGCGTTTCGTGTTGTTAATATATCCGTGCCTGTCACCGCCATCTACAAGTGTCATCCCCACCATCTCCAAATGTCTTCACGTTTTAAGCATTTGATTTCTTAAATAGGTTTTGAAAGAAACTAACGAAATTAATATTTTTTTTGTTTACTTTTTATTATAATCTTTCACAGACATTAATATACTTTATGAAAAACATAACATAAATTATTTTAATGTATAACTTTTCTAATTATATACATAAAAAATATTATCTCTGTCCATTATTCATATACTAGATGGAAAGAGGTTGGCAAGTAAAGAAAATTGAAAAGCACCGCTTCATATTTGGGTAGCACCTCACAAGAACATAACTTTCCGTATCCGTAAGGCGTTTGCGATCTTTCATGCTCCAAAACTTCTCGTGCTTCCACATTCCACGTGCCACTGCATGCCCAACCCCAAACACGACGTGGACAAATCTACCAAGTGAAAGTTTATTCTATTTCATAAATAAAATTATCCATAAAAGACTATTATTTACAACTTAATTACAAATGGAATAATAATCACATTATTGGAAAAAGTCACTCGTGCCATTTTTCTTTTTCATTCAATTATTTTCCAGGTTATAAAACAATTTTTAAATCTGAATTTATTTTTTATATAACTTTTTTTCTTTAAAATAACTACTTACCAACTTATTTTTATTCTCAGTGATAATTAAAAATAATATTCTCTAAATCTAAAACAAATTACACATAATAAATTATCCAAAACAAACAAAGCCCCTAAATATAAATACATTGTTACTCGACTTTTTAAACTCAAACGGTGTAAATATATATTGGAAACAATACTAAAAATATATTCTCTATTATGCTAGCATATTTTATCATAAGTGAAATTAGTGAATTTATTAAAAATAATATATGTTATACTTTATTTAAAATATGGAAACATATTAAATTTAAAGAATAAATTATTAAATGTGAAAAAAAAATAAAAAATATGTCCGTGAACATCAACAAATATAATTATCAACAGCAATCCACACATTATTGAATAAAATAAAGCCTGTTAATTTTTTTTTTCTCGAAAGTGAATGGTTCCATCACCAAGGCTTTACGAAACCATAAGTCACCGCTTCCCACCTTTCTTCATTGCCACATCCCTCTTCTCCTTACAATGTCCTCGTACGTTTCTGAACTTCAATTTCTTTTCACTATTCTTTTCGCTCCTTCTTTTGGCCCTTTAATTTGCTTGCAAGCCTATTATAATGTTCTCTTTCTTGTTTTTCGGAAAACTGTTACATTTTAACTTCTATGCATTCAAATTTCTATTACTTTTTTTCCTTTTTACATGTTTCAATCTGTCTGTTTTTGTTTTTCTACAGTGCTTTGTTAATGGTAATGTGTTATTGCTGTATTACTGGAAATTTGCTCCACATTTGGTGAAATGGTTGCACTATTTGCTCAGCGATACTGTAGCATTGCTGTTCACATATATCAGTAGGCAAAAAGATTTGAAAGACACTGATGGGTTCAAATTTAAGTACCTATACGATGGGTTATTGTTTCTATTGGGGTCACATAATCTTGGCCTAGTTATTGAAGTCAAATTTTGGATTATAGTTAGTTAATTGGGAATTTTCATTCTGACCTGCACTCTTATGACGATATTATCAACAAGTGATTCTTGATCAGGGGATTGGATTGTAATCGTTTTATAATATTCATTCACTGCAAGAGTAGAAGCATGATAATCCCTGTAATCTCTTGATGCAGTAGTATATGGGATCCATATAATAACAATTGTTTTATATGTGTAGTTAAGCTGATAAAAACATATTTGTAGTTAAATTGAAATAATAGTGGTCGCATATAATCGTAACAATATATGATTGCATTTTGACCTCAAAAATCACAATATCCGTAGCACAGTTTTATATCCCTGCTTGTGTCAGCCGTACGTACTTGCTCAAACTTATTATGTTTTGGTTTACACTGCTACCAATTTATCAATAGATTTCACTTTCTCTGTAAAAACACTTAATATTAAAGTGCAGCAAATGGAATATTTTGGAAACAAAAGTATGTAACTTAATTATTAGCATCATTGTTTATCAGGATGCGGCAGCAGGATGCCACTGATACAACCACCCTCAGCTATTGGTTAAATTGGAGGTTCCTTTTGTGTGCATTTTCTGTGTTGCTGCCAACGATCCTTGCATTTCTTGTAATATGGAAGGATATACGTTCGAGGAAATTCACATCTGGCGAAGGAGAACATCAGCGAGAGGGAGCTTTGTCTGGCGATGAAGCATGGAAACCATGCCTTAAAGAAATTCACCCTGTTTTTTTGCTAGTTTTCCGTATCATTGCATTCTCTTCTCTTTTGGCATCGCTAGTTGCCAAATTTTGTGTTAATGGTGGCTCCATATTTTTTTATTACACTCAGTAAGTATTCCCTTTCTATTGACGTAAGTCTTGTAGCACAAGTATAGTGACGCCTTAAAGCTATACTAGAAAGAAAATTCAGCATTAAGCTTTATAAACGAGTTTGAAGCCATTTATGGTTTTTAGCTCTTAGTTTTATAAGTTTCATTTCATTGTTTTCCATTTCCTTCCCATTAGCTCCAAACACATCTGATGGTGGTTATTTTGAATTTCTTGCAGGTGGACCTTCGCTTTGGTTACAATTTATTTTGGGGTAAGGCTTGTAATTTTTCTTAGAGGCCTTCAATGAAATCATTCCTTTTCCATACGTATTAAGTCAGTTTACGATGCTTTATATTTTATAGATATAGTACTTAGGCAGAAGCTTTGTCAGAAAGTGTTATCTATGAAGTCTTGACATATTTGTAACTCACAAGATGAAATTTCTTTTTGTAGTGTGCATCTATGCTATCAGTTTATGGGTGTTATCAGCACAACAGACCAAGGACCACCTTTAATGTAGATATTGCTAGACTAGATGCAGAGCAAGGGCCATACATGCCTCTCTTGCACCAGGATACCACAAATCGGTCTAGAATCGATCACCTTGCTGATCCCGGTGATGAAATACACAAGAATCAAATTACAACCCTATGGAGTTATAATTTTCAAATTTTATTCCAGGTATGAAGAAGAAATCGACAGGTTTATAGAGAATCGGATAGGCATGTTAGTTGTATAACGAAAATCAAACTCAACCCTTACTTCTTTGCTTTTTTATGTTTTTGTTTATGTTATTATGTTTGTGTCTCTCTTTAACATTTTTATGTCTTTTCAGTCTTACATCTTCTATTTTTTTCTTCACTTTAATTTTTATATTTTGTTCTCTCCTTCAAATACATGATTATACCATAGATTCTATGTAATTTGTTAGGTTGGCAAATGATGAAGTCCAGCCAATGTTTGGAAATCCGTTGGCAAGTATGTTGAGAGAAGGAATGCTTTATTACTTTCAAGTTACATATATATGGGCAGTCTTGGCAACGTGTTTCCAAACTTGCTCTAAGTCTTGCAGCTTTGGACCTTATTGCATGAAGTTCTGATAACTTTTGCATCACGTTGTTAATGATTTTCAGCTGGATATTATGGGTCTGTTTGGGTAATTTTTTGAACAATTACTTCCAAGAACTAAAATAAGAAGAAAAATGAAATCATTTTACCCATAAACTGAAAATTTGATTTTGAAGAAAAAATTTAGCTTATGGAAAAGGTTGTCATTGTTTTGTTCGTATTTTCTTTCTCTATAAGTGCTTATGAAGAAGTTCATCTAAACAAACTCAATTTACTTGCACAATGTCAAGGATTTAACTTTATCCTGGTTGACTACGATGTTGCACTGGTATTCCCCTGATTTTATATGCCTTTTTAATGCCTTTAAATAGATGAGTGCAGGGGCGGTGATGCTTACAGATTGTGTTTATTGGATCATTATATTTCCATTCCTTACTCTGAAGGATTACGATTTTACCTTTGTGAGTAGAAAACTTCTGGATATTCCTAGTTCTTTCTTCTTTCTTGTTCGTGTTAAAATTGACTGCCTCTTAACTTTCTTTACCTTTAGCTAACCTAATAGGTGGACATCCACCTATTATAAAGGTTTGAGTTTGTGGCACATTCGTTCTATGATTTTTCTATCCTTTTTTTAATTTATATGCTTTTTCCGTACGTCAAGAAATTACTGCATCAATTTGTGTCACTTATTCGTATCCTATACTTTTGCATACTTTACATATACTTAAGAGATGAAGTATCTGTTAGAAAAATTGTTTCTAATATTATTCACAGACCAGCAATTGCTATTACATAGACATGACATAATAATTGGAAATCCTTATATATGATAGATATAATCAATCCCTAAAATTCGGTGATTTTGTACAATAAATATAAAATATACTGACGTCCTATTAATCCTCATAATAATCACTATAAGGAAATATTAGCTGCAGCATAGATCAAGGGATTTTGACATTTCTCCTCAAGTTGGTGAGTGGAGTAATCTATTCTGAACTTGCCAATGATAGATTGATATGTTGCACTAGTTTGCAAGTTTGCACCTACTTACATAATTTAAATTGGCCTTATTTCTAGTCAATGTGAGACTTCCAATACACCTTCCTCACGTCTAGGTATATACATTTTTAGCGTGGGATTATAGACATTAATGAGTGGTCTAATAGCAGGTGAAACAATATGTCTAACAAATACAAATCTAGTTAGGATAGGCTCAAACTCATGACTCTGATATCATGTTAAGAAATGAACTTTATTAAGCCTAATTCAACTTTACAAAACCAGCTTGTAAGGTGAGGTTTGCAACCACTTATATACTATGAAATCGCCTTATCTCTAGTTGATACAAAACTTCCAATAGGTTGTTTACTTAGTGGAACTTGACTAGTTGGTTAAGAGTTTAACATAGTATGTGCTATTAAACCAACCAGTATAAAAATAACGAGCAATCTTCCCCACATAATCTATCATATTCTATGTTATGCATGTTAAGCTAACTTAAAGAAAGCATAGTCTTTAAAGCTCGGTATGTGAAAATTCTCTTATGAGAAACTACAAAAAATGTTAAAACACAATCAACACTCCCTTATGTTTTTCACGATAATAACCACATAGAAAGTAGATTTTTACAAAATTAATAAAGCAAGATATTATGCTATATCATTGATTACGATAAGACTTCTTTTTTCCTCCTCTTATCTCCTAATGATATAATCTGATCAGTTCTGCATCTTATGTAGATGACAGTGAACATGCATACACTAAATGTTTTTTTTCTCCTTGGAGACGCAGCTCTAAATTGTCTGGTGAATATTTTAATAATTTTTTGAGATTCTTATTTGGGGTAACTGCAGGAGAGATTTTGAATTAATTTAATGATTGTTTCAGCCAGTACACTGGTCTGGAATGTCTTTCTTCGTGTTATGGACAAGTTTATATGTCATTTTCCAGTGGACTTTTCATGCCTTTTCCTGGATTTGGTAAGCTACACAATGCTTTGGATGTCAAACTTTCCACACGCACTGGTTTTACTAACAATATGATAATTATGATTACTGCAGGTGGCCATACCCGTTCCTTACTTTGTCCTCACCCTATTCTCCACTGTGGTATGACATTTTTCTCTACAATAGTCATTTGGATAATTTCAAATCAATTGACAAGGTAGAAAACTTATTTGAAAATTTTCTGGCAAAACTTATGGATTTGTGGGAACAGCGTATTGCCTTTTAATGCAAGGTTTTATTATTGAATTTTTTTTTTCTGTAAAATGTACTTTAGAATTGTGAAAGGACAGTTTGGATACAATGAAGTTTGTAGTCATCGGCTTTGCGGGCAATTGATGTGAACCCTAATAGAATAAGGTATATGTTACGAGGCAAAAAGGGCAGTGCGCAGAATCAAAATCAGGAGAGAGAAATGCTTGACTAACTGCCTACCTGAGAAAATTGGGGTGAGGTATGCACAAGTTGTTTGGAGAGAGAGATGGTTGAGGTGAGAGAAGGTTGTCTGGGTCCATTGTGGAGTCTTAGAACAAGAAGGACGGTCGTTGATTATGAGGGAGAAGTTTGAGTTGTTAATAGTTCCATTGAAGAAGGAAAAGCTAATAGTATTGGAGAGCATATTCATTAATCAGTTGAAGGAAGAAATTCAAGTAGAGCTGAAGTTGTATAATCCGAGATCACCATGGAATCTCATTGTCAAGGCCTTGTTGGAAGAAAGAAATTGAACTATTTAGAAAAAGGGAACAACATCGATGAGAAAAATAGATCGGGAAGATCATAAAATGGGGTTGAAACCAAAAGTAATTTGTGGCACTATGGGGGATCATGAATTTTTTGTCAAATGGACTTCCAAATTGCTCGGTTTTGACTTTGAAGTGGATTACAATCTGGGAAGTTCAAATAGTGAAACTAAGGCTCTATGCAGGTAGATCATGCATGCAGGTTTAAATGTGGCTGAATAGGAGTTGGGTGAAGGAAATTGAAGGAGATAAAGAAACGAAAAAGATTATATTACAAGTCATGCTGTGGCCACAACCCGTTACCAATTTTTCCTTGAAAGAGGATGGTTATCCACAAGGATAGATTGGTGTTGCCCAAGTAGTTTTCCAAGCTTCCTTCATCAGAGTTTCATTTATCCCCCAGGGAGGTCATTTGTGTTTTTGTAGAATCCACATGGACATTTCATCTGTTTTTAACTGGGAAGGTATGGAAGCTGACCTCAAGCACTTTATAGGTAAGTATGATACTTGCCGACAAAACAAATATGAGACATTGTCCCATGCAAGATTATTACATCCTTTGTCTATTCCTTTACACTTATGCTGTGAAATTTCTATGGATTTTAATAGTGGGCCACCTAGGGTATAAGGAAATGATACAATCATGGTGCTAGTGGATAGGCTCGCTAAATATGCCCATTCTGTCGTGTTGCCGTTTACTGATAAGAGGTGGTTGAAGCATTTATTACAGAAATAATTTCATCTGACATAGATACAGTTTTCCTTATTCAATTTTTGATAGAATTGTTCAAGATGGCGGGTACCAGATTCAAGTATAGTTAAGCTTTCCCTAGACAAACAGATGGCCAAACTTAGGTGACCAATAAATGCCTTGAGTCATACCTACATTGTTCTGCATGAGATAAACCACGTTCTTGGCATAAGTGGTTGAGTTGGGCAAAATTGTGGTTTAATACCAAATTCAGTGTCTCCATAAGGATGACTCCTTTGAAGTCATTATAAGGAGAAGGAACTTCTCACCCATCATTAAGGGCCTACTTTTCTATCCACAGTTGAAGCAGTAAATTCCATGATGGCTAGCAGAGATATTTTCCTTAATCAGCTGCAAAAAAAAAGAAAGAAACTAAATGTGCTGCAACAAAGTATGTATAAGCAAGTAGATAAGCATAGGAGGGATGTGTAACTAGAGCAAAGAGATTAGATTTGTCTCAAGGGTGCTCCTTACACGAAATTTGTATAATGACTGTGTTATTACTGATAAAAAGTGAAAAGGCTGTCTCTTATATATGGAAGACTTTGGTTGAGAGGAGGAATGAGAAATTGATTTCAAAATTTTATGGCCCATTTCAGGTGTCAGAAAGAGTAGGTCCAGTTACATATTAACTCCCTTTACCTTTTGAATGAAAGATCCATCCAATGTTCCATGTTTGCAAGTCAAAGAAAGCAATTCTAGTTGAGTATCAACTGCAACAAATTCTAGTGTTTTACTGAAGATTGGGAAATTCAACCTCAATTTCAAGATATCCTGAAGTTGCGTTACAATAGGGAAGTGCATGCAGAAGTTCTAGTGAAGTGGGTTCAGCCGCCTGATTGTGACAATGCATGGGAAACAATTGAAGACCTTCAACTTCGTTTTCTAGATTTGTACCTTCTGGACAAGGTTAAAGTTTTACGGGTGAGTATTGATAGTAGAAAAGTAGTTAAGAATGAAAGTGTATGTAAGGGCTAATGGAGGGGAAAATCAACTGTTACTTAATAGCTTATAAATAGGAGGATAAAGGGTGATAGTTGCAGTTAAGATTTGATTCATAAGTTGATAGGATATGGAGAGTTCATGAAAGGAAAAGAAAAGGGAATAAAGAGGGGGAGAGGCGTTAGGGAGTTGTAACTGTAATAACAGTTTGGGCGGGAAACAGAGCTCATATACAAGAGCTGATGTATCTTGTATTAGTTACTTTTTGAATTCTATACTTTGTATAGACAGGATCATTCTTATCCTGTGAAGGGAGAACTTGGCTCTCTTGGGAGGTTTTGGCTGTGCAATTTACCAAATTCAATACAGAATTACTCAGTTTACTATCTTTCCTGTTTGTTTGGTGTGTGTTAGGTGAAATTGAGATAGGTTTCCTATTGAGAAACCTATCATATGTTGTAAGGAGGAGTGATCTCTCCAATACCTCATTGTGCCCAGGTCACATTGACCATTAGACATTTGATAAAAGTACAGGTGCATTGCCTTGCTCTTGCTTCCAAAGTCTTCCATTCAATCAGTTGAATCCCATCAGCTAGCCAAGGGAATATTGAGGTAAATTTCAAAAGCTTTACTATCAAGTGGGAACAAGCTGAACAGAATAAAAGACATGGTTCATTGTCCGGAAATCGAACACAAAAATAATGCCAGATGTTTGACAGGCACAAAACCAAAACAATTGTGGCTTAAGTGGTTGAGTTGGGTAGCATACTGGTTTAACACCAATTATCATTCAGCCACTAAAAATGATTTCTTTGGAGGCATTGTATGTGAGTCACCCACAACACTAGTTAAAAGAGATGTCAGTCAAAATTCTATGAAGATTAGTAACTAGAATGACAGTTGAGACGGGCATATTGGAAGAGTTGAAACACCAACTGCTAAAGGCTCAAAATGGGATGAAGCAATTAGTTGATAAGCATATGCGGGAAATTGAAAGAGGTTATAGGGATGTGGTATTCTTGAAGATACAGCAATATAAGTTGAGTCCATGCTACTATGCACTAAGAAATATCAGATAAAACTGGTTTTGTTGCTTATTGGTTGAAATTGCTTGAAGGAACCAAAGTGCATCCAGTATTCCATGTCTAGCTGCTCAACAAACTAGTGACTGCAGAATTATGAGTCAGCCGCTCAGTAAATATGTTGCAAGGATTCGAGTGGATTTGGCTATCAGAAAAATGTAAACAGGAGAAGTAGAAGTGATGATTAAGTGGAAGGATTTACCGGACTTCGAAAATTCGTGGGAGGACCTAGCTACCATTTAGGAGTAATTTCTTAGTTTCCACCTCGAGTACGGGGTGTGTGTTAGGAGGCGCAAGAAGGGCGATGCCCAACAACCAGAATTAGGAGAGAGAAATGCCACATTAGTTTCCTACTGGCAGTAGGATTAGGGTGTGCACATGTTCTTTGGAGAGAGAGGGGAATGTAAGTAGAAGGTTGAGATGAGAGAAGGTAGGAATTAGTTCAGGCTTGGAATAGAATTGGGCATTCTCCGATTTCTTCTTATTGTAAGCTCTCATTCCGAGATTTAAATCACTTCGGTTCAGACAGGAGATTCCATTACTATAATACAATTGGAACTGCTTATAATATTATAATTTCGTGGTTCTTATTAGCAACACATAGCATCAGTACCATGACATTCATACAGGATTATTTCTGGGTCATTTTATTTCCTCCTTCTCCTTGAATGTCTAATCCAATGTGTTTTTCATGATCTGTAGGTACTTGTTGATTGCATTGCTACATATTCCATGTTATGCTATGTTTAAGCTGATTGTAGAAATCAAACATTATTTCTTGTCGAAATGGTTCCCTTCCTCCACTCAGTTCTAAAGATTGAGTGGGTATCAGACTTGGGCCCCTGAAGAGCCAGAAATGGCTTAGCCTGCACCGACTACATTTAGCTCTCCTAGCTGCACTGTGGATGGTTGAGGTTTGTTACTTGCTTATGGCTCAAACAAATTAGTGATAGTTAGCCAAGATAGTAAAGTGAAACTTCCAAAACCGAGTTTTTGCTACCATACAACTGCTTTCCAGAGCAAAGTAGAAGCAGGATTTATGTAGGAACAAATAGAGTAAGGAGCCATTAATTTTATGGTACAATTGTTCTATTCCTCAATAGTTGGAGCTAGGAATCATGTTTACTATGTGACTATCAATGTACCACTCATAGACTCATGGTCTCACGTGTAGATTGTATTCAATATCACAATAGTCCGGGAAATGGTATATTCCCATTTTTGCTAAAGTAACTTTAGAACATCGTTTGTATTGTTTATTGGCTTAATTACTCCTTTAAGATTTGTAGTTATATTTATTTTAGGTTCTGATTTCTATACAATAAAAACAAAATCATTTTACTTCCTACAAACTCCATATTTATCTCATTTAATCCTCATTCACACTTTCTTCAATTCTTTTTAGTTTCTACTGTATTAAGTATAGGGATATAGGATATTAATCGAGCAGTTTTACTCTTTTTTCCAAACTTGGGAGATTTGATATAGTTGAACTGAAAATACGTTAGCTAGTTTTAAAATAAAATTGTTATGTGTAGCATATTAAGATTGTTTATTGATAGATATTTAAATGCGTAACATGATAAAAAGTGTTTTAATATATATATATATATATATATGTGTGTGTGTGTGTGTAGCTGTACGTACAAATCTTTTATGTTGGTTCATTCACTCACAATGGCTATGGTTTGTACTTTTTATCATGCAAATATTCTTTATTAAAAGAGAGGAGAAAATTCCAATTTTTTTATATTGTTTCATTCATAGTAATATTAGTATGTTTCTACAACTAAAGATATTTCTACAAATATTCTTTATATCAGTAACAAATAATGTGTTAGAATTCTATTTCAAAGAGTTTGACAATTTCTACAAAGAAGACATTGTGAGACAATACAATATATGTTGTCTCACTTCACGCTTGATGAAAGGTGTTAGGTTGAAGTTGTTAGTACATGTTTTTTGGTCAATGAATTCGAAACTTCTATTAAGATATGATTGGATAAGTTAGTAGATTACTCAATATTAAAGGAGTTTGGTAGTCCAATATACTTTTATTCAGATGATGATGATAAGCTAGAACCTAAAGTCAGGACTGAGTTCTTGTATGTTATGAAGTAGGAAAGTAAGGGTTCAAAATTGAATCATAAGCTTTTTGTTTAAATTTTTTTTACTAAAATATAAAGGAAGTTCAAGTAAGTTTGGAGCGTTTACATTGAAGCTGGACGCTGAAGCAACCATCTAAAGCGTTTATTACAAATTTACTGGGAAGTCTCAGCCTTGGAGCATATCATCAATGTAGTTTCTATCATAGAGAACTTTCTCAATTATCCCAATTACCTTGTATTGGTTAGTGTTAAGATATGCCAAATATTCTATTAATGGATATTAGACAATCAAATATTGTGTTAGTTATAATTTAGATATTATTATAATTAGTGCAGATTTATGTACTTATCATTCCTTTAATAGATGAAGAATTATAGGATCCTTGTATGTATATATATTGTATTCTACTCTTTGAAATATACTTCTTTTGATAAATGCAATATTTCTGATTTTTTTGTGAAACTTGTGTTATGGCGAAAAATCAGTGTGTTGTGTTTCCTTTAAGTAATAACAAAACTGATTTTCCTTTTTCATTTATTCACACAGATGTTCGGGGCCCTACTCCACAATCTACACAAAATGGAAAAAATGGTTTATCAGTTTTGTTGATGATTGTATTCGGGTAACCTAAGTATATTTGCTTAAACATAAAAGTGATATGTGTGATGTGATTCGTTCCTTCTATCATTTTATTGTCACACAATTTAGCACATCTATTAAGGTTATTCGATCAAACAATGGAGGAGAATATTTTAAGACTGAATTAATAGAGTTTATGAACTCTAAAGACATCTTGCATCAAACTACATGTCCTTATTCACCACAACAAAATGGAGTGGCTGAGAGGAAAAATAAACATATATTAGAGGTGACAATTTCACTTTTGATAGACGGTAATGTCTCATCTCATTTATGGGGTGAGGCTATGAGGTCTACTGTTTATTTAATTAATCGAATCCCTCTAGTGTGCTTAACTTTAAAAGGCCTTTTGATGTGTTGTCTGATCATTGTATCCTTCCTCCCATAGTTTATTTACCACCTCATATTTTTGGATGTGTTATATATGTTCACTTACACCCACATCAATGTACAATGTGACGTCCCAAAATATATATGACAAGCATATAATAATAAGACGTCAACAAGTGTGATACTGGAAAACAGTTAGAGATGTATCTTAAGATATATAGGAGTACAGTCATCCTTAAAATGGAACTGGAAATTTAAAACTGAAAGTACTAGGGAGTAATTTAAAATAGACTGAACAGAAAGTGTTTTAAGATAACACAAGAAAGTAAAAAGTCTTAAGGAAACAAAGCTGGCAAAAGGCCCTACTGAACTAAGCTGCAACATCTTCATTTTCCTCCAAGACACGCTCCAGTGAAACTTCATTCTCTTCTGCTCACATCCAAATGGATGATCATTGCAATAGGAAAGCACACACAACATATGGCACAACACAACAAGCAATTTGCAAGGGTGAGCTAATTATATAAAAACGTACAACATAACAATGTGATTCATACAATAATACTTCAATTAAGCAAGATAAAACACACAACCTATGCATGTTATATTCTAGACTTGACACGTCCGGACTTTAGAATGATAGTCGAGCTATGACGGGTCATGCACCCGTGGTGGCTTGTGATACTTAGGCTCCACCGCCTTGGGTTCCCCCGCCTTGCCACACTCACGAGGTTAGTCTGTTCTGCGTCCTGGAGCATGATGGAAGCCTCCAACACTAAGACCTCCTGCTACTCCTCACCACATGGTTCAGTCCTCTCTACGTGAGAAGAAAGACCATTGGAGCGTCAGGAAGACCCCCAAGACTGAGCTCCTACTTTCGTTCTAAAACACTAAGAATCTCACAAAGAGATTCTGCATAGATGAAACTTAGTTTACCACTTGGATCATACTTTCATCACTTTGTAATCATGTACTTTTTGTCACAATCAACATATACATAATCTCAACAAACCTTACTCACCAATCACAAATTATAAAAATAACTACTTCCTAATTTAGTCTAAGTTAATCAATACCATAATCTTTTACAATTTATTTCCAATGCCTAAATCCTGTACATATATAAAACCCTATTTCCTTCAGCTATATTATAACATTTATATTAAACTATACTTCTATTATAAATTTTCTATTAAACCATTGCAGAAACATTTTTAATTTATATTAAACCAACATTTATATTATAATATTATATTATACGAACCTATTATTATATATAAAACTATATTATATTAATAAAATATAATAACATACGTATTGTTGTATAATATTAATATAATTTTATATGTGCTACTAATTTTTTTTATATGTAACTATATTATATCAATATAATTCATTAACCTACGTAATTATATAAATACCTATATTATATTAAACTAATATATATATATATATATATATATATATATATATATATATATATATATATATATATATAATATACGTAACATAATATATATATATATATATATATATATATATATATATATATATAAAATCTATACAATAATAATATAATATATTATGATACGTATTACCTCAAAATAACTTACGATGCTTCCTTAATTATAAAATTGCTTGTTAAATTATTCATTATAACAGAATGCTTACTTCCAACCTCACGTCACTACCCAATTGGTCACTAGAGAGGGTTCAAATGTCTGAACGCATCAAACTCACTTTCGGCGCTAGCACATATGACTAGTCACAACTGACTGGACCAGGCCAAGGCTGCTCTATGATCAAGGATGTGCCAACTCAAGTTTTTAAGTCCCCTCTATCCTACCAACAAATAAAGGCTTTTAACCAGTTTTAATTAATTTATTTAAGTTACCTCAACTAGTCTGTTGTGTTCTAAACCTCAAATGCCCAATTTTTATGTTTTACCCCCTCTCACAATACTCTGAAATAGTACTTGTACACTTATTTAATACCCATATACATGCAATCACAAAGCCCTTACTCCAAACCCTCCAATTAGATCAATTTCAACCAAAAGAAATTAATTTCAACAGAGACAATTTATATACATCCAATTCACATGCACTATTTGAATATTTAAACACACAATAATTATACACAGCTTCACAGTCTCAATTTGGGCATCCAGTAAAATTAAAAATTGTAGGACAGCTTCACAAACATATCAGTTCAAATTCAACATGCAGATATTTTATAAAATAAATTCCAAAAAAATAATCAGCTCCCCTTACCTTGGGTTTTCACGGTAAGCTAATTTGAAGACACCCTAACGGAAATTCTCACCCGGACAGAAAAACACCAGTACTGAACGGAGAAAACGATCTATAGAAATGAAGGTCTTTCCACCGCAGACGATTTGACACCTTCAAACCAAAAATTGAACGGTGCGATTTACTGGAAATCTAGAGAGAAGGCAGAGAGAAGTTTAGGGTAAGGGTTTTAGAGAGAGAAAGAAAAATGGCTAAATGAAGAATCTGATTTTCAGAAAAAGCCTTTCCCTAAGGCTAAGGCACCCCTTGACTTATGTGCTTGACTGTCCCAAATATTAAAGCCCAATGGCTTTAAAATAATTTTCAGGTCTTTACATACAAAGCTTGAAGAACGAGTAATCAAATGTGTTTTTGTTGGGTATGGATTAACTCAAAAAGGTTATCATGCTTACCATCCACCATCAAAGAAATTTTAAATTTCTATGGATGTGACTTTTAATGAGCATGAATGTTTTTATGTTGATTCTCCAGGGAGACAATGAAAGTGAAGTGCATAATCATGATGCTAATATGTTTGATTGTGAAGATAAATTATGGTATGAGGATCATTCTACAGGAAGTGAGCCCATCCTTAATATGGACACTTCTTTTCTGGATAAAACAGTGTCTTCTGATCATAACCAACTGGCTCAATCTTCTCCACAGGTTCAACTTGACTCTTCAGAGGTACCTTCTGATCATATCTCTAATAATACTAATTTAGATGAAATTGATTATGGAATTGATTCTTGTCTTCGTGAGACCACCAACACACTAAACACTGAGTCTACTACTGTTCAATATATTTTTCCACCTCGTTCTAACCGTGGTCAACCTCCAGCTAAATATGAACCAGACCTCCAAGCTAAAGTTAAATATCCCATTAGTAAATATGTGTCATCTCACAGGTTATTCCAGTCATATGCATCATTTGTATCTCAATTATCTTCAATTTCTATTCCTAGTAATATTCAGGATGCTTTGGCATATCTTAGATGGGCCGAAGCAATGGTTGAGGAGATGGCGGCTTTAGAAAAAAACAATACTTGGGACTTTGTGTCCTTACCAAGAGGGAAGAAAACTGTGGGCTGCAAATGGGTCTTTAAAACTAAGCATAAAACTGATGGAACTATTAAGAGGTATAAAACACGACTTGTGGCTAAAGGTTACACTTAGTTTTATGGTGTAGATTTCCAAGAGACGTTCTCACCGGTAGCCAAGCTCAATACTGTGAGAATAATTTTGTCGCTAGTTGCAAACTAAGATTGGCCTTTTCTACAATTTGATGTGAAAAATGCTTTCCTATATGGAAAATTTTCAGAAGAAATTTATATGGATTCTCCACTAGGCATGACAAATTCAAATGGAATGAAGGTTTGCAAATTAAAGAAGGCTCTATATGGATTAAAAAAATCCCTAAGAGAATGTTTTGTAAAGTTTACCAAGTCTATGAAGGATTTTGGCTACAGAGCAAGTAACTCTGATCACACCTTAATTTTTTAAGAGAGGAAAAGGAAAAATTACAGCTTTGATTATATATGTAGATGACATTGTTGTTACAGGAAATGACCAAGATGAGATTTCTAGTTTACAACAATACCTTGCATCTGAATTTGAGATGAAACAACTTGGAAACCTCAAATATTTTTTGGGTATTGAAGTAGCTAAATCAAAACATGATATTTTTCTATGCCAAAGAAAATATACTATTGATTTATTATCGGAAACTGGGCCACTTGGGAGTAAACCAGTTGATACACCAATTGAACAAAATCATAAACTCTTTCAATGCTCAAATCCAACAAGTATAGACAGAGGAAGACACCAAAGGCTGGTAGGAAAATTAATTTATTTGTGCCATACACGTCCATATATCACCTCTGCAGTGAATGTTGTTAGTCAATTTATGCATGACTCACGAAAGCTTTATATGGATGTTGTTGAAAGGATTTTGAGATATTTGAAGTCTGCTCCTGTAAAAGGATTTTTTTTCTCAAATAATGGAAACTTAAAGGTAGAAGGGTACACTGATGCAGATTGGACAGGTTCAAAAGATGATAGAAGATCTACCTTATGATACTTTACTTTTGTAGGAGAAAATCTTGTAACTTGGAGGAGTAAAAAACAACCTATAGTAGCAAGATCTAGAGCTGAAGCAGAATTCAGAGGCATGACACTAGGTGTATGTGAACTTTTGTGGATTAAAAATGTGTTATCAGATATGGGCTTTAAACAAAATGAAGCTATGAGTTTGTACTGTGACAATACTTCAACTATAACAACTGCTCACAATCCTGTGGAGATTGATAGACATTTCATCAAAGAGAAGCTTGAAGCTGAAATAATTTCATTTCCTTTTGTAAGATGAGAATTGTAGTTAGCTGATGTTCTCACCAAAGGAGTGTCAAGAAGATTGTTTAATGAGTCTCTATTCAAGTTGGGAATGTGTGATATCCATACAGCAACTTGAGTAGGGGTGTTAAGATTTGCCAAATATTCTATTAACGGATATTAGGAAATCAAATATTGTATTAGTTATAATTTATATATTATTATAATTTGTGTAGATTTATGCATATGTCATTCCTTTAATAGATGAAGAATTATAAGATCCTTGTATATATGTATATGGTACTCTACTCTTTGAAATATACATCAGAATTATTCTTTAATCCTTTTAATAGTTAGCTCATCCGTCGTAGTTGTGGTTTTTTTGTATTGAGCACTAGATGGCATCAATGGTTGAGTCTTGGTTCACATTGATTTCTTAACCCAACATCCAACATTTGATATCTCTTTCTTGATTATTATAACATCCTTCTACAACATTTTAACCAATTTTAGGTAGATAATCTTGGGGCTAAGAAAAAACTTTTATTGCCAAACACTTTTATAGTATTTCAAATGTGTTGAGGTCTCTTTTATCCAACTCTTCAACACAAATATACAGTTTTATGTTGATATGAATTCTTTCTTTCGTCAGTTTAGTTGAGAATTTATGAGTATATTTTCAATCATATTTACAACTTTTAATCTTAACTAATGTCATTTTAATTAAAATTTGTCCAATTGGAGTTAACTATGTTTCAACTAAAATTATTGATTAAAATAAGTTTTAAAGTCTTGATTGACCCTAAATGATCTAGAATGATAAGCTTAGTTAGACGATTTAGGTTGTTGAACTTCACAAGATGTGTGTACCATTGGACTATCCATTGTTAGCATAAAGCTGAAGAGAAGAAGTTTTGATGATGTCTCAAAGTCAAGTCTCAAGTGCTCTTATTGCAATAAGATCTTCATGAAGACTTGTTTTGTGTTTAAGCTTTTGCAATTTAGTAGATTTAGGTATAAGATGTGGTTTATCTTTGGTTCTAAGTATTTTTTTGCCTTAGATTGCGTTAAAACTCGTATTGAATCAGAAAATCTCATTTTATACTCAAGATAATTGATTATCAACTTATAATCATCGATTATCAACTTATAATAATAAGTTATCAGTAATCGATTATGACTTTCCATAATCAATTATTACGAGCAATTATGAAAATTTTTAAGCAAGTTTTTTTATCGCTGTGCATTCATTAAATGCATAATCGATTACAATAAGTGGATAATTGATTATCACACCTTAAATAGCTGACAACAGATTTTTGGAGGTATTCTTGAGTGAGATCTCTATAAATTGAATTGAGACTCTCATTCTAACATACGAAATACTTTGTATTCAAAATTCTTATCTGTTGTGTGATGTGATAAGTGTGTTCTAAGGTTTGTGTAACCCTTGTGCTTGTGGCTTTGAGAACTTGGTGTTGATAATGAAGCGTTAATTCTCGTTTGAGATTAACAACTGGATGTAGGATTTGTGTGATCTGAACTAGTATAAAAATCACCTATGCAATTTTCTCTCTTCCTTACTCTTTACTTTGTTTAAATTATTGTTAAGGAATTTATATTTTACGAGAAAATTATTAAAGGTATTATTTGCGACAAGAAACCAATTCATCCCCCTCTGTTTTGTTGTACACACTAACTATTTCGCTACACTGCTTTGACGCCCATGTGTGGACCACTAAATGTCTTATATGTACATTATAGATCATTTGATTATGTAAAGTTCTAGTGGACCACCTACCACATTGAACCTTCTGTGAAAAGAATTGTTACTTTTGAAATAGATTCATTACCGAGAGAAAATTGGAAATAAAGAATGTCATAAACACACACCACATTTATCACTCTAACTCTCACCAAACCACATGTTCTATACCATTTATCACCACTTTTATATTTTTTTATATTTTTTTATT